>WEIU01021477.1:544223-560115 GCA_013389925.1 Aegithalos caudatus
ACAGCCTCACATCCCCACAGTCCCACAGCCTCACAGCCCCACAGCCGTGCGCGGGCTCCTCTGTGTAATGTCCTTGCCGCCCCAAGTGCCGGAGAAATCCCAGGGCCAGACTCTCTGCCCTGCAGGCGCTGCTTGCTCAGGGCTGAGCAACAACGGCAGCCCTGCACTTGCTGGTGATGGTGGCACAAGCCCCGTGGGGGACTGAACAGAGGGCTCGGGGTTGAGGACGATGGCGCCGAGACCCCTCCAGCTGTGTCCCGTAGCCTGTGCGGTGCTCCGGGGACAGAACCGGGGCCGGGCTCGGTCCCTGCCGCCACAAGGAGGGCTCCTTGTCCCGGTATCCCTGCCGAGGGGAGGCCGCCGCCCGCTCCGGCACCACCTCGGGCAGGGCCGCCCAGAGCCGCTTGTGTGGGACCGCGTCCACACTGATGGGTTTTAAACACCTCCTTGGGCTCTACAACCTCTCTGAGCAACACGTTCCAGTGCTTGCTCACCTTCCAAATGAAAAATTGCTTTTCCTCCTGCTCAGAGGGAACCTCTTGTGTTTCAGTTTGTGCCCTTGGGTCTTGTTCTGTCTCTTGGGTACCAGTGCCAAGAGCCTGGCTCTGTCCTCTTGGCACCCGCCCTTCAGACATTTCTATTTCTCATCAAATTCCCCTGCAGATTTCTGTAACCTCCCCCATCCTTTCCAGTTCCCTCAACCTTTCTTCCTCTGAGAGATTCTCCAGCCTGTGAATCATTTTCATGGCCTTTCAGAGGCACCTCTCCAGTGGAGACACATACCCCATCTCGGGTATGGCCCCACCATTGCTGAGGAGAGGGCAAGGATTCCTTCCCTCAGCCAGCAACACTCTTCCTAATACAGTCCAGGCTGTCTTTAGCTTTTTCTACTGGAAGGAGACATTGTTGGTTGATATGAAATTTGCTGTGGATCAAGACTCCCAGGCCCTTTCCACAAAACTCCCTTGCAGCCACCTGCTCCCAGCCTGTTCCTGCCTGGGTGCAGGACCTGGCATTTTGTTGTGCAGAACTTTGCCAGATTCCTGTCAGCCCATTTCTCCAGCCCTGTCCACATTCCTCGGGATGGCAGCACAACCCTCTGGTGTGTCAGCCACCCCTCCCAGCAAGCTCACTGAAGGCATGCTCTGCCCCACCATCCAGAACAGGCAGAATGGGATGAGAAAACTGCTGCCAAGGATGGGCAAAAGGAGAGTGGGACAGGGAAGGCATTTTGGGGTGACAGAGACACATTCAGGGGACAAGGTCCTGAAGCCGTGTGGACATTTTCTAGCACATTCCCAGCTTGAAGCTGTAAGAGTCGGTCCCAAAAGTCCCTTGAATTTGCCTCACGACCATCACCAAGGACAATGACTGACGACCCCCGGGACTTGGACTGAAAACTCTGAAACCCCCACCCAGGAATCCTGGCCTGGCTGAGGTGGATTTGTGCCAACCATGGCCTACAGGTGCACCTGCTGGATTGATGCATCCCCATGGGAATTCATGCAAGANCCCCACAGAAGACGAATCTGTTGGACCACGAGAGGACCACGAGGATCTCGTCAGTAGCTATTCCCCTCTCTCTCTCTATTCTCTCTTTCTCTCTCTCCATCTGTCACATATTGTGTGCACTAATAAAAGTGTACTGTTGTTAAGAGTAAATTGTTGTTGTCCCCCTGCTGCGTTCTTTTGCACTTCGGGATCACTAAGCAAACCATCATGATCCCGGCTTGCATTAGCAGATCGTGACAGAAGTGAGGCAAGAAGAAAAGGGAGCGAGGAGCTGACAGAATCCTGGAATGCTTGAGGCTGGAAGGGACCAGCCCATGAGGGAGAGATGTCTCTGCCTGAATGAAGGTGCAAAGGAGACCATATGAGGACAACATATGGATTTTATTTAACATGGATTTTATTTACCAAGAGAGGGGTGGTAGAGAGGTAGAAAGGAATAGGAAAGAGGTCTCAGAGCATCAGTTGGAACTAGATTATCTTTAAGTCCCTTCCACTAGCAACCATTAAATCCTGTCTAGACAGAGGAGGCCAAATACTCAGTGTATCTGCAGGAGTATTTATTCAGATGGGCTACCAAAATAAATCAGGAGAATCAGTTCTCCCTCACTGTGCTGCAGGAGCTGATGTGTTAAAACCAAAATGAAAGAAATCCCCTTTCACAGGTGAATGAAAAACAAATGTTTGCTTCCCCTTCCCAGGTCTCTGTCTTATCTTTATAAGACACACCCCATAGTTGTTCTGCAGTTGTCCAGTATTAAAGATCAGGGAATCTAACATTTATTGTGGTACATGCTTTCTCCTGACATGGAGGATTTCCTAATCAAGCTTTTCATTTCCTTTACTTGCAACTCATCATATATGTCATGTGAAAGTACATTATAGTTAGACCTGGTTTAGGAACTGGTTGTTCAGTCTGACAGGATGGGGACACAGCTACAACTCCTGCACAAATAAATAACTGGTGATTATTAGTGATATGTGAACTGTCTGGAGCACAGGGTTCACCAGAACTCCCTGCATCCCTGTTCACTTTGACTACAGCACTGGCCTGAGAGCAGCTCTGCACATAACCAGCAACTGATTTAGAGCAATCTCTCCTTCTTTACTGAGTTCCATGTCTCACAGCTCACATGGATGAACTGTGAGGGCTTTTTTTGGTGTCATTTCAGGGAATGGGCCAGGATCACAGAAAGTTCATGGCTTCCCTGTCACAAACCCTGTGTGTGTGTGTACAGCTCCAGCTGATGGCAGCTGAGACCTCCCTGCAGAGGAGGGGCTGAGGGATGGTCAGACTTCGATGCAGAATAACCTTGTTCTGGGAGACAGGACTTCCCTAAATACCCAGGGGTTCAACAAAGTAAATTTCCCAGCTCTTCCCTTCTGGATTATGTAACATTCCCATCAGATAGAACCCCAGTCCAGTGGTGTACTCCTCTGATCCCTTGCCTATCAATCTCACAGACAAAAACAGGGAGATTTTATTTTGTTGTTATCTTAACACTTTCATAGCACTACACTAAAAATGAGGGTTCAAGAGTTACATAAGATATAGTTTCCCACAGTTTTTATTGCAGGGCACCTCAGTAGGAATGCAGAAATGCAACATTGACATTACAGTTACGTCCCTTAACTATGTGGGCTGGTTCTAATTCCATTAGGAATGCAGTAAAACTAAGGAAAGGAAGGCTTCCTCACCCTGCTCAGCAGAGCATAAGTACTCCTTGTTTAAGGATATATCACTACAACCATCATTTTCTAATGCTGCTGATACTGATGTCTAACACTCAAGGAATTTCCCACAGAGGAATTTGCATTTTGAGTTTTACAAAGTTTGTTTCACATATATGTAATTTAGCCAGAAAAATCAGTGAAACATACGTGTCAGGGATCACTGTTGTTCCTTGGAAAAAGACTGTTTCTGGAGTTCTTGAACATCTATAAGGCACAACTGATGCAATTCAGATGTGGCCCTGCAAATTCCATGATGCTGTTATCCCATGTTTATTCCCATAGCTTGCTTATGGACTTGGCAGCTCAAACCCAGGTTTCCCATAGCAGAGTCTCAAGCATCTGGATCCTTAAAGCAATTTATTTTCCTGGCTGGTACCACAGGTGACTTTTGAGGGGCAAAGGGCCAGTGCCAGTTCTTGCCTGGGGCTGCCACCCCCCAGAGCTCAACCCACAGCTCCTGCAGCTGCAGCCTGAGCCACCTGCACTGATTCTATTCCTCAACTCCATGCCATGGGGAAAGCATTTTCCTTCTCTCACAGTCCACTGCTTGGTGTCTGCTCCTCTATTCATGTTTTGTTGCAGTGAAGTGAACGTATCAGTGAGATACTGATGTATTTCATAGCAAAGAGGAAGCATTAATTAAGTCCTTAACCTGTTTTCTAGTATGGCAAAGGAGGGATAATTCAAATTGTAACTGCTCAGCAATGGTCATTCCTGACCAAGGAGTGATCTGGTGTGGAGGGAATGAGGACAGGAAAGAGTTACCCTGGCTTGGCAGGGATGCCAGAGCCAGGGATGCTCCCTGTGAGGGAGTGAAGTTCCACTGGCTGATGAGAAATGCTGCAGCATTTTTGGTGGCAGTGGTGCAATGGGAGCACTCAGTGCCCACCTTTGGGCAGCAGAGCTGGTGCTGGGGGCTGGAACATGGGGATGAGGTGCCCTATGCCAAGGCTCAGACAATGGATACCAGGGCAAATGTAAGGAATCAGCCCATGCCACATCTTTGCACTGTCCTTGTAGAACCACTTATGGCTGTAGGACTCTGCTCTGGATATTGTCCATTCAATCTTTTTGCATTTAAGCACAAATATGTGCTTAATTCACCTTGAGAGATACAAAAATCCCCACCACTGTTCTGCCAGATCCTTTGCTACCATTTAATTTCCTGTTGACATTAGTAATTTTATGAATTGAGGAACTCATCTCTGTAATTTTTAATGTAACAGGATTAAAGAGACAGACAGGAGGAAGGTCATGCAAAGCCAGTTACACCTGAGCAGTTCATGGACAAGCAAACACTACATGTTTTGTTTTCAGACTCTCCCTGCCTCACCCAAATTGCAGTATTTTAATGCTGAACAGCTGTGAGGAACTGCCTTTATTTGCCTTATCTGTAACAGGTATCACTCTTCTATTTCATTATCAGAAACTAAGGAAGTAGAAAAGTGGTTAGAGAAATTATCACTACTTGTAAATGTCCCAATGGCAACTGTTTAAATACCATCACCATAATGATCATTAACAGATTTCAATGCTCCTTAAACAAATAGGTTTAATATTCTAGATAACAAGTCACACTTAGTCACACTGTCCTATATAAATTGAAGAAATGGTCCCTAGCTTTGAGGGGGGATTTTTCTTCATTTTTTTCCTCTTCCCCTTTTTTGATACCTTCTACTCATTGGGGTTATTTAATTAATTTTGGGAATCCTCTTGTGTGGAGTTTGCTTTGGGGAAGTGTCCAATCCATTGCACAGTTAAAGCTCTCCTTTTTGTTTTGATACATTCCTTCAGGTTTTGCTTCTGATTACCTTGAAATTTGGAGACAGAAAAATACATCACCTTATCAGCTGTTGGTGGGTTGGGCTCTTTGTTGCTTCTCAGCAAATCTTTACTCCTTCATTAAGTGAAGTTTGTACCCTCTGGTCCCTCTACAATAGGAAATTTCATCATTTTCCAGAGATAAAAACATGCAACATGTAATTGAAAACAAACTCAGGAGCATGGACAACAACAAAGAGGGAGTTCAGGTGTAATTTCCTGGACTGATTTCAGACTGCCTTACTTTAGACACTCTTTTTAAGCTAATCCTGGGCCACAAGTGAAGGTTTTCATAGTGTAAAAAAGAAAAACCTTAGGTCCAGATTCAGTGTCCAGACAGGCAAAGTGGCTTTGGCAAACACAGCAGCACAGACAATTTGTGATCAGAGTCAACAGTTACAGCATTTTCAGGTGAACATCATTGCTCTGGTTGATGAATCCAGCTCTGGCCAAAAGTAACCAGCCTGGGAATTCAGGAGGTTGGGACTAGCTCCATAAATATTTATGAGAAATAAGGAACTATTTTTTTTAAAGCAGAAAGGAAATGTAAATCTCTATGTTTAAAAGTTAAAGACAAGTTTCTACCTCATTAGATTTGCATATTTACTAAAAACTCTGAAAAAGCATCAACTGAAACCACAGTCTCATCCATGCCTCTCAAGCAGAATATCTGAATTTCACTTTGCTTTACCCACTACCACAATCACTTCTGATGACCACAAAATTTGCAGTACAGAAGCCCAAGATCCACGTGTTCCTATCCTGTTCCTATGCTTTAAACCACTGCTCAACACTCAAATGCAGAAAACACTTCTGTCCACCAGAGAAGCCACTGGAGTCCTCACACACCAACCTTGACAGCTGGGTCTGGTCCCTCTGCTTCCTGCAGATTCCCTCTGGTCATCAAAGGTCAGGGTCTCCAGGATGATGAGCTCCATGTGCCTGGCTCCAAGGTGGGGTGGACACTTCTAAGTGGGGGAACTGTGCAAACATCACACAAGGGAAGAGGGAAGAGGGCAGACAGATGGAAAGAAGGATCCCTGTACTAAAACCAGGGGAGATAGGGTTTGCCCTGCAGAGTCTGACCCACCCCCTCTGCCCAGAAAGCTTGAACTCTAACAAATCACAGAATCAATTAGGTTGGAAAAGACCTCCAAGATCGAGTCCAACCTTTGACCACACACTAAATATCAACTGAACCGTGGCACTGAGTACCACATGCAGTTATTTCTTGGACACCACCATCACCTCTCTGGGCAGCCTCTTTCAGTGCTTAACAACCCTTTCAGTGAAGAAATTCTCTGTGGTGCTCAGCCTGAACCTCCTGTGTCTGCCCTGCACAGTCTGAATGCCCCTCTGCCCAAAAGCTTTATCCCTAATAAATGTGCAGGAAAGCTGGAAGAAGGGAAAACCCCTAGGCAGTGACTAGGTAACAGGAACTGCAAGTCTCTGCACACAGATAGAGAATACAACCCACTAGGAAAGGGTAGGAAGGACCTGAGACTGCAGAAAACTCATTACCTGGATAGTCCAATACACTTGGGATTAGCCTGGTATTAGTGATGTCAGCAGCTCCCACTACTTCAAGTAATTTGGATCTCTCAAATTTCAGGGACTTTTGTACTGGAAAAAGATCCCCTTAATTGCAATGTCCAGTTTACATAAGGCAATCAGGCCTCACTGTTATAAATGTGTATTATGGAGTTGGCTTTTTGCAAATATTGAGATGAACGCTGTATGTATAATGTAGGAAAGTTGTACTATATTTTCTTTTATTAACAGAATCCTAGAAATATGATGAATATATATCCCCTAATTGTAACATAGTGCTAACAGGAAAGATTAAGTTTTTCCTTGCAACATCTAAATTAGCCAGACCTGAAGATAAGGAGAGTTGTCCTGGATTCCTGCATGAAAATTGATGACCAAAATCTTGAGAGAAGAATTTATAGGACCTATGATAGCAGACGGAGTGGAGCCACCCCAAATGAATCTACCAGATAAAATGACTGGGGGGGGAATTGAAACTGAACTGCAAATGATAACCCAAAAAGAGTGTTTGAATCATGCATTAGGGTCTGTTGAATATGTAACACAGAGATCCTTAAAACAAAGGATCTGAAAGAGTAAAAGGTTTGCTGGCTGGCTTGGTGCCAGGCACCCTCAGCCAGACACCCTCGGCCGAGAAACTGATTTTGCTTTATTTTCTATCTCCTAATTGTCTATTTTTTATTCTTTATTGAACTTATAAATTCTTCTAAGAAAATGAACCTCGTTTTTCACACTCACCAAACCACACACAGATAAATTGCACTCTTGGTCCCTCTCTGTGACTGACAGGAAGCCACGCAGTGATGGCTACCCACATGTAAAAGCTCTGGTTTTATCCCACTCTTCACACTCTTCAGGATTGCCCCTCTCATTGTAAGGATGAAACCTGCATGTCAAACACTGTGACCCAAACTTCATCCAGGTCAAACAGCAGACAAATACACCTGAGAGATTTGCAGGAAGAGGTGAAGTGTTCATACACAGCCAATAATGCAATTCCCTACAGCTCCTCCCTCACCAGAGCACAACAAGGCTCAGGAACTAAAGAGAATGGCTCTGGTTTGTGTCTCTCCCTCTGCTCTGAAACATGGAGAGCATTCTACCCACTGATGTATTTTTCAGACCCTTTCATGCACCTTCCTCCAGTTATATTTTCTCTCTGACCTTTCCACTCCTCTGTTTATTTTAAAGCCTCTCAAAACACCACTCACTCCTTCCCACCACATGGGACACGATGTTTTTTGTCTCCACTAACTTGTCTCCATTTTTGTCTCCACTGGAACTGCAAAGCTCCTCCAGGCAGTAACTCACTCATCTGTCACCCCCACAGTGGGATGGGGAGGAGAATCAAAAAAACTCTGGGTTGGGATCAGAACAACGGAATAATCAGAACAAGTAAAATATTATCATAATAATTACTAATTGAAATTTTAAAAATGAAGCCCAAGTGATGCACAGTACAGTTGATGCCAAGCCTGTCCCTGATCAGCAATAGGACTCCTCTGGCTAACTCTACCCATTTAAACCCTAAGCATGGCATTCCACAGTATGGAATATCCCTTTAGCCATTCCAGCTCTGCTGCCTCCTGCATTTTTGTACTTCTCCTCATTAGCAGAGCAGAGGAACTGAAGTGTCCTTGACCCAGGGTAAACAGTAGTTAGCAACAACAAAACAGCTATGTAGTATCAGCACTGTTCTCCAAAACACAGCCCTGGACCAGCTACCAGGAAGAAAATTAACTCTGTCCCAGCAAAAACCAGGACACTGGGGAGGGGGTGGTGCTGGGGGTGGCACTGGTTCTGTGCAGAGATGCACAGTGGGGGAATAAGTGACACTGGGAACTGAAACATGGGGGGTGCATCCAACCAGATGTGAAGAAGGGGAAAAAAAAAAAGTCATTAGTCAATCATTTGAATTAATTTCATTTTGTGGAATCTCCATACCTGAGGGTTTTCAAGACTCACTGGGATAAAGCCCAAGGCAACACGGTCTGAACCACTTTGATTTATAAAGTTTGACTAGACAACATCCAGTGTAATATCTGAATAATTTTATGATTAAGGATTTTTCCTAGTGGTTTATGTCACAGAATGATCCTGCCAACTAGTGCATTTACACTCTATTTTGTTTTATTTTTAAATTATAATGAAATGGCTTTGACAAATGCTTGGTCATTTATCTTTTGCATCATGCCCCATTTTTCTGGTCATTAAAATTATTTCACAACATAGTCTGCGCTCTCAGATTTGAATGAAATTCTGCTTGGTCTACTTTAAACATCTCTCCTGTGTTAATCTGTAGAATTGTATTGCCAGTGAATCAAGCTGTTGTAAATCGTTACATAAACATGAAAACTGTTTTCAATGCCTTACACTAAAATATTTCCCACTAAGGGTGTCAAGTTTTTATTTTGCTGTTTCTGTTGAAAATAGGAGAACCAAACTCTTGATGTTTGTTGCAGAGAATGAGCAGCATCACTTGCTCTGAACAGTGAAATCAGGGTTCTGAGTTCCTCCCTTTTTTGCTACATAGTCCTGTCAAACAAAACTGAACTGATCACATAACAAAGGCACTGCTGAAAATTCATAAGCTAATCACTAGTATTGATGTACAGCTCCCAAACAGATCAATTATGTTTAACATGTCTCAGTAATTGCAGCAGCTATAGAAAACAAAGAATAGAAGACAGAAATTTAAGATAATATATCAACTGAAACCAGGCATTCAGTGATAACTCACTGCAAGGGTCTGCTAGGTAAAGTTACAATTCTGACTGTTGAGGCAATGAGCTTCACAGCCATTCTTACAACCCATGGAAAGCACAGCTAGAGACACTAAACTAACTCAGGAGTTTCTGTATGCCAGGATGCCCCCTTCAATTGTTAGGACAAAATGTACTCTGCAAGTTAAATGCTTAACACCTTTTTCAGAAACCTCTATGTGTCCCACAAGAAAAGGCATGGAAGGAATCTGTTTAATAATGAACCAGAGCTCAGAGGAACCCGAGAATGACATCTTGAATGATGCTGGGGGGGTCAGTCTGAATCAGACACCAGCAAAGAAGCCTCATCCTCAGCAGTATAGGCTGGTACAGGATTTAAGAGCAATGAAACAAATAATCATGGGCAAATAATTCTTTGACTCCTTTGTATTTAAAAGATGCTTTCTTTTCTGAAGGGTGAGCAGAGCCAGATTGTCTTAGCATTCAGGTGGGGAAATCCAACAGGAGGAAGAAATGTGCAGCTATTCCTGCAGAACATTGCTGGTGGGACACTTTTTTGGATGGTCACAACAGATTACAAGGATTTCCACTAAGCTCCTTCACCCTATTGTCCTTCTCTCAATGTTAACCCTATTATGCTTTTCTTAATTGCAGTACTGAATATTTTCATTTGAAAAAATCACAAAGCAATTGACTTGCCAGTCATCCCTGTGATTAATTTTGAGAAAACATGTGATGTTCATAAAACATGAGGTTTTTGAGTGCTGTTGTGGCTTCATAGCCTCAGCCAGAGGAAATGATGAACAACTCCCTAAAAGATAAATTATGTTTAATGTGTCTCAGTAATTGCAGCAGCTGTAGAAAAAAATAAGATTAAAAAAAAAAAAAAAAAAAAAAAAAAAAAAAAAAAAAAAAAAAGGAGAAACTTGAGATAATGTATCAACTGCAGCCAGGCATAACTTACTAAGATAATGCCAAATAGCAAGGAACAATGCAAGGCCAGCTCATCAAATCAGGAATGGGTAATTTTGGCAAGGGGAGGTCACAACCACTGACTCACTGCCCCCCAGCCCAAAAAACTCACTGACTCAAAAGAAGAGAAAGACTGAGCATGAGCACTAATTAGCAAAAGAAGTGAGGGAATCATTTAATCAGTAGAAGATAAAATACCAGTTAATTAGAAACTCTCTGACTTGTAGCCAGTGAACATTAATGCCTTTGTTTGTGTATAAGTAGTGACAAGTTTTGATAGTCACTGTGCTGGCTTTGTGGATTTGCCACCCAGCACCTCCTTCTGTGCATGACTGTAAATAAATCAAATACCTCAACTCTGTGTGAGAATCAGCCTCTTTCACACAGGGTAAAAAAAGCCATTTTGGGACAAGAATATGATTGAGAATCTCCTTCAGATGGATCTCCTGTATGATTAAATGCAAGGATAGGGATGGTGAAAGAGGCCAGGAGAGCTCAAAGCTGTGGTGTCCTGCTCCAGCCCCTGCCCAGTCCTGCTGTGTGCCACATTCTGCCACCCACAGCCAGAGCTTGGGAACAGGTCCTCTGAGTCACTGCCATGTGAGGAAAAAGGGCTGGGTCCAGAGAAGTGTGACTGCTGTGCAGTCAGACCCGTGGAACTGTTATAAATACATATTATATGATTGGCTCTTTGCAAATATTGAAGTGAATTTTGTATGTGTATGTTAAAAAGTTATGCTATATCAATATAGCCTCTTTTAGTGGTGTGATAAATATAGTTTTTAGGCTACAGTGTATGCTTTTTTTGTAACTAGCTCAAAACAAAATGGGAAAGGCAATTAAGAAATTCCTCACACCATCCTAGCTGAAGAGAGATTACAGCAAGGACAGAGGCTCCAAAAAGGAAGAATTTGTTGCCTCCATTATCAAGGGTTTGGCGACTTCGTGGGGCCACAAGATTTATTTGTAAGATAGAATGGTGAAAAAGAAAAGTTGAACTTAAACAAAGACACCTAAAATCAATGTTTAAATCATTATAAAATAAAATAAATGTAAAATTTATGAATATGCATTAGCCTACTGTTTTTAAAGGAAAACTCCTTTGTTAGCAAGCGTGCTTTGGGGTGGAAATGCCAGGCACCCAGACATCTGTAACTTTGCTTTTTTTTATTGTCTCTTATTGTCTTATCTTTTATTAAACTTTTAAAAATTTTAAAAGATGAACCATGTTTTTCACAGACCTGAGTAAGGCAGTTTGAAACCCACCAGAACAGCCAGGAATTGAGAACAGTCAAGGCAATGGGCAAAACCAGGAGTGGGAAGCAAGGGAGGATCCTGCATCCAGCTTGCAAAGCCCCTGACTGAACAAAGTATACTGATGCTGCCTAACAAATTAGAGCCTATTAACACCAAAGGAAAAAAAAAATTAAAAAAAAAAAAAGAAAAAAAAGAGGAGAGCAAAGACAGCAGAAGAGGAAGCATCCTGACCTAGTGATGTTGAGAAAACACCACAAGGCCATGACAAACAACTTGGAACTGTCCTGAAGCTGTGCATAACAGGGACAAATCACGTTTTGTGGCACTTTGTTCTCTTGTCACCCACATCCAACAACCTCAGCCATACCCTGCAGCCTCTGGCAGCCAAGGCACAGCCCCAGGTGTTTGCCACCCAGGCTGGGATGGAAAGTCTCACTGGGAGGTGGAAAAAATTCTCCTTCTCCTGTGGAGGGGGCCCTCACCCACTTGCTTTTTGCATGGAGGCTGAAAGAGTGCCCTGGTACAGGGCCAGCATCCCCAGCAGGCAACGCCAGTGGGAGCACAGCAGCTTGAACCAGCAGCTTCTGCCCCAGGTGTGAGTGAACTGGCTCACTGAGATGCCTTTTCATGGGGGAGGAAAGGCAAGTTGTTGCTCAGTTATTTCCAAATACCTCTGCCATTTGTCCCTGAGTGTACAGTACAACCAAGGAAGGAGGAGCTCAGCTGTGTTGTGAGGAGTTTCGTTTCTGCTGCCCACTAAACATACAGAGAAATGAAAGGAAAAGTCCAACACACTGCATTATTATTTCCAGAGCTATCACAAAATTCATGCTATTACTTAAACAGTATGAATTTCACATTTGCCTAACAGAGCCCAAGGACTTTCATGGAGACAGTTTTATCACGTCAAGAATTGTGGTTTCAGGTGACAGCTGTAACAGATTCAGAATTGCCTTTGATAAATGCATTTGCTGCATTACTGCTAAATATTCTAAGGCTACACAGTGATTGATTAATTAACATTTCACACTAAAAGTTCAGCAATAATTAAGCTTAGCTTCACCTGGGTATCATCTGCTGAATAGCAGTCCAGAGGTGTGGCTGCTCTTCTGAGAGGCTTCGGTGAGAAGACTGAGACATTTTTACAAGGGCAGGTAGGGACAAGGGGGAATGGCTTTAAATTGAAAGAAAGTAGGTTTAGATTGGATATTAGGAAGAAGTTCTTCCCTCTGAGGGTGGGCAGGCCCTGGCACAGGGTGTCCAGAGCAGCTGTGGCTGCCCCTGGATCCTTGGAAGTGTCCAAGGCGAGGTTAGATGGGGTTAGATGGGGTTTGGAGCAGCCTGGGATAGTGGAAGGTGTCCCTGCCCACGGCAGAAAGGTGGAACAAGATCATCTTTATGTCCTTCCAACACAAACCATTCTAGGATTCTCTGGCTCTCTGAACTTCTGGCTGTGAGGTCCCCCCTTCACTGTGGACACAGTTCATGTGTTAATATAAGATATCCGTGCCCTTAACTGAGCCAAGTGCAAGGTAAGCAAGTGGTGCCCACTTGTGGCAACTCAAGTTTGAAGCAGCCTGGTCGTTTCCACAGAAGCCAAATAATATCCTGCGAGAGTAAGTTTCGTTTCTGCTGTTTCTCCTCATAGTGGGAGGGTGGAGCCTACAAATAAAAAAGCATCGGAAGTAGGTTCAGAAAGTCACTGCTTCTTCTTTCTACAGGACAGTTAGAAGGGTAAGTTCCCCTTCTTTTAAAAAGAGTATTGCAATTTTTTTTTACTGTTATATTAATTCCTTTTAATGTGACAAGGCTGCATAAAGTGTCTAAAGTAAGTGTGATTAAACAGGGTTGCCAGGAGCAGGATTTTTTGCTTTCTGGAGTGGGAAAAGAAAAAAAAAAAGAAANAAAAAAAAAAAAAAAAAAAAAAAAAAAAAAAAAAAAAAAAAAGTTAGTTCCTCTTTAAAAGGAGAAAATTGAGAGATGGCATTTAGTTTAGGGTTTGGGGTTTTTTTTTTTCTTTTTTTTTAAGCCATTATTCAGCAAGATGATCTAGCCAGCACTATTTATGAGTAGGATCATAAGCTTTGCATGCCTTCATTTTCTTTAGGAGAAGACGTCGGGGCTCAGGTTTGTTCCTTTTTACTTAGAGAACTTTTTCCCATAAAGTTGCTAGGATACTAAGTACAGGGTGCTTACGGGTGCTTGACCAGAACAAAGAGGTGGCCAAACACGAGTTCTGGGGCAGGTAAAGGACAGGGATGGGGGCAGATTTTGCTTCTCGCTCTCGGCATCGGAGACAGGACGGAGAGGCTGCTTTGCTTGCTGCAGGACGGAGTTCGCTGTCACCGCCGGGTCCTGAGAAAATCGACATCATCTGCTCGTGTCCCGGAATTCTGAGCTGCCTCCTCCTGCCCTGCTGGAGCTGGGCCGGCCCTGTCCCACCTCTCCCGGTTTCTTTGGCATTGCTTTCTTTGCTGAGATGTAGCCCTGCCCTGCCGGGACATCCCCGCTTTTCCAGCTGCCACCAGCGCAGTTTCTGATCTCACCCACCAGCCCGGGATCTTCCACCATTCCAGCTTATTGCTCAGAACTGCCTCGGGTTTTGTGAAACAAAGCCTCTCGAGGTTTTTTTTTCCTGGTTCTGTTTATTACTAATGCTGTAGTTGTTGTTGTTTGTTTGTCCTGTTATATATGCTAGTAAAGAACTGTTATTCCTGTCCCCATACCTCTTCCTGAAGGCCCTTTCAATTTTCTAAAATTATAATAATTTGGAGGGAGGGGATTTGAATTCTCCATTTACTAAGGAGGTCTTGCCCCTCCTTAGCAGATACCTGTCTTTCAAACCAAGACAGATGACAGCTGGAGTCAATAAACACACAACACGCAAACTGTGAGGTTTACCCAGATATCCTGAAGCCCCAGGACTTGTCAGCCAGAAGTCCGTGTGCTCCTCTGGCTGGACAGACAGTGAACAAATCTGAGAGCTGTGTGACTTCAGCAGTGCAGCTCTGCACCTTGGCTTTGAGGGGATTTTTTGGAAGGGGCTTTTCATCTTCTACAAATGCAAAGCCAAAGGGTGGTTACAGAAAAACAAATCCTCTTGAGAACAGGTTGGTGTTTGTGCAGGTGTGGATGTGCAGCAGGGCGCTTCGTGTTGTGCTGGGAGAGGTTTCCCACACACAGGCAGGCAAATTCTAAAGGTGTGAAGCTCAAGGAAATCAGTATTGTCCCGACAAAGGAGGCAAGGGCAGCCCTGGAGGGAGAAAATTGTTGTCAGACTTTCAGCATCACGCGTCATTCAGGTGTCATGCTTCCCATGTGGATTCTGGCCCATTGTAGAAGGGCTCTTTACAATTGCAGCGTTTTTTGTTTTCCTCTCCTCCTTTCTTCCATCCGATGTTGTCATGGCTCAGCACACAAAGAAATCACTATGCCCGTGTGGCACAGGGAAGGGTTACAAAACCCACTCACCCTTTTAGGGAAGAGCAGCGGTGTAGGCTCAGAAATCCCCACCATTGTTTATTCTGGTGCTGACTGCAGGTATCTTTGTGTGTGTGTGTGTGCACCCTGTGGTCCGCACCCTGTCTCGATGTTTGTAAAGGGTGACTAAACATAGTCAGGTCTCCTCATGCATCCTCAGCCCTCCCCACATCTCCTCCACCTCTGTGACGGCTGTGAGGAATAAAATGCTGATTCCTGGTCCTTACACCAAAGTGTTAACCCAGTTGAATGTTGCATTCTTTGTTAAATACCCAGATGAATGTTGCTTTCTTTGTTGAAACCATTTACCTCATACCCAGTTGAATGTTGTTGTAAAGTGCCTTTGTTAAAAGCCACTTACCTCGTGTGCCTGTCTGTGCCCCTTCCCTTCGGTTACTGCCCCTGCTGCTTCCCCAAAGTGGCACACATGCAAACGAGGAGACCACCAAATAATCACGGGAGCACACTCAGAAATAAAACCCCTAGGAACAACGAGCCAGTACAACACCTAAGACTGAGGAAAACAGCAGACCACCAACTGGAGCTTTCTGCCTCCTCACCATAACCTCAACAGCACTTGACCAGACTAACCCCCAACCCCAGATATCAAACCACTAGAGTTTTTTGAGGGGCTCTCATGAGGATGGAAGCCCCAGCTCTGTGCCTCAGCTCTGTGGAAGAGCTGAACATCTCCTTTGCATCATCCATTGGGAGCAGCAGCAGTGTCTGCGACCCTTTGGGCTCCCCCACCTCGAACTGACCTCAATAAAGGCATTTTCAAAGGAGCTGGTGTCCTGGCCCATTCATTTAAATTTTTTTCCCATGGTCTTTTTCTTTTTAATAAT
>WEIU01021477.1:560139-571727 GCA_013389925.1 Aegithalos caudatus
AAAAAAAAAAAAAAAAAAGGCAGCATAAGAGAGGTAGAGAGAAGTGTTTCAAGTCTTTCCTCTGCAGACCAATTTTAGTGATTTGAAAAGAGCTTGGTAGCACTTGGTACCTGCCAAGGTTTTGGATCAGGAAATAAAGGTGATGTTTGATTTTCTTTGCTCTGATCACTGCTGCAAGGTGGAGTCACTCACTGCCCTGTGTTTGGTTTCAGAGGCTGCACCTCCGGGTGGTTGGAGCAGGCAGTGATCAACGTTTAGTGGAGCACTTGTAGACAACCTGCCTGGAAGCCCACTAAATCAGCAGGCTATGGATAAAAATAAGGCAGCATTCAAACAGTTTTCTGGAAGTACCAAGAATACCCTAGGAAAAGAGGGGTTTGTATTTTCTTTTGTAAAACAACTTCCAGAACCTGCTACAGTGCCTCTCCCACCAAAACCAGAAGAAGCTGTGATATCAGAGGATGTGTTTGAGAGAAGACCTAACTGTGAACAGAAGGACTTGGAGAAAGAGGACAAAGTAAGGCAAGGAGAGGGCACAGGTCCTCCCCACTCTTACTCTGTTGTTTCACTTTGTGCCCCAAAATTAATTCCTTTGTCTCTTTGGGCAATCTGCACTTGTTAGGTCTAAAGAGAATTTTGGGATGAGGCCTAACAGACATTCATATAAGTAGGAAAGAAGTACCTGCAATTATTCTACAGATAATTAATAATGCAGGAAGAGATGGCTGCAGCCTAGAAGCCAATTTAGTGTGTGGCATGTGTCTGTTTTGATCCTAGCAACAAATGTTGCACAGAAATTATAAAAGCTCAGGTTTTTTACTCTTGAGGCTCTTCAACCCTCAACAGAAATGCACAAAAAAGTTTAATAATAACCTGCTTGGATATTTTACACTGAACACAGATGGGTTTTAAGTCTGTGACACAGTTATTGAAGTTTTTTTGAGAATTTACTAGCTATTAAACATTGTAGTGAAGAGAGTGGGCAGGGGTTACCAAAAAGGGTTTAAAATGCTTGTTTCCAGTAATGTGTTCTGCCTCCCTCATCCTGAACCAAAAAATCTGCTTTGTTTGAGTGCATCTGATCCATAGACATACTTCTGGAGGAATTTGTCTTGGATAAAACTGGTGGAGAGAAACTTCAATTTTTCTTTTCAAAAAGTCAGGTTTGAATGTGCCTGGTCCAATATGTCTGAAACATATTGGTGTTCCCAAAATTGCATCTCTAAATGAAGCAGTCAGAATGGAACATGGAGAGAGGAACAGGGAGAAGAGAGACCAAGCTGATCTTTATATACTTTAGCTGAGCATATTTAACAGCAGATGGACCAGTTCTGCCTAAGACTGGAAATTATTTGTTTTGTTTTTGTGTAAGTGAAGAGCCTGTGTTAATATCTGGACCTGAATCAAACCCAGAAAATGACAATAATCAGTCATTTAAAACAACCCACTCATATTCATGCCTTATGTGAGCCTAAAATGAGGCAAAGAAGAGCCATGATGATCTAAGAGATTTCAGCCACCTGTTAAAAATGTTACAGCAGAACTCTTTTGGTGTCTGTGCACAAACAATCTTCAAACTCCAAAAGAAAAATCTAATAAGCTATTTTTTACCAAATTCAGTGATTTCTGGGATCTTCATTTGCATACACATGCTTCAGTACATCTGTGGATGAGTGAAAGAAAAAGGCAGTTACTAAAAAAACTGTTATTAAAAAAATTTAACAAAATACTTAGTAATGTGTTCTTTACCTTCTCAGGATGGCTTCCAAAGTTTGGTATTTGTACTAAGAGTGGTCTGTGAGCCAGCCTCAACTGTTTCTTTCATATTTACAGACACTTGTTTATTACATGGAGATGCAAGGATGCACAGTGACATGAAGTTGAGCTTGATGCCAGTAAATAACTTTTACTAAAGAACGATGAATAGAAAATGTCTCTTTTTGGTTTTGTTTTGTTTTTTTTTTTTAATTATGAAAAATTCATTGTCAATTTAACTCTAGCAGGCTGCAGAACACACCTTGTACAACCAATATGAGGAAAAGATCCGACCCTGCATTGATGTTATTGACGGCCTGAGAGCTCTTGGAATAGAAAAGGACCTGTCCCTGCCTGCGATTGCGGTGATTGGAGACCAGAGCTCTGGGAAAAGCTCTGTCCTCGAAGCTCTGTCTGGTGTTGCTCTCCCCAGGGGCAATGGTAAGAATTCACTTTCTCACATTTTCACTTTGATAAGGCAGAAGGGTTTTATTTTATTTTTTTTTTCTTTTTTTAAATTTTTTTTGGTCTAGAATTAGATAACTCCATGACTGAGAAATGGAGGTGCGAGTGAGGCACCACAGGGTAAATCCAAGGCACATGTTCCAGGTGGTCAAGGGACCAGGAGTAAGAAGTGTGGTGTAATTGCCCCAGCTGACTCTGTGCATTTCCCAGAAAGCAGCAGTGCAGATTTAATTAAATTAATTTCACATGGAAAACCAGTTTTTAAATTTGCTTTTAGGGTTGCTTTGGGTTTTTTAAACAACATTTTCTTCCAGATATCTTTATTATTATTATTATTATTATTATTATTATTATAATTATTACTATTACTATTATGTAAAAAGTGTACAAAGATTTTTACTTGAAGCATTAAGTCAGAGATGATTGTTGGAAGACTTCACAGCTTGAGAAGCTCTACTTTCCAGCTCCATGTGTGTGTATTTTTGCACACATAAATTCTGCAAGTTCCATGTGAGTTTACAATATAATCTAGGCTTTCAGGCTGGAGTTATGGAAAGGTTTTCCATAGGATTTAGTTGCAGCACTGAAACACAAAACTCCATCTATGGAGGTCTGCAGGGCCAGACATGTCTGGGAAGAGCCGTGGTTGACCTCATCTAGCACTGGTGACAAACCTGCTCAGAGCTGGAAGTTGGACAAGTCCCCTCTGGCAGCATCTCTTGGAACATTTCCAAGTTTTTGTGTGAAACATTAGGCAACCCTGATGTGTACACCACACTCTTCAAGGCCCTGTATCATGCACAACCTCTACCTTTGGAACTGCTGCAGGTATTGTCACTCGGTGTCCATTGGAACTGAAACTCAAGAGGCTGCCTGAAGGCCAGGCATGGCAAGGGAAGATCTCCTACCAAAACTTCACCCTGGAGCTCCAGAATGCCTCTGAGGTAGACAAAGCAATAAGGCAAGGTGAGTGGATTTGGCTGGCTCCATCCCTTCTGAATCCTCCTCTTAGACTGAGCAGCATCCACAGTGACTGTAGGGTAACACCAAGAGCTGGATTCAGAGCAGAGGGAGCTGGGTCAGCAAAACTCAGTTCCCTCAAGGGAGCTGTACCAGTGCTTCAGTGGTGAAGATGATCTATGATGATCCCAGAATGGCCTGGATTGGAAGGGACCTGAAAGGTCTTGTAGTTCCAACACCTTGGGCAGGGATGCCACTCACTAGATCCATGATCCTTTTATCCTGATCCATGATAAAGGCTCAGGCTGTGTCCTTACCCAGGTGGTGTCTTCCTGGTTTGGGGAGGTTGTCTGTCAAATTGGAAACATGGAACCTAAATGGTTCCTGTCATCAGTTCAAAAGCTCTGAGTGCTTAAGGTGTCTCTGGCTGGAAATATTATTATTTTAGAGAAAATTGCAAGAAGCAGAGTGGAGAACAGAGAGCTTCTGCCAGATACTGTGACCATGGGCTCAGTCACTGCCCTTCATGTCTCAGCTTTATTGTTGTGGCATTTCATTCTGGGTAAGAAATCAATGCAGTAAGCACTTGCCCTAAGTGTGAAAGTTGGATTGTCCTTACTTCCTTGACTAGCAGAGCTCTAGGAGCAAATTGTTATTCTTTCTATTTTTTTTAATTAGCTTTTCAATACATTATTTGGATATTCTCAAAGCTGGCCAAGCAACTGGTATGACTTAAATAAGGTACTTCAAGAGCTGAAAATCTCTTATGAGAATGACTGTGGGATTTCCTTGCTTCTGTGCTCACAGTTCAAGCATTATTGCCTTTTAGTGTCTGGTACAATTTACTCTCAATCTCCCTATCAAAATGTGAAGAATATAGAACAACACCTATTTTTCTTTCACAGCACCCAAGGATTAATTAATGCTTACAAAATCTCTTGTTGTTAGGGAAGCATTTCTACAGCTGACCAGTGTTTTATCTGATCCCTCTCATTGTGGTTTATTTACATGTATTTTATCTGCATACACAAGAGTCCATAAATAAATGCTCTGTAAAATATTACAGCTTCACAGCAGGACTTCACATCAACTTGTCCTGCATGATAATTTCCTTGGATTTTTGCATAAATGGATTTAAATGTGTGGCTGGATCTGAAAGAAAACACCAAGCCTGAAAGAACCTTAGGTGGTAACTGGTACTTTCCAAAGTGATTGTGTTCATCTTTGGTTTGATGCATCATTTAAAGCTTGTATTCACTGCTTTGCTCTTTCCACAGCCCAGGATATTGTGGCAGGTCCTAGAGGTGCCATCAGTGGGGAGTTAATTTCCCTGGAAGTTCGGTCCCCTGATGTCCCAGATCTGACACTGATTGATCTTCCTGGGATTGCCAGGGTGGCCGTGGGGGACCAACCAAAAGACATCGGGGACCAGGTAAAACTCAGCCTCCTGTGCCAATCTGTGCCCAGGCTCTCATCCCTTCAGGGCTCCCAGCAGATCTTTTGTGAAGTAAACAGGATAAGTGCAGGGGATTTCTGCTCTTCCTCTGGCTGCTTCTAGAAGAAATGCTGGAGAATGCCAATAAAACTCTGGTTGGATGAGGCCTGAAGAGATGGTGATGTGCAGGAGCTGGGTGTGTTGTTTCTTCTAAAGTACCTTTAGATGGGAATTTGGAATAATTATTCCGAGGAGCCCAAACTAAACTAGATGTACCAAACAGGAACGAGACATGATCAGATTGTCTGGGCTTTATTTTCTGGGAGGAGGGTAATTTAATTCCACAGTTAGATAGCAATCTTTCTGTTGCATTGAGAAGAAAGCAGCAGATGTGATAAAATCCAAACATTTCCATTGTCCTCAGCTGTCTGTGTACTCCAGAGATGGAGTTTACAATATTGCAGCCTGTCAGAAACTGGGATGGGTGGGAAGTAGAAAAGAAGGCATCTTTACCAAAATCCAGGGGGAAATGAAAGAATTATTTACTGTAGAATAAGCACAATAGAACTCTGTAAAGCTTCTGCAAAACAAATTATGAGGAACTTGTTTAGTTTGTCATTGAAACATAGAAAAACACCAAATAGGTGTCATGTGCATCTTCAGTTTGGGCTTTTTCCTACAAATAAGCCAAAGACATTTGTGCTCCTTTCAGAGATACAAATTTGAGATTTATCAGCAGAATCAAGCTTGCTTTCTTTCTATAAGTGTGTACCTACACATCAGAACCTGATTTTCTTACATGTGATTAGATATCAAATACCTTTCATATTTCCATAATGAAAGATTATTTATCTACAGGAGGTTAAACTCCACGTAGCTGTCAAGACAGGGTTAACAACATTAATCTGGTCCCATTCATGCCAGATGTTTGGATTAATCCTGACATAAGAAGACAGGCTTGTTCTTCTGCTGAACCCTTTCCATGCCATCCTCTAGCATGTAACACTATCCTCAGCATATGTGGCATTTAATGTCATCATGCAGTGGCTCATATTGCTAGAAACTGTCACATCCTACAAGCAAGCTTCTGATTGCACTGAACCTCCTCACCCCTGTGTTGAATTGCAGATCAAAACACTACTTAAAAACACGATTGGCTGCAAGGAGACAGTCAATTTGGTAGTGGTGCCATGTAACGTGGATATTGCAACAACAGAAGCATTGAAAATGGCTCAAGAGGTGGACCCCACTGGAGAAAGGACAATAGGTGAGATAGTTTTTAAGCTATGAGCTGAAAAGGAGGCCAAATCTTTTTTTTTTTTCCCCTCCATGAGGTCTGATGTTCTGTGTTCTGCACTAGATCTGTGAAATTAGCTACTAGAAGAGGAAAAAAAAAGAAAACAGCCTAAAGAAAATACTTGCAAGTATTTCTAGTCACAATTCTTGAGTAGCTCCAAGAATCCCTTGGTTTGGTGTCTTGCTGGCATTCCTGTTATGAATAAGTGAAAGCTGAAAATCTCAGTTAATGGCAGTTGATCTGAAGTTAATGGTAAAAAAGCTTTGCTTTTTGCCTGTTAAAAAAGGGTTTGCAAAGCAAAAGGCATGGTGGGAGGACAACTGTAGAGTGAATTTTACAGCCCAGAAGCTGAGAGTTTTCTAGGAGAGAGAATACCCAAAAAAAAAAAAAAAAAAGATCTTTATAAAACATACAGAGCAGTTCCTGCTTGGTGGCTAACTTTCTCTTTTAATTTCACAGGAATCCTCACAAAACCTGACCTGGTGGACAGGGGTACTGAAGAGGCTGTTGTTAAGATACTGCAAAACAGGGTAATTCCCCTCAAAAAAGGCTACATGGTTGTGAAGTGCCGTGGGCAGCAGGACATCCACAACAACCTGACCTTGGCTGCTGCAATCCAACAGGAGAGACAATTCTTTGAGAATCACAAACATTTCAGGTACTCCTCACAGAAAAGTTCTCACCAAAAACATGTTAAAATCACCTCAAAGCTGAGATTTAACTTAGGGGTTACAAAACAGGTATTAGTTATACTCAGTATTTCTCATTGCCCATGTAGGGTTGTGTTTCAGTAACCCAGAAGATCTTTATACACCAAATAAACTTTTAAAAAAATTTTTGGGGTTTTGTTTGGTTTTGGGGTTTGTTTTTGTTTTTGTTTTTTAATTTTCTTTTTATTTTTTGGATGCAAACTGCATGGGGGAAGTGCTGTGAGCTTCAGAAGTTCCAAATAGTCCCAAAGAATTTGAGTTAAAGCATCTCAGCACTTGAAGTCAGGCACTGAAGTATTTCTGTTCCCTGGAAAACAACGTGGAGGAACAGCATGAGAAAGAAAGGCTGTGCTGAGGGCACAGGCTGCCAGATGACTCAGCAGCAAGTCAATCATAACACAGAGAATGACAGCTGACAAGGGTTTTGAATTAACTTCACATGAAGAAATAAGAGAACAGCGCATTCCTCTGCTGTTAGAATTTGCATTTTTCAGATTTTTCTCAGTTTCCCTTTGCTCAGTCAGTAGCTGTCAAACAACTCTTGAATAAACGTGCCCAGAGAGTCCTGGGCTGTCCCCACATCTGCACCAGCATGGCCCAGAGACCCTTTCTTTACTAAAATTGGGAAATAGAATTAATGAAAACAGAGCAGAGCATCAGTGCTGCCTCCTTGCCCTGCACAGCCTGGCTATCCAAACCCACCTTTTCCTTTTTTTTTTTTTTCCACAGGGCTATTATGGAAGAAGGAAAGGCCACTATCCCCCATCTGGCAAAGAAGCTCACAAATGAACTTGTGAAACACATTATTGTAAGTAACAGAGCTCCCATACTGAGCTGTTTGTATCTGTTACTACCTAAAAACAAGTTCAACCCTTCAACCTTAGACAAGTTGGATTTCATCTTTATGTACTTAAGGATCCTTCAACTCAGTGATCTGACAACAAACTGAACTGAGAGGCAGAGGTAAAAAGCCTCCTGCTCTGTCCTCAGATTTGCCTTTTAACTGCAGATCAACAATAAGCAAATTATTTCATCTATTTGTGACTCATAATTCCTGCCTTTTCAATGGCAGCCGTGATATTTCTCTTTGTTTTTGAGTGTTGATCACCTGGGTGATGAGTTACTGCTGTCAGCTTACTGGAACAGTGATTTCTATTCAACTGAAAATGTGTTCAAAACATCCAGATGTTCTATTACATTAATATACTAATGTAAGGATATTGGGGCTTTTTATTTGGTATAAATCTACCTGCATATAATATATCTTATTTCATTAAGAGAAGATGCTAAAATATAGGGAACACCTAAATTCATCTCAGAGGAGAAAAAAAAAATTATTTATGTAAATTTATAGAAAATAAGCAACTAAACAGCCATGTTCCATCAGGTATTTATTAGTAATTGAGCAGTCACCACTTTTCTGGCACAGCCTGTGAGGACATGGTTTTTGGCTCACTGTGGGTAAAATCTTGCCCTAGACTGCAGCTATTCTGCCCAACTCTCAGTGAGGTCCAGCCTGATCCCTCTGGGAGATCCTGGCTCCTGCATTCCCTCAATAAAGACCATTATTTGCCCTTCCATGTTATCCCACTATCACATAGCAAGCTCTTGGATTTGTAAAAACAGCAAAGATCCCGTGCAGGTGTGGGTGAATCTTAGAGGGATTTTATTTTCCTTCCAAAAAAGGCTCAACCTATCTCAATGTCCTTCTTCACCTGTCTCTTCCCAGAAAACTATGCCAGCACTGGAGAGACAAATTCGTGACACCCTCCATAAAACATTAGAGGATCTGCAAAAGTACAATAGAGGCACAGCCCAAACAGACTCTGAGAAGCTGTTTCTCCTCACAGACGTAAGTATCAGCAGTGGTCACAGAGCAGGGCAAGGAGGTAACTGTGGGAGAAGAAAAAAACACCTGAAATTGTCAAAACATCAGCATGGACCACCATGGGATGTTTGTGGTACCCCTCATTTCAGTGAGGGTCACATAGACAAACCACACCTGCAAAAATAATGGACCACAGGAGCTTGTGGGCCCTTCTGGCAATTTTTTTTTCCAGTGATTATGGGACAAGAAAACTAAACAACTTGTTTGGTTGGGTCAGAATCAAGCATCTCAGCAAGAGAAAACTTCAACTCTTGCTATTCAACACTTTGAAGGGTTCCCATGGTTTACAGCTCTTGTAAGGTCAAATGTATTTCTGACATAAAAATATGGTTTGCAAGTCCATCTAAGTGCCTCATCCCAGGGAGTGACTCCCTGAGTAAGCCTTCAGTAGGTATTAGAGGTGCTTATGGAAGCTCAGCAGACTTCATGCAAGTCTGGCCTATTAAGAGTTTAGTAAATGGTTCTAAAAGTCTGCAGGGGGAGAAACAAAAAGAGTATTGTCCTGGTTTTGAAAGGACAGATACCTGCCAGCAAAAGCTGGAAGTTAACTTTGAATAGAGAATGTAAACCCCTCCCTCAAATTATTATAATTTTGCAATTAGGGGCTTTCAGGCAAAGTTTTGGGAATAGGAATAACAGTCCTTTAATGGGAATATTAAAATACAAATTTAGTAGTACAGAAAATAAAATAAACATGCAAATAAAACAAACAAAAAAACCCAGAAAGCCCTGACAGAGTCAGGGATGTGACCTGACACCCTGCTGGTCAGGGTGTGAGAAGCAGTCCAGATGAATCCTTCTGGAGTAACAGACACAGTTCTGTGGAGTAGAGATGGTCCTGTAGAAAGTCCAGTGATGGTGAAATGGGTCCAGTCTTCCTCTGGGAATCCAGTGGAAAACAGGATGAACTGGTGTTCCTGTCTCCCCTTTTTATCTGGGTAGGAATGCTTGGAGCACCCCTCACTGGGTGGAGCATCTCCCAATGGGATGTTGGAATGGCTCATGTCATTGGTGAGCCTTAATGGCCCATTATTAGAAAACATCAGCCCCAAAACTCGTGCTTGCCCACTCTATTGTTTTGGTTAAGCACCCAGCACTTTGCTACCTAGCAACTTAACAGAAAAAATTCAACTAACACAAAGGAAACAATATCCAACCTCCAACAAGTATCAAGTTTGTTTTCCTCTAGCTGTGACAGTATGGGTGGAAAAAAAATAAAATAAATTTCAAACAAACAAACAAACAAACCAAAAAAACAACAACAACAACAAAAAAAACCAGCTGCTAAGAGCATAAAAGATGTAAGGAAGTTCTTTACGAACTCTGTCCCTGCTTTACCATCACACAACTGCAGATTTACTTAACATCCACAAATCAGCCTGGAGAGATGAAACTTCACTCAATTGCCTGCTTGTTGTTTGATTCACTGCAGCTGATCAAGTTCTTTAACCAAGACATCTCTCAGTGCACACGGGGAGAGGAGCAGCTGTCTGGAGACGAGGCCAGGCTGTTCACCAGGATCCGCAAGGAATTCCGCGCGTGGGGCGTGATTCTCCAGCAGAGTGCTGAGAAGGGTAAGCACACAACCCACCCTGGCAGCTCACCTGAGAGCCCATCCCCTTGCTTTTAAACCTGGGCACAGCATCTTCAGTAAATATTTTTCAAGAAAATTAAGAGGAAGAAGCCAGGAGCATCCATCTGTTGTGGTGTCTTGGGGACACAGGGACAGTTTCTGTAATTACAGAGAGTAATGCTGGCATTACAGAGGTCAGTGCTTCAACAAAATCCTCTAAAAATGTCCCTCTAAGACACTGGTGCAGCTTTGGTTCTATACTTGAGGTGTTTTGGTTTACTGAAATTATTTTCTCAGGAGAGTTCTGTAAACAGAAGGAATGTTTTTGTAACTGTACCTACATTATTCATTCCTTCTCACAGGAGGGACTTTGTCTTAATGTCCCTCTGGTTTGACCAATGTGATTGAAAAGGTTTGCCTGTTTCACCAATCAAATTGGTCTGTGTAAAATAGGATATAAGGGAGGTGCATCCCAAAAATAAAGGAGTCATTTTTTAGCCTTCTAATCTTGGAGTCTGTGTTGTTGTGGTGTAAAACAGCATCACACTGGTGCAGAATTTGCTGGTGATTTTCTGAACCATCCTTCTAAATAACACCAACACTGATGAATAATAATAATTAATAAAATGAACCTAGATAATAGTTTTTATTCTTACTATTAATATATTTATTTTATTATTTATATTTATTAATGTTTTAGAATCTGGGTGGGGTTTGTTCCACTTCAGCTCTGGGCTAAGGTGATACCTCATACAAAAAAAATAGCAAATTTGTATAATATCAACAAAGAAATACTGACTTGTGGTATCTGTATCTTAAATAAAAATAACTTGTCAACAGTGAGTTCACTAAAAAAAGTGTTTAGTGAGCTTGGGGATTTGTTTTGTTCAGAGTTTTTTTTAAACTTGGAAGTCACTGGTAATGGCCAGCTACTTCTGTGAGGGTAAAAATACGATGAAGTACCAGATTTTTTTGTGGCCCATCATAATTTCTGTCAGTCAGATGCTTGATGCCATGTATGAGATGTCTCATTCAGGTGTTAGCTCTGTCCTGTGGTAACAAAAAACCATCTCAGTAGTTTTTCCTCTCAAGAACAACTCAAAGGGGAGAAATACACTTCCTTCTTAAACCTGGAACGTATACATTGTGTGATTTAGTAGCAAAGCATTGTTATTACTAAATCATTGAGTGATTATTATACTAAATCATTGAGTGATTTAGTAGCAAAGCATTGTTATTTTACCATTACAGTTAAAGAAACCGTCCCTGATACAGTGTGCATTTACGAAGAGCTGTACCGTGGGCGGGAGTTCCAAGGCTTCATCAGCTACAGGACTTTTGAGAACATCATAAAAGAGCAGATGNTGGTGCAGAATTTGCTGGTGATTTTCTGAACCATCCTTCTAAATAACACCAACACTGATGAATAATAATAATTAATAAAATGAACCTAGATAATAGTTTTTATTCTTACTATTAATATATTTATTTTATTATTTATATTT
>WEIU01021477.1:571883-642416 GCA_013389925.1 Aegithalos caudatus
TTTTTTGTGGCCCATCATAATTTCTGTCAGTCAGATGCTTGATGCCATGTAGGAGATGTCTCATTCAGGTGTTAGCTCTGTCCTGTGGTAACAAAAAACCATCTCAGTAGTTTTTCCTCTCAAGAACAACTCAAAGGGGAGAAATACACTTCCTTCTTAAACCTGGAACGTATACATTGTGTGATTTAGTAGCAAAGCATTGTTATTACTAAATCATTGAGTGATTATTATACTAAATCATTGAGTGATTTAGTAGCAAAGCATTGTTATTTTACCATTACAGTTAAAGAAACCGTCCCTGATACAGTGTGCATTTACGAAGAGCTGTACCGTGGGCGGGAGTTCCAAGGCTTCATCAGCTACAGGACTTTTGAGAACATCATAAAAGAGCAGATGAGAGAACTGGAGGAGCCAGCAATGGAGATCCTGAACAATGTGATGAGTATGGCCCAGTTTATTTTCCAGGAGAAGCTGGTACTCTCACTGATGCCCTCAGATTCCTTCAGAGTGTGGAAGGAAATCTGATTCAGCTTGGGGATTGCTCCTTCTCTAGAGCCTTTAATCTCTACACATGGTCTCCAGCATTTGTTAATACTTTTCCCAGTGGCTCTTGGAAGAGAGTTTGAAAAAAACTATATAATAAATAACACAGCAAGGAAACGACACAGTAGAAATACCTGGTGTTAAGTGGTCACACTCTTGGACCTGCAAATCTAAATTTCTACTTGTTTGTAGGCATCATAAAGGCAGAGTGCATCAGAAAAGCAGCTCAGCTATTTCTGAATGCAGAAAATGAGTAGTCTCCCAAGTTTCATATTAACAATAGCTTAAAACCCTCACTTACTTACCTGACTTTGTCTCTCTGTTCTTCCCTTAGAACTGGTTGAAGGGAAATTTATGGAAGTCGCTAGAAAGAAGTTTGCTAATTTTCACAATCTGAGCAGAGCTGCCAAGGTGAGGCACTACCTGTAACCTGAGATTCTCTCAAGAGACAGAATGGCATTTGTAAATACATCCATGCTTATGGTACATGTCTCACTGCATTATCCTTATGCAAGTGTGGAATTTCTTGCAGGAAAATAAGAAAGAGGCAGAAAATAATAGCGTGATTATAATGGCACTAATGAAAGTGCATTTTGCACAACTTTGACAAGATCTAATATATATATACTTTATTCATTCTGCTCTCATTCCTGATGTTTGGAACACAATGCAAAGAAAACCTGGTTTATCATTAATTTCAGATTTAAGTCCTGCAATGATTTGTCAGAGTGCTGTACTGGTTTTCCCTCTCTGAAAGCAAGCCAGGGTTTTAGCCAGTGCAGGAATCTCATCTTTGATGCAAGGGAGCAGGAGCAGACAAACCAAAAACCATCTAGCTATGAAAAAACTAGAAGATGGCTGTTCACAGTCTGGGCATTAGCATGTTTTGGGGTGGAGTTCAGTGATACAGAGATCCTTGAAGACCTTTTCTCAGAAAGAGCTTTGGGGAAAAGACAAGAAGCAATGTTGGAGCCAGTACCACTCACAGGGTACTGCTGAAAAAGGAAACTCAGAGGCAAATGTCAGTGAAATAGGTGGTTTGCTATTTCACTTGCATGGTCAAATCCTGCTGAGCTCCCAGGACAAGCAGTGAACAAATAAATTATTTCATCCAAACACAGAGGTGGCAAATGTTCAGGCAGGAGGGTCTTTAGGTGTAACACAGGAATGAAGAGGGAAGGAGTTCTGGCAAACACTGGACATGAGAAAAGAGATGAGGTATTTTCTTAGGGATGCTGGGAAAGCATTTTAAGGGAATCTGAGCATGACTGAGGGAACTTTGCCACCCCCAGGTCTTTAGGTGGAAGTATCAAAATGGCAGAAAGCATCAGGTGGCTGCAATAAAAGCACCAGACAGAGAGGGGTTACACAGGGTTGGTTTGCTGACAACAGATGTTCTCCTTTGGGTTTCAAGCACCAGGTTTGGACTGATCCCACTGCTGTGTAAGGAGGGGACAAAACTTCCACATTTTCCTCCTCTTTCACAACAGAGAGACCACAATCCAAAGCTCTACTCCAAAGCTCTACTCCATATTCCCATGTTCTGGGATGAGACAGTGCTGCTCAAGGGCAGTGGAACACTCTGCCCACCCTGCCCTCCTCTGGGGACACTGCTAAAGCACTGGCACCTTCCCAAAGGAAGCAAACATCTCAGAACTTCTTGTTTCCTTTCTTTCCTAGATGAAAATTGAAGACATCAGAGAGAAACAAGCAGCAGAGGCTGAAAGGCAGATCCGGGCACAGTTCAAAATTGAGAGTATCGTGTACTGCCAGGATGACATTTACACTCGTGATTTAAGAGCTGTTAATGATGATATTTTCTACCTGCCCAGGAGTAATGCTGCAAAGCCCTCTGTTGTCAACGAGATGCTTTCTCACACCAGTGCCTATTTCTCTGTGAGTTCACAGGCTGTGATACAGCAGAGACCCCTCAGCCAGATCTTGCTCTGGAGCCTTGCATGCCTCACTAGTGCAGGGAATAGCCAGGGGTATCTCAGTGTCTCATTCAGGTGCATGCTCAGCTTCTGTACAAACTACTTGGAACTTTTGACCAGTGGTGAGAGTGTCAGGGCAAAGCTGGGCTGCACCAGCAGGCTGCAGGATGCAGGATATGGTGATGAGAAAAGCCTGAAGGTGCCAGAGTGATAGCTGGCTCCTCAATCACTTGTTAGCTACCTCCAGCCTCAAGCCGCTCTGCACATTCCTGCAGCCAGCACAAAGTGGTGTCAGTGGCTTGCAGTCAGGCCCTAGACTACTACAGCAGGAGGAACAATAATAAAATGTTACATTAAAATAGATCAGCTGCCTGTAGAGAGATCAGAGTGCATCTGCTGTATTGCAGATAGCACCCTGTAAGTGAAGTCTCTGAAGACAAGTGGGGTGTTTTAACAAAGGATCCTGTTAAAGAAAGGAGAACATGCAGTATCAAGATTTGCTTTGTTATAAAACTCCCTCAGAAAGCAACAAGTTCAATATTAATAACTCAGTAAGGTAGGTAGCAGCTCACTTTAAATTCCAAGAGCAGGCTTTGTGACAAATTCCTGCAATAAAATGGTCAAGAGAAAACCACTGGCGTTCATAGAACAAGAAACAAAGCCAGAAGTGCATAAGCATTTCCATCCCACCTTGCCACACACTCTGCTCTAGGTCTACAGCTGCAGTTACTTATTTTTGTAAATGCCCTGAGAGCCATTTTTGACAAACCCCCAAATGCCAGGGCACAACAGCTCCATGGGACTGACTTAAGCAAGGTCAAATACAGTTTGGATGAGATAGAAGCTCCTAAGTGTCCATGGCTGCTGCCCATAAGACTTAAGAGTGCCATTTTCTAGTTGTACTACAAAAAACCAAAGAAACCTCTCAATTGCAGCCAGGCACTTAGGTCTATGTGCTCAGCCAGCACCAGGAGGGCTGGGAGAGGTTTAGAACCTCATGTTGCCCAAAAGCACCAGATGGGCCCCCAAAGCCTGTGGATGTCCAAGGGGAAAGGGCTCCACAAGCTCTCCTGGGTCAATCTGTTTCAGTTTGCATCCGTAAATCAGCCAGGCAGTTGGTCAGGTCAGACAGGAGATTCTCATGGGGATCTCAATTGATGAAATGTAGGCACAGTCTGGTCTCACTACTGCTGGAGATGTTTCCCTTTAAGGCTAAAGCTGCCTCCAAAGCTGTCTTAAAAGGACAACCACTTCAGAAATACCATCTAAATACCACCATCTAATAGAGGAATTTAGCAGCTTTAGGAAAAAATCACTCTGATTGCCTAGATCAAAACATATTGTTAGCATTCAGTGAAGGTTGGACACCAGAAAATGTGCACAAGTTCTGTTTTTCAAGAATGTGCTCCCATAACTTGTCCCTGACAGCTGACAGAGCTGAGCAGAGAACAGCCAGGCTTTAGTTTGCTGAGGGAAGAAAAGCAACAGCTGACATCTCCATGACTCTTGATTTTTAGATTTCAGGCACAAGATACATTGGTTGCAAACATTTTTTAGTTCATAGCACTACTCCCTTCTTGAACAGTGTCAGTCCTAGCATTTAAAACCTTGGAACCACTTATTTTACCAGATTACCTAGAGACCCTTCATTTTTCAGTTCTTCTCACCAATTTAATGTTTTGTAATTTTTTCCCCCCATCATGCAGGGAGCAAGTAAACGCCTCTCCAATCAAATACCTCTGATCATCCTGTCTAATGTCCTTCATGACTTTGGAGAAGATGTGCAGACCTCAATGCTTCAACTTCTACAAGATAAAGAGAAGTTAAACTTTCTCCTTGAGGAGGACTCTGAAGCTGCCAAAATGAGGAATTACCTCAGCCAAAGAGCTGGTCGTCTCACCAAAGCCTGCCAGTACATGAAAAACTTCAGCTTGTGTTTTTCATAAGTTTTTTTTTTCTCCTCAGCTTCTAGCATTACAGAAGAATTTCTGTTCAATCCCCTAAAAATGCAATGTCAGCCCAGACCTTTCACACTAATTTCTAGTGTTCAGTTTTATTTTTATTTTCCATAATCAGTTATATGCAAATGGCTGCCTTTACATAAAGGCCGCCACCGGGGGAGTTGTGATTAAATAAATACTATCCCATTTTCTTACATTTTCTTTATGGACTCTGTACAACCTCTGGAATAATCAATAAAAAGCTAACACGCTGAGGATTATATGTTTTCTTGAGATTTCTTTTTTTTTCTCTCTTTTAAACAATGGAAGCTATATAACCCACAAATAGCAGAAATCAAACTATCTGGCTTTCCCCAACGAAGCTTAGTGCATGACACTCATGATCTCTCACTTCCCTTTGTGTTTCTGTCCTGTTGGGGTTGTTCTCTTTCCTGCTATCACCTAAAAGACACCTCTGCAAAGTGTCACCTCTAAGTCTCAGCCCAGGAGGGAGAGAGGGGGCACACAGCAGGCATGAACCTGTTCCCACCTAGAGGGAAAATAAGGTTTATTTACTTTATGTGACTGGTCCCTCCAGAGGATGCCTTTGGCTCTGCTCAGTCTCCTTTCCCAGCTGTCTGATTTGCAGAAGGACAAGAGGCTCATTCCTCTCAGCTGCCTGCAGCATCACCTGAAATGTCAAGACTGATGAGCAACTCACCAGAGGGCAGGATTTGGTTGTGCAAAAGGAAAGAAACCTCCCAGGATGTTAAACATCACGAGGGTGTCTGAGCCTGTGCTCTGCTGCCTTTCTCCTTTCCTTCCCCAGGGCAGGGAGAACCTTTCCAAAAGCTCCTTCATTTCACGGAAGCTGGTGCAAAATACATCACACATTGTGTTCGTGACATCTTTCACACGGAAGATTTGGTTTAACAACCAAAAGCACCAAAAGTAATGTCTGCATCCAGCTAGAAAAAAATGTGCTTATACCAGTGTGATGTAGTAATTTCCCAGCTTCTTACAAGAGAAGCCTTCTGCTGAGGCTAGATGTGACAGAAAGTGTCTGTCCCTGTGGCATGGAGCTGCAGCTGGTACAGCTTTTGGTACAGCATTCACCCCAACATCCAGATTCCTTCACTTTCTTGAATAGTGCAGCCAGTTTCCTCTTTCTTCCAGTCCATTATTTTGCTATTATTGACTTGCAGTGCTGCAGCTCAGAAGCTACAGAAAAAGTGCCTCACACCTGTAACAGCATAATTTTTAAATTTCTGTTTTGAAAGCACTTTAAACTCGTTGGTTATTTCACAGTGTCTCCCCTTCCCCCAAGATGCACAAACGCTATTGAAAACACCCATCTCACACCTAGAGAGGCAAGGACACTGCTCCAGGCAGCGTGAGGTGGAATGACAAAATAGGGTGTGACTCCCTCAAGCCACTGCCTGCAGGCTAAACCTCCTTATTTCATTCAATTAAAACAGAGTGAATTCATCAGACCCAGCCACCAGACACTCAGCATTCCTGGACATCCTGCTCTCATTCCCTGGGTTTGTTCGAGGACCTGAAATATTGGAATTAAAGTAATCTCTTGGCTCACCCTCTTGAGTTGTTTGTTGTTGGTTTTGGTTTTTATAATCAGACTCTCAAAGCACTTCATACACTGAATCCAGCAACTGCTTCCAAAAAAAAAAAAGAAAAAAAAAAATATTCAAGTAAACAGATATAAAGCACAACTAAGGAAAACTATTAAAAAAAAAAACAACCAAACAACCAATTTATTTGGTGCAGTGTTTACATGTAAGATAATTGCATTTCAGTACCAAAAGAGAAAACAAGACTAGTGGAGTCATTTCATTCAATAAAGATTTATCCTTCTTAACAAAGTGACTTGATATGGCTTTTTTGATCCTCTACCACGATTATAAATTATTCTCCAAATCCTCGTTCAGGTGGCACTCAAGATACAAATTACATTTTGCTAAAAACATACAGGCAGATACATAAAAGGAGAGCTCTAAGGAATCAGAAGCCAAATTTAACAAATGAGGTAGTTCATCTGGTCCTGCAGAAACGCAGCTTTGTGTTTCCTTGTACAAAACATCCAGTCCCTGTGTCTGTGTGTGTGTCTGCAGCTGGAGGTGCAGCACAGCCTGGCTGGAAACGTTTACCTTTTGCTTTTTACAGCAGGGAGAGGTCAAAAGTCACCTTATGTGTGCTCAGCCAGGGACCTCAGCACTGAGACTCTTCCTGCTGCAGCTCTGGGGCATCCCTGTCCAGGATATCCCTGTCCCAGGCATCCCTGTCCCAGGGCATCCCTCTCCAAATCCCACATGGACAAAGGGCCCATTCTGGGTTCAGAGCAGCACTTTCTGTAAGGTCTGAGGCAGCCAGACTGTGACAGCCTGGCTTTGGTTGACGGCTGTGTTGAGATCCTGAGGATTTTTAACTACCTGAATAGACAGGATATTTTTTTTTAATTATTATTTTCTGTGCCTGTACTGTAGTGCATGAAAAAATTCCCTTCATCTATCCCTCATCCTCTGCTCTCCTGAGACCCCTGCCTGGAATACTGCATCCAGCTCTGGGATCTCCAGCATGGACCTGTTGGGGAGAGTCCAGAGGAAGCCACAAAGGTGTTCCAAGGGCTGCAGCACCCCTGCCATGGAGAGGCTGAGAGAGCTGGGGTTGTTCAGCCTGGAGAAGGCTCTGGGGAGACCTCTGCACCTTTTCCAGTCCCTAATGAGCTTACAGAAGAACTGGAGAGGGACTTTGGACAAGGACATGGAGTGAGAGGACAAGGGGTAGTGACATCACACTGAAAGAGGGCACATCTACATTAGATTTTAGGAAAAAATTCTTCCCTGTGAAGGTGGTGAGGCACTGGAACAGGTTGCCCAGGGAAGCTGAGGATTGTCCAGTCCTGGAAGTCTTTAATGCCAGGTTGGATAGGGCTCTGAGCAACCTGGGATAGTGGAAGGTGTCCCTGCCCATGGCAGCGGGGTTGGAACTTGATGATCCTTAAGGTCATTTCCAACCCAAACCATTTTGTAATTCTATACTAAAAAAGACATGCATTTCTTTTTAAATTGCCAACCAGCAGCTCGGAGATTCAACATTCACATTACTTAACATTTAATTTAAAAGCTACTAAACCAACTGTCTCAGCATCCTGCTACGAAAAATCTGAAATTAAATTGTGATTGAAGTTGTCATTATAAAGCCTGATCATCCAGCAAGAGTTACTCAACAAAAGAGAGACATTTCAGCAAGCAGCTGACAGAATGACTCTGCCAGGCACCACAAGGAGAAGAAAGGTGCTCATTGTGATAATCCTTCACTGATTAAGATCTGTCACTGTAGCCAGCACAGAACCAAGTGTGCAATCCTTCATGTTACTTTGGAAAAGAAAAAAATCACAGAGGAAAAATAAAATCAACCGAAAAGTGAATAAATATCCCAGGCCCCCATGGCTTCATTTATTCCTGTCCTCGGGAACATCCATTAGCAAGGAGAGTGTTGTCATCTGTTTGCCTGTTTAAAAGAAAAAAAAACAAAACAGAAAACAAAGGTTCAGGTTCTGTCTTAACAATCATTGGATGCTTTCTAACAAAACAGCTCAGTTATCATGCAAGTCACATTTATTTATTAACCTTTAAGTAAAACCACATTTCAGGATGTGGGGCCTTAACATTTATGAAGAAGCTCTGGATGTTTTACCTGCATATTTTTATAAATCCAGTCTGTAAACACAGTCATATTCCCGTACACTCCAGGTTTGTTGGGAGTGGCACAGCCAGTGCCCCAGCTGGTGTCTCCAACCAGCCACCACACAGAGTGGTGGTGAGTCACCAGAGGACCTCCACTGTCACCCTGCATGGGACACAAACTTGTTAGGGACACAGCCACCAAGAAAAACACCATCCATTTCAATCCAGGAACACAGCTTTGTTTTCAATATAAACCCACCTGCCACTTAGGGAGTAACTAAAACAAGATATCATGGCAATTTTGGTGTTAAATGGTATCTGTTTCCAATAGGAATGAAAATAATTTGCCCAGAGCCCTCTGAGTAAGATTGGCATTATTGCCTCTCTTGTTCACAAGCACAATGCTGTGACTAATAATATAATAATGATAATAATGCTGTGGTCATGAGGAGCATTAGATCACTTTCAAGTACCTGGTAACAAACCATCCTTGAAGCATTAAAAAGAAGCCTCACCCTCCTTAGGAATTTAGTGAGAACTCAGCACTGGCAGCCATTCAGATGATGAAATAAAACCCCTCCTCTTTAAAGGGGTGCACCACCAAAGGAACCAGAAGCCCATGCAGATGTAATGCAAATTTTTAATTTTGGGGGGGCATAGGATTTATTTGTAATAGAGAAATAGATAGATAGACAGATAAAAAGCCTACTAGCATGGCCACAAAAGTAATCAGATCATTATGAGCTATTAATTAGGAAGAATTACCTGACAGGAGTCAATTCCCCCTGCTAGATCTCCAGCACAGATCATTGTAGGCAGAATCATGCCATTGTAGATATAAACAGCATTACACCTCGAACGTTCTATTAAGGGCACCGCAACAAAATTCAAGTTATTTGATGTTTTACCTGGAATTGAAACATGCACAAATATGCAGAGACAAAATCAGAATAAGCACCACACTGCTTTGTTATTACAAAAAATATCCCAGCAGCCAAGATGAAATAAACTTCCTAGAAGCAGCGGGATGGAAATTTAAAATGTAAGAAATCTACAAGAGGTGAAGAGGAACTCCCCCAGTACCCCTTCTTATGCCAAAACAAAAATACCCTTTCCTCCCTTTCCTTTTTTCAGTCTTGCAAATTGACTTGCATCATTCTATTTCAGCCTGAGGTGGTGGAAAGGAGCAGCTCCTGCCCTTCCCAACATCCACAGGACAGGCTTGGCATGCAGCAAGCCTTGCTGCAGCAGAGGTGGCCCTGCCAGGAGAGGCACAGAATTATCTCCTGGATGGGAATTTCTGGCCCTCAGGACTGATTTGAGGGTCCTTTGCAGTCTGCTGAATGCAACACATCACAGCTTGCTTTGAGACAGAATGCCTTGGATACATATTAGGGGCTGCAAAATGGGTGAAAAAAATAGTGTATGAACAGATCCAATTCAAACTGCCCCATCAGCCCATGCAGCAATATTCACAGGATGAAGAGGATTAGTTCATGTAAAAAATCAAAATATTCCAGAGGCACTTTTTACCTCCTTGGTACTCTGCTCCCCACCCTGATATCCAGCACTGCTGGTTAGGCTGGAACATCATTCCTGGATTGGGCAGACAGACTGGCCTCACAGTTTCTGCAAAACAAACAGAATCACAGATGTTCAGACAGAACTCAAAATAAATGTAAATGGCCACCACTTACAGACCAGGCATTCCCTCTGTGCTTTACATTCCTTGCAGGCAGACAATGCAGGTAGCAGCAGAAAGTTTACTAGCTGCTCTTTCCCTGAGGGGTACCTGATCTTCACCTCAAATCTACCTGATCTTCACCTCAAATCCACCTAATCTTCACCTCAAAGTGAGGAACAAGCAGTTAATGGTTCTACTTTAATTCATCAGATTAAATAGAACAATTAACACCAGCTCTTCTGAGCAGTAGAAGACAAAGAAAAAAAATTCTGAAGACTACAGCTCTGCATTCTCATTGCAAAACTCTGCTGAAAATAGTCACGAGACAAGCAGGATTCAGTACTGATATATACAAGAAGTGTGCAACACAAAAACCTGGAAAACAGACAATCTCCCTGCTCTCAGCAGCAGAAAATCCCTTTCAGACTACTCCTGGTAGCTTTAAACTGATGCACTGAAACACAAAGGGCCTGTACACAAAAAGCACTTCAAGTTTAAATAATGGCTTGTTCTCTATTTTGTACCAGTTGCTTAAAAACAACCTACATCTGCTTTTATGAGAGGAGCTCCTTGTAATGTTGAGTTCTGAAGGGCTTTTTGACCATCATTTGACCTGACTTGAGTTGGGATTTAATCAGTTGCTCCACCACTGCACCTGTAGCCCTATGCACATACAGCAGTGGCAAAACTGAAGCACCACAAAGCATTCTGAGGTAAAAGTGTATTATTGAGATGAGCCCAAACCCCCAATCCATGTGACAGATTTAAATAAATCCTGTTTAGGAAATCAGAGGCTGTGACCTATCTCCATACCCCATCTCTAGGGGCATTTTGTGTTCTTTCAGTAAGTATCTACAAGGATTGCTTGATGAAATTCACAAGTTTTAAAAGGTGTGCTCTCTGCCACTGGATTTTTCCCTTAAGAAGAGCAGAATACCCACCAGTAAAACTCAGTGGTGTCTCCAGCTTCATGAGGGCAACATCATTGTCTTTAGAGTCTGTGTCATAATCGGGATGGGAAATTATCAGTTGCACTCTGTATCCACTTCTAAAGAGCATCTCATCCTGATTCAGAATCCCAGCATAAACCCTCCAGCTGTGTGGGTCAGAAAGTCGCCTACAGAACAAAGAAAAGGTCTGAAGGTTTTCTTCTGTGGTGACAAGACAGGGATTAGGACCTCCAAAAAATTGTCTTCAGGAGCTGTAGTCAAACGTTTGTGTGACCAAAAATGCACATGGATCTAACTAGCATTTCTGAAGAGTAAGACAAGCAAATTGCCAGACATGTAACTTGAGGAAAGCTTGGCTCCAGTTTCAAAAATATATCAAAAAAATCTTTGCAGTGGGTCAAGTATCACTGGCAATTCCCTTAATCACTCAGCACAACAAATTAAGTCTGAGACTGCAACACTGAAGCCTTTTGATTTCCATGACTGAGGGATCAGGCAGGTATTTCTGAAGTCTCACATGTCAGTGGTATCAGCAGAAGCCAGAATTAGCAAAAACATGATCTAGTGAAAGAATTTCACTATCTTGAAAATGCCATGGGTTTTTTCTTAGGCTGGTTTTATGTCTTGGTGGGTTTTTTTTTTAACATTAAGCATGCTTGCTGGATGTTATTTAAGCAGCCTCTTGTGCTCCAGCACAATTTACAAAAGCTTAACAGAAAACTTGCCACAAGTGTTAAAACTCCATGATAAGCACCAAGGCAGCAGTGCCTGCAAGTCAGCCCACCTCCAAAAAAACCCCAGATCAGGCTGAAAACCAGGCTTGTGCCAGCTGCAGCTTGGTTGACATTCCCAAAGCTTCTGAGCACTACAGAGCTCAAATCCAGACAACAAAGGAGGGATAAGATCTCCAGGTAGAAATCAACACTTGCATTCCTTTCTCAATTGGGTGGGCAATATTCTTCCTTGCCTTAGCCTCAGACTGTGATCCAGCCAACCAACCATTAAAAATGTTTTTGCTTTGTGGGTTTTCCTTCCAACAGAAGCAGCCACCTTTTAAACAAATTCTTCCCTTTCTGAGGGTACCACAGAACCCTCAACTCTCTTTTATAGGTTAAAAATGTACAAAGCACCATCTATTTTTCTTGTTGATGGCGACATAAAGTGCTCCTTGGATAGATATAAATCTGTATTTAATACTGACTTGGACTTTACTACCCTGTGGCAAGGAGATACGAAGAAACAAATGGCACAGGCATCTTTAAATTGATCATATCTACAGCACTGTGATATTTGAGAATATGGGGGGAGGGTTCCTTTGGGTTTTCTCACAGTGTAATTCAACATCTTCATGAAAACATTTGTACTGGCTGGCATTAAATTTGGTGCCTTGACTTTACATCTTAAATTTGGTGGGTATCTGTGCTCAACATCACTCAGCTCATTTTGTAAATAAGACAAAACATAAAAGAAGGCTTCCTGTAGAAGGCAGGCAGATGAGCTGCAGCCAATCTTCAGATTTACCACACAGACAAAACACCGTACCCAGCACCTGCATGCCAGGCAGCGGGGAGGAATTCAGTTTTAAAGGAGAAAGTTGGGAGAATTGATTAAATCCACGCATCCCAGCTTGAAGAAAGGCCAACAGGCAGGGAGAGAGGGGCTCACCCTTCCACACAGTGTGCTGCTGTGACGATCCAGTGGCGGGTGATGATGGAGCCCCCGCAGACGTGGGTGCCCTGCACGTGCAGGCTGACCTGCCAGGGCCACTGCCCCAGCACGGCCCCGCTGCCACCCACGATCCTGTTCATCATGCTCACGCTCTTGCTGGACAGGCCACACTCTGAAAAGGTCAGTCACACACAGGGGTTGGTCAAAGAGTGAGCTGGGAGGTGGATTCTGCAACCCCGGGCTTCCCCGGCAGCGTGTCCCGACCTGCTGGGCACAGCACAGCTCAAAGCCCTGCCCTGACACCAAATCCCAAGCCTGCCATTGCCCAGACCCCCACTACAAACCCCAAATTACAAATTGCAAACCCCACCTGGCAGCTTGGCTCACCATAAACCATGCCCTTGGTTCACCATAAACTCTTTACACCTTTCAGGGATCTCTGGCCATTCAGACACCTCCGTGCAGTGCAACAAAGCAGCCAGGAGATTCCTCAGGGCAGGAATCACCATCAAGGAGGCACTGCCCGCCCAATTGCTGAATCTTGGAGAGCAAATGTGCCACAGACATCCCCACACATCTGCTGGGGGATGGATATGGAGCTTCACCACAAGTCATTTAAAGGAAGCAGTGGCAGCAAGACAAAAGCAACTGGGGATCCACTGTCTTCCTTGTCTCCTCTCCCACCCTGCTCCTAAAACTGCATTACTTGGGAACCAGAGTAAAATAAAATCATTTGCCTATGCAAAAGCAGCAATTAATGCCACAGGTCCAAAAGGACTTGCCAGCCAGAGCATTTCAAAGCATGAAGAAGCAGAAGTTTGAAAAAGCCAGTGAGTTACCTATGCAGCGCAGAGAAACCACCTTTCCTGAGGCACAGGAACCACTGCAGGAAAAATAATATAAAAAAAAAACAAACAAACAGGCTCTTAGGCACTCAGTGAAGGAAATGGTGAGCAAAGTCCACCCTCCAGCTGCTTTCTACCCTTCCCAGCTACATGCCCTGCCTTCAGCCTCATCTTCTTGCAGAGGGTTCCCTCCTTTCTTCACTTTCTCCGGCTACCCTGCCAGCAAATATCTGGCCTCCACCATGCCTTGCATTCACCAAAACTGTCCTGTGGGACAGGAGCACAGAAGACATGAGCACAAGAGGTTTGTAAGCCTATTGAGAAGCAGGATGAAGAACAGCTTGAGAGAAACTCGAGATGATTTAGGAAGTCGTTGCAGAAGAACTCAACAAGGGAGCTGCAGGAAGTTTGCAGGCACAGGTTTTGAAACTGGACACTTCAGAGCTGTTTAATGGTAATAAAAATGATGCTTTCCACAGCCAAGATCCATTTTTGCATGCTGTGTGTTCATGTGACTGGAAAAAAAGGCTGTCAATGTGTTGCACTTGTAGCTCTTGTCACCTTACACAAACTACTGCTGATGGTCAGAGAGCCTTTGAAAAAATACCTTTGACATGGCAACCTTCTGGACAGCACAGAGGATGGGACATTTTTTTCTTTTAGAAGAGGACAGGGAGGATGGAAAAATGACAGCTGTGTTTTTAAAAAGAGGGAAGAACAGTTGCTGATACCAGATTAAAACCAGAGTCTCTTTCCCTCCAACAATCCCCACAGAAAGATGTGCTTGCATTATGCTGCAGGCAGAAGCTGCACCTCTTGCAGATTCTGGAGAGACCCTGGATGAAAGGAGAGAGGCTTTTATCAAACAAAGATACCTGGTGTACAGCTTTTTGTACAAGTCTATATTCCCAGCACTTGTGTTCAGCTTCATGAAGCTCTTGAAGCTGACTTCAGGTACTACCCCATGGCTGTAGAAATATGTATCTCTGCAAAAGAGAAAGTCCACTGTGAAACCCAGCAGTGCTTTCAGTTTTCAAACAAGTGACAGGCTCGAGCCTCTGACATGACAACACTAGAAATATTTATTTTTGTTTTTATGTGAATGCCAAAACCCTGGTGATGCAGCCCAGCCAGAGTCTCAGATTCTTTAAACACTTGTCAGGTTCCACTTCCCACCAGCCACTAGGTTAAAATAATATTTTTATCTGATATTTATGCACCTCATGTAACAGGGCAAGATGAAGAGATGCCTTTGCCAGTACATTTTCACAGCAGAGCCTCAGACACTTTAAAAATGGCAAGAGGGAGATTTTAACCTTTCTGTGTCTGAGCAAAGGCTGACACAGGTTGGACTTACATGCTGTAGCCCATGTCTTTGCATGCAATCTTCCCATAATCATCATTCCAGTCATCTTGGCAAACAGGATACCAGGATTTGCTGACAGGTGAATAAACTTCCAGGATAAAATTTGGTCCAAAAAGTCTAACTGCCAGAAAAGGAAGGGAAAAAGGAAGAAAAAAAAAAAAAAAAAAAAAAAAGAAACTAAGAATACCACATGCTATTATTACTGCTTTCTCTGCTTGGAAGTAGCTACCCATAATATCCACTTCATGTATGAACTGATGTTAATTTAATGCTCCCTTCTACTCGAATTGAGTAAATATCCAGTAGACAGAAATATGGCAATGACTTACTTCTTTTCATGTAAGGCAATTTAGAAGAACTACCAGTTTTAAAATGCAAATGTACAAAGCAGGGTTCATCCTTTCATTTCAGGCTTTTATGCTCATAAAATTCTCTTTTATATTCTACCACTTAGAAAGATTGCAATAATGAAAATTTTCTGATCTTTTCTCTATGCAACCATATATTTCTTAATATATCACTTATTGGGTATAAATAAAATATAATCTACTGAAAAATACATTATATTATCTCTTAATACAGCAAATTTCTTCAGAGAAGCACTTTGTAGAGCAAGAATGTAAGCAGGAGCAATTAGCTCTGACATTCCACGTCCCATTATGTATTTGCTTGCACAAGAATTTAATAAAAAATAGTTCAAGCAAAAGAACTGATTGAAACAGGCTTCTCCAAGAACCCATTATTCAACCAAATGGAGTGGAACAGCTGCCAGCAAATGCTAACCCTGCAGGAGAATGTGCTGAATAAAAGTTTACAGAGGGAATTTAAAGCACAGCTGGCACTGGCACAAGATGCCAAACCTCTGGAATGGACAAATCAAGGTTTCCACCTTCCTACCTTCAGCTCTGCACTAAAGCTTCCCTCAGCATCTTTTCAATTCAAAGCAATGATTAGGCCAGGCTTTCTTCCACAAATGAGTTTTGAAGTAGTTGAAGAACTAAGAGGAGAACGAGGAATGCAAAATACATGGAAAAAGCGCAGCCTGACTGAAGACCACCAGGTTTATGTTATCACCTGAGGCTTACTGAGAAGTCAGCACTGACTGTTTCATCCAGAGACAATGCTAGACTCAGTTCTGCACAAACCCCACTTCAATTAAAAGGTGATATTTCACAAACTGACGCCAAGTCGAGGCAGCTCAAACCCCTGAGCCAAACATTTTATTTCAGCTTTTCAACCGGGCTGGAAACAAACCGGACATCTCTACATTACAAACATCCTACAGCATTTTAAAGACAGACCTTAGGCTAAAACAGCCTTGTTGCACCTTGGGCAAGGCAATCTGCTGCCAGGCTCTTGCAGCTGATGCAGGATTTCCCCCCAAGCCCTGGGTGCTGGCACTCACCACAGCGGGTCTCGTCCTCCCCGTTGGGGCAGTCGCTGACCCCGTCACACCACTGGGAGGGGGACACGCACACCCCTGAGGATCCACACTCGATCAGGGAGCTCAGACAGTGGTTCTCCACTGCAGGGAGACAGAGAGAAAACACAGCCACAGCTGCACACCAGCCCAGCTCTCAAGGAGTTTCCCACTTTGATGGAGCGGAACATTTGGAAGTGGCTCTTAAAGGCGGGGGTGGGAGGGAAGCTCCTTAAACCCCTCCTGCCACAGCAGCAGAGGGATTGCTCTTGTCTTTGAATCATTTCTCAGATCAAGCCTCTGATGCAGTTAATTGGATTTTGGCCACTGGCCTCCCCTGAATAATCAGGCACCATTGAGTTGTCAGAAAGGATCCAGCTTTGCACAGGCAGTGTTAACATGCAGAAAAGGAGGAGGAGAGTGAGTGCCTCAATTATGTACTTTTGCTCTCATTTAAAACTAGATTACACTCACCCTGCTTAAATCAAAGTGAGTAAAAAAAATTACCCTAATAACACGAAGTGTAATCCTAATAGTTCTAAATGAACTCCCTTAAAATCATAGGATAGTTTGGAAGGGGCCTTTAAACATCATTTTAGTCCAGCCCCACTGCAATGAGCAGGGACATCTTCCATTAGATCTCTCTTCCTCTTTTCCTGAGCAGAACAGAATGGAGAGGCTCCTGAAACCAGCCAATTTTTAGTTTCCTGGTTTTTTTTAGCAAAGCAGCTTTCATTGAAAGGGAATTTAAGACAGCACAAGGCAAACTTCACCTGAGCTGCACAGAATTGGTCCAGCCCTGCTTCAGAGCTCAGTCACCCCAGCTGGGGATGATTTCCAAGGCAAACACATCCATGGTACAACTCAGAGTGCTGGGACAGGCTGGGCTCATGCAACACAAAAGCCCCACAGAAACAAACCAATGGATGCAAATGACTTCTGCTCCAAGAGACATCCCATTTTAGCAAGACAAAACACATCCTGACCGCTTACACTCTTGTAATTAAGGTTTACACTTACTGCAATTCCCTCCCTTCACCTGAAATTGAGTGAAGCTCAAATTTGGAAAGTAACAGCAGCATTAAAAAGAAAGAAAAAAAAATAACAAAAAAAAACCCCACAACAAAAAAAATCACCTCAACCCACAAACAAAACTGTTGCCATTAAGAAGCAACATTAGCTCATCTCTTAGGAGAAAAGGAACAAAGACTTTTCTGTCCTTAATTCAGCATAAAGCATAAAATGAGAATGGATATTTCTAACTTGAAAAGCTTAATACATCTTTTCCTTAAAAAAAAAAACAAAAACAACTTACCGAAATACCAGATGAAGAAAGCAGCAATTGCACAACAAATGACTATTAATATAGATAATAATATTATTATGGTTTTCCTTAGACCTGAAATGAAAGCAATGACAAAAAGATAAATTAGGTTCAAAAGTAAAGTAATTTCCTCCCACCAGCATCATTTATTTGACATTAAAATGAGCCAGTTTTAACCAGACTTTTCTCCATTCCACCATCCTTTCCCCCAAAACACCCCAGCCAGCTGCCACTTCTCCATCCACAGGGAAGCATCCCCTTCCATACACACACACAACTTGGAAGGGAAGGTCCCTTCCTTTTGTCATCTCACATTGACAGATCTCAGGACTGAAATGAGGAGAAATCCCCCCCCAAAACTCACTGGCTGCACATGTTCTCCTGGGTGGGTCTGCCACTGGCCTGGTGGACTGGTGGGTGGCCACCCTTGGGATGTAGCTTGGCACGGAGGGAGCGCTGGAGAAGAGCTGTGGGTAGGGGTTAGCACCTGCTGCCTGCCTGGCAGCATAGATGGGCTCAGGCTGGAAGCCCCTGTTCTCATAGTATGGAGGTGGTGGACCCTGAGGAGGGGGTGTGGGAGGAAGGAAAAACAGGAGAAAGTGAGGGATGAAGGTGGGAACACAGAATTTCAGAGCCCTGCTCTGTAAAACACACACACACACCCCGTGCACGCAGAATGCTTACTGGGGACTCCAGCTTACACAGACAGAGGGATTCACAAAGCATGCCTACAACCTCGTGGTTTAGATAATAAAAATAACACAGAGCAAGGCTGGAAAACCTCTGGCAAGATCAGTTTCCTGACCCATTGCAACCCAGCCTAAGAAGGATTCCTGAGCCCAGCCCTCCCAAGCTGTCTGCACAAACAGGGAGCTCTGACAGGGTAGAAATAAACAGCAATAAACAGCTGTGGGCAGCACCACCACAGAAAGAAATGCTGACAAGTAACAGCCTTTGTGCAGGCCCAGGATAAATGCTTACTGCCCCAATTTGTGCTGTGACAACACCAGGTACACCTGAGCTATTTCTGACACACGCTGGCCTGCAACAGGTCGTGGGATATTTATCCTGGAAAAGCTTTAAGTAGTTAGAAGCCATTCTAACCTATCTCACCAAAACAAGCTTAAATAGATCAAAAGTATGTGCTCAAAAGCATAAATCTCTCCTGAAAGTGTCCTAGCACTGGAAATGTTGGCTAATTTGAGCCTCTTACACCTGCCTCACAGCATCTTCTCCTCTTTTTACCAAAAAGGAAACACAACAAATAGTCCATGGATTTGCTACTCAGGACATCACTCAATGGGCTGTTACGTGTAAAGAAATAAAACCATATTAAAAGAAAAAAAAATCAGAGAGAAGCATTGTGAATATTTTGTTTACTTACTAGAGTAGAGGTCATTTTTCCTTTGTCAACAGTACAGAAACAATTCAAGTGTGGGGGAGTCAAGTGTGAACCTACACAAACAAAAAAATAAAACAATCACCACTGGAGGCTTTGTCTGGCTTTCCCTTTGGGAAAAGGCCAGATTTGCAGAGGGGGGAAATAAAACAGATTAAAAAAAAATAAAAATAAAATAAAAATCACCCCCAACCAAGAGGAAGTATTTGAAGAGAGGGTACAAATTAAGGTGCAGCATGAAATCAGATCTCAGCAGCCTCTCAAAGCAAGCCTGAGGATTATACAGTGGCAGCTATTCATCAGCACGAGGGCAGCACAAACTGAGAAGGTCAAGTCAGTGCTCACTCTGGCTGGCAGAACCAGAGTCAAAGAATATCCTGGCAGCCACCCACACTGTGTCAGTCCCGTGTCCAGCTCCTCCTGCCTCTCTCAGCACTTACTCACGTGTCACTCTCAGGTTTGTGACACAGAAACCAGCAAAGCTGCAGGAAATACAATTTCAATACAATTCATGATAGCAGGACACCTTGCAGCCCCCACAGGCTGCATTTTTTCTTCACTCTTAGGTGTTCCAAACTGTTGTTTTCTTGGCTGTGTGTTGCACCAAAATCAGGGAGAGAAGCAAGGCAGGGGAACTGCCACAGCAACATGAGAGTTTTGCAAACAGGATTAAAAAAAAAGAGAGGCTCTGTATCCAATGTTTCAAGCATCCAGCAGTTTGTTTTAAAGTTAAATGTTAACATTGAGCAAAACCACTGATTGCCACAGACACAAGAAATACAAAAAAAGTGTTTGCTGGTGCAGATCTAAAATAGGCAGTTATACACCTCCACAAGCAACCATTCTAATAAATGCTGCTATCTCCTGAGTCCTCTCATGTTGCTCCACAAGAAAAAAAAAAATAGAAAGTGCCTCAGTCCTGCACCTTTCTCCACCTTGCAGGGCAAGCCCCTGCACATTGCAGCTGTGTAAAGACACAGCATAATTCAGCCCAAAGTAACAGGTTATTTTTTAGAACCTCTATCAAGGCATCACCTGACTCAAAACTGATCTGCAAATGTCACTGAAGCAGGTTTCAACAGCTGCTGGGCACCTCGAGTGTGCCAATTCTTTGTGACACTTCAGGAAGGCTGAGGCTGGTATTTGCACATCAATGCTGGCTAACAGGTGTCAATAATGCACCACTGAACTTATCTGTGTGGCAGACAGGTGAGAAATGAGTCTCACTCCCACTTACTGGAAGTCCATCAGACTGGTGTCTAAGGCTCTATGTCCCCTCCATCCTTGCCCAGCTCTTCACAGCAGTTGGGAAGTGCAGCTCTGCCCAGGCTGAGGGACAAATAAATCACAGGAGGATATTTCTGCTCCTTCTCCTCTGAAAAGAAGGAATAAAAGGGTTAAGAAGTTTAATGATACCAGAGAGAAGCGGTGATTCTGAGGTAAGCCAACAGGGAACTAAGACCAAAAAAAATCCCTAATATTTGTTTTACATTACCATTTGAAAGGCTTTGCAAATTAACAGGGATGAGTGTTCCTCACTCTTTTCTGGGAGTTTCTGTGAGTGATTTGTTTTTGGGTTTTTTTTTTTCTTCAAATGAACTGAGGAAAAAAATTGCTCTCTTGTTTAGCTGGTTTTCCACCATCACTACCAATTTACTTCTTGAAATCTATTCCCTATCCAGTTTCTGATTATTAAGTTTCCCTGTTATAAAATACAGGAACTCATAGGTAAATACAGACTTCCATGGTATTACACATACACATTTTCCAGTCTTTTAAAACTGCATGAAACCAAAACCACTGAACTCTCATTGGTTCTGCAAATGTTTAAGGCAAAAATCAATCTGTAGCATCCAATAATATTATCTGGTTTTCCTATGCACGCATCACTCCCACACTTCAAAATGTTTCACAAACACATCAAGGGAACTGCAACAACTTCTCAGATAAGGAAGGTGGGTCATGGAGAACCAAACTGACCTGTCAAACACTCCCCACCCCAACAACTAGAGAGCTAGAAGGGACTGGTCTGCCTTATCTCAGCCCAATACTTTGGCCTCTAACTCACCTCACACAGCAGACAAATTGAAATAACCACTTAAAAGTGTCATAAACCCACTCTGATGATGCAGAGGACTTCAGCAGGAATGTACAACTGTCCTTCCCTCTCACTGCCCTCATTCCTCCTGATATCTGCTGAGCTATTAAAGCACTTTATTGGGTGCATCTGAAAAAAACAAACTTTAGGAGTCCTTTAAAGGGAGCTGGAGATCCCAGGCAAGGGAACTGGGATGGAGTCCCCCACCAGAGCAGGCTTCAAGGTGTCACAGGGTACCAGAGGCTTGAGGGTTCACCTTCCAGCTCTGGAAAAAGTCAACCCAAATAATGAAAGGGACCCATCAGTCCTATGCAATCAAGCCCTTAAATTTCCAAAACTCCAGTATGGATGGAGCAGAACCAGCATTTAAACCTCCAGCAACACAGAAGGTCCAAAACTGAGTGTGTTTTTCTTTTGTAACTCAAAGTACAGGAATAAAGCCACTGTTTCTAATAACAGGAGAGAAAAAGAGCAAAAAGCCACTGCTGACACAGTTCACTGATGAATAAAGCAAAATGTGTTGCCTCACAGCTGGCAGCTGCTACTTCAAGTATGTAAGCTTTTTACATATGCCTCAGGAGTGTTAATGTTATGTCACGGGTCATTGAGATTAAAGAAATGCATCACTATTTCCAGTAAACTTGTCAAAAAATGAAAACAAAAAAGGAATGCAGCCAAACAACAATACAAAAAATAAAAATATTAGATTAATTCAAAACTAATTCAATCTAATAGCTTTTGGTTTGGTTTTTTTTTTTAGTTGTTTCACAGATTTCTGCAGATCAGGTCTTTAAGTAAAAGTTGCAGCAGAGCTGGGCTACACTTCATTTGACAACATCCTATTTAACCAAAAATGGACTTTCCAGACTCTCAGTGCTCCAGAGGCTTGTCCTCCTCTCCATCCCAGTGAGTCCCTCTGTGCCCTGGACATGAAACACCAAGCACAGAGCTGTGCTGCTCAGCTGTACATGGTCCTCACCACCACATGCTCCTAAACCCCTCACTGAATTCTGGTGAATTTTGGGCAAAAAAAAGATACCCTGCTTTTTGCCTCACTACAGCAGCATCACCTCCTGTCCTTTATTGGCCAGAAGCCAACATCCCAAAAAGAAAAGAGACATAATGAAAGGCAAAGAAACCCTAAAGGTCCAAGCAGGATTTTGTAATGACACCAGACCTGCTGCAAGAAATAACAGGACTTCACCATGCTGTAATTGTTAATTGGTTTCCACAAGCTTTTGCACAGAGATCCCTATAGGCTGTTTCCATGCCCAAGTCAATAGGATGGAATAACTACCTCCAGATATCCTAAATCAACACTGTGAATTCAACTGGCCAGAGAAGCCAGAGTTCTGCTGGCAACAGCTTGCTTCCTGCATTTACATATTTCTCCAATACGTGTTCTGTGCTATTTCCTGAAACTGAAACATCAGCTGTTTGCTAAGCTCTGTGATAGTTATCAACAATTGAAAAAAGAAATCCCAGAAGAAAAAAAAAAAAACAAAAAAACAACAACAACAACAAAAAAAACCCTAGTTCTTCACAGTTAGACCAACATAAAAGCAGCCACATGTAAATTAAGAAAGATGTCAGAGGACAGGATAGTCAAAAACCAAATGAAGTCAAGTTCATCTTCTAAAAGGAGGAAGCATAAAAGCATCCAGACATTCTACATGAACTTAACACACTGCATCACATCCAAAAAATTCCCTGTATCAAGCAAACCAACTCACAGAGATAGCAAAGGAGTAATTTCAGTGCAAAGCTCAACCCTAAAGAGGGGCAATCCAACATTTTATGGCTTTGATGACGCTAGAAAGGAAATATGATTCCATTTTTTTTATTTTCCAACCTTTTTATGACCATCTAGAAGTTTCAGCAACGTAACGTGAACACAACATAACCATGACGTGATGGTGTGGAGGAAAATTTACTGAGTCAATTAAAAAAAAAAAAAAAAGAGGGAAAACAAGCAAAGAGGTGATTCCACTTTAATTTTCATGATCTTTTCACAGGACAGTTCCTGCCTTGTCACCTGGACAAGAGGAAAGAAACAGTCAAGACTGCAGTTTAACAATCAGAACTAAAAATTATCATGACTTGCAAACACAGTATAGAAAGGTTAAAAAAATCCAGTTATAAATGAAAAAGGAAAGGAGCTAAATAAGATTTTTCATCCCATTTCATTAAAAATATTTCCTTGACACTACTTCAGGAAGTGGCACAGAGTATTTTTATTGTGATTATTTAAAAAGTTATTTTAATTTACTCCATTTACCCTCTGGCAGGGACCAAAGACAAATTGAATGTCTCAAAGTCATCAAAATCAGGATCTTATAGTGTCCTGGCCTTTCCACAGAGCTCAGCAGAGGTGAGCTCTACTCAGCATGCCTGTGCAGTAACATCACAAATATTTCAGAGAACTCCTGAGACTATACAAATATTTACATCAAAGGTTGCCACAAATAAAACCTCGTCCTTCTCACAGCTCCTAAGAAATAGTTTTGAAACTATTCTAGATTAGCTCCTAAAATGCCATTATACTGTACAACTGCTTATCAAGAGGTGTTAAAAAACAGTGCCTCTTGATAAGCACTATCAGCAGTGGCTCAGTGAAGTCCACAGCAGTATTCCCCAGACCAGGAAACCAAGATTAATTCTACTTCCACGTAAAAAAAAAAGGCATTAAAAATCTCTGAGCATAGCAGTCACATTTTAAAAAGTTATAGCGTGCCATACTCATACTACAAATAATTTTCTATTATTATTATTATTATTATCTGTCTGAAAACAGACAATGGCTTCAAACAGCCTTGTCACAAGCAGATCCTGTGCTTTGTTGGGAACAGTGGGGTGAGGAAGGAGGCTGAAATGCTCTTTTCTTTTTTTTTCTCATTTCACTGTAGCAGGTGGTGAGTGGCACAAGAGCCTAGGAAACCAATAATTTCTGAAACAGCAAGGACCAAGAGCCCAGAAGAACCAGAGGCATGGGAGGAAATGGATCCATTGTTCAGGCAACAAATGCAAACCACAGCACTCAGGACCAGATCACAGGAGGGGCTGGAGGATGCAGCAACAGCCAGCTTGGCTGCTCTTACTTCCCTTACACCACATCCCAGATTCTGCACTTGCCCTTCTTCCACGGCATAAGCAAATAACTTGTGGCAGAAGCATGTTTGCTAATCATCTTCATATTTGATTATTGCCTTCTGGCTAAACTCAAGTGTCTGTCTACGCCACTGGCAAGGAAATAAACCTCTCAAGAACTCTTGTTCACCATATTTAGGCTGCAAATTAATCTGGTGTGAGTAAGGTAGCATTAGGTACCCACACTGCAGGGAAATAAAACCCAGCAACGTTAACAAAGCAAACTTCTTTGGTTCTCCAGGTCAGCGATTTTTTTAACCTGTGACCTACAGGTCCTGAGGAGCTGCAAACCACTTCTAAGAGTGGCAGATAAGAGTGAAAAGCAAACCTTGCTGGCAGGAGGGTTTGAATTCACTCCACGGGGAGGCTCCTATTGCCAGAAAGAGGTTTCAGGATGCACACAGCACAGCTGAGAGGCACCACTGAGCCACCACCGTGGCACTGGAGCTGCTCAGTGGGGACCAGCCCTGGGCTGGCACAGGAGGAAAAGCCCACATCTTCAGGACTGGCAACTCCAAGACAAATATTTTGACCAGCATCCCAGAATAATGCGTTGCTTTGTTTTTCCATCAACATCCAAGAATGTGGTTCCAACTTATTTCCAGTTTCAGGCCAGGCTACCACGATAGATTTGCTCTAGGTTGACTATGAAACAGAATTTTAAGAAATAAAAGGAAGAAAGACAAAAAGGCACGTGAAGTCCTAATTTGATATCAAAATTTATCTTAGCCCACCTGTCTTTTGGCTTTAGCTCTACACCTGTAGGAAAACTCCACGACTTGTGACTTGCCATTTTCCCAGCTCATTGATCTATGCCACACACAATGTCCACCTCGTTCCACACCTAATATTGCCCTAGGTGATGCAAACAATCCAGGCTGCGTCCTTTGGCTCTTTCTAAAGCACTGGAGACGTTAGTGTCACTTAACTCAGGACAAACAAGGCCACTTAGGACAAAGGCTCAGTGTGACAACGCTCCCTTAAATCCACAGACACCCACCCACCCAGGAAGCTGAGGCTGAAATTCCACCTCCAGGTAAGCAATGAACATAAAGCCACCAGCGAGGAGGTGTGGACCGGATTGACTTCAGCATGCAAAGCTTTGGCACGGGAGTTTCGGCGGTGCGGCTCTTGTAAAATTACTTTTCCAAAATCGCTTGACGAGCTGTGCCAAGTTTCACCCGAAATTAGCTCTTTTGTTAATTTGCGAACTGAAGAGGCCCCAAAACTAAACGTCGTCCTGCTTTATTCTCTCTGCTCGCCCGGTGACCTTGAGGAAGTTTCCCAATCTTTTACCCTTCATCACCAGGGCAGGAGATGGACAAACTCCACCTGGAGCGGTGCTGGCCGAGCCCTCCGCACCTCCTGGGACGGCGTTATCCCTGAATCCACAGCGCCCATCCACCGCCTTCCTCCGTGAGCCTTTGGCTCCCAGTAATCCCGGATTCCCCATCCACCGCCTTCCTCCGTGAGCCTTTGGCTCCCGGCTATCCCGGATTCCCCATCCACCGCCTTCCTCCGTGAGCGTTTGGCTCCCGGCTATCCCGGATTCCCCATCCACCTCTTCCATGCACCTTTGGCTCCCGACTACCCTGGATTCCCCATCCACCTCCTCCGTGAGCCTTTGGCTCCCAGTTATCCCGGCTATCCTGGCTTCCCCATCCATCTCCTCCTTTGACTCCCGGCTGTCCCGGCTTCCCCATGCACCTTTGATTCCTGGCTGTCCCGGCTTCCCCATCCACCTCCTCCTTCGGCTCCCCTTTACACCCCGGCCCGCGGGAAAGCACAACTTTATCGCGCTGCATCTCCCACTGGAGAGAAGCCGGCTGCGGACAGGGGACAGCGGGGAAAGCAGGGGGGAACGGGGCCAGCCACGTCCCCTCTCGGTTTTCAATCCTCCGGCGCCTCCTCCCCCGCAGGACGGGGTCTCTCAGACACCGCCGCGGTCCCTCCTCATCCTCCCCCGAGCTCAGCGCAAGTTTCTGAGTTAAAAACCAAACCCAGCAAGCGCAGCTCGCTTGGCTGCGGGCGGTGGCCGAGGCGGAGGGGAGAGCAGCGCTTACCTGGGGCTCGGCAGGGGATGGAAGGCGGCGGAGGGAGCCGGGATCGGGCGGCGAGGCCGGGGAGGAGCCAGGGAGCGGGGCAGGGGCTGGGGCAGGTGCCCGCAGGTGGATCCCGCCCGGCCCCTTCCTCCCGCGGCGNCTCCTCCCGCGGGTGTTTGCGAAGCCAACCCGCCGGAGGGAAGCGAGGGGAGCCCGGCAAGGAGCAGGCAGAGGCTGTGCCCCCTTCTCCCTGTAAAACCCCCCGAGTTTGGCTCTCTCGCTGCTCCAGCTCAGGCTGTGCCCTGTTTTTTGAACTCGTCCCTAGGTCCCTGTTGGCCTCCGTTTCAGGGTGTTGCAGGCAAATAAAGACGCACAACACTTCCCTGAACAGGGCAGGTCAGCACCTGATAAAGATTGCTGGTAAAATACCGGTCGGGGTTAAATAACTTCCGTTTTCTTTGGATTTTTTTTTTAAATTTTTTTTTTAGGGTCATTTAATAACGGGGCACTCTGGAAAATTACTGCCGTCTCAATGGTCGCGTTACTTAAAACGCTCTGGTGACTTGTGGTGCCACCTGTAAGGCAGACCTACACTGAGAGAGGTTTTTTCCTCTGCCAAAGCTGAGCTCGACAGAAAAAGAAAAAATAAAAATTAATAATTTTTTAAAAAATCACTCACATCCCAAAACTTCAGAGTAGTACTGGAAAAGTAAGTCCTCAGATGATGAAATTCCACTCACTGTCAATAACAGCTCCGATTTAGCTGCAATATTGCTGCCTGCCATGCTTAACATCTCTGTAGGGGGACGGCAGATAAGGCAAAGTACACAAGTTTGGCATGCGAGTGTCTGGGGTTTGTTTATATTTCCAAATGCATATCAAGGAATTCTATCAAGCGCACCGAGATCGTACATTCAGTATTTTTCCAGGTCCGTGTGTTTGTTCAGAGAGAACTATGAATCTGCAGACCCCTTGGTACAAAAATGTGAAGAGTATTGTCTAAAACATCTTTAAACTTTAGCTCGTGTTTTTGAGCTGTACCATTTTGGGGGCTACTTCTGCTCCTGAGCTCCCAAAAGGAATCAGTGAGATTTGGTCATTTTCCAGTACGGATTCAGTTGCAGGAATTTGATCTCAAATTTCATCTGAAGCAAAATTTGGTAAAATCATCCCAGACACAACCAAAACACTGCAGTGTCACCTTCTCTGGTTTTCTAACATGCCCACCTGTGTGGCACGTCCTTGTCTTTAATTTACAGGAATAGATGGCCTTCAGACCTTAGAGGTGTTCTAGGTTTGAAGCAGGGTGCCTGGTCATAAGATTTCCCTGTTAAGTTTCCCTACCAAAATGTAGGGAAATAGCCCCACAAATTGTTCCTTGGCATCGTGGCCACAAGAAAAAAATCCTTCAACATCTGTTCAGTTGTACAAGAGTAGCTGTACACGTAATTTCTTTGGAAATTCACACATTCTTTTCTTTGAAAGTCGTTTGGAGGTTATGTACTCCTGTACTGATAGCGTCTCATTCCTCTCCAAAGATATAACCTAATAACTTATAATTCAAAACGGTATTTCTTTCTAGTTTAGAATATCCTGGAGCTCAATTGGGATTTGTCCAAATGTCTTGCACGATGGCTGCAGATAAGGAGAGAGATTTTTTTTAAATATATGCTGGTTTTGTCAGTCTGTATGAAGCCACCTTTAAGGTATGACATCAATTCAGGTGTCACAAGAAGAACTGGGCAGGAGGTAAAATACACTCGGAGCTGCTCTGCCGGGGGAGTTTAATCCCTTTACGAGGACCCGGCGCTGCTTTGTGTTCTAGGAAACAACAGCAGAACTGCAGGACGGGGAGATCCAGGGCAGCTGGGTCCAAGTGAATGGAGCTCTGCTTAGTTACAGCCTTGAAGATCTGGGCGTTCGCCAGCAGCTCGCTGATTACCCCTGTTAGCACCTTTTCTTCTCGGAGAGGGCTGAGCTGGTCAGCGAGCAGCGCATTCCCACCCTCTTTCCCCCACTTGCTCCCTCCCTCCTGGCTGGTATCTGGTTCAGTAAAAGGCTCTAAAGTAGTAAAAGCTTTTTTTTTTTTTTTGTTCCCCAGCCTGGGTTAATATTCCCCGAGGTTAACTCAGCTTGCTGACAAAGGTCAGGGGAACAGGAGAGCCAGCGCTGGGGAGGGGGTCACTGCCTCCTCTTGGCAGCAGAAGCTGCCTGGTCTGTTCAGCTTGTCCTCCCTGGCCCAGGGCTGAGCTCCCGGCCCTGTTATCTCATCCGAAATATCTCCCTGAGCGTGTAATTGTGTTTTAAGTCCTGCGGTGCTGGCTGTGGCGGAGCGGGATGCGGAGCATTCGTTTTATTAATGGGTTATAAACAACCTCTAAAGGAGAGATCAGGGCAGGGTTCGCTTGTTGTTTTTTTTTCGAGTGGCTGCGTGTTTTGGGAGGAGCAGGCAGTGTCTGCTGGAGAACGATGTATTGCTGGGCAGCCCAGAGGTTACTGCCCAGAATTCAGGGTGTGGAGACCTTCAGCATGAGCCAGCAATCGCTCCGAACACCTTTATCGCGCTAAAAAATTAACAACTTCAATGGCAGTAGTAATAAAAGTTATTAATAAGTTAAATGTTTAGCAAACCACTCCCTCCTCTGTATTTCTGCAGCAAAACGATGTTTGAATGTGTTCTTTTGGTTCCTCACAGCAATGCGAGCTAACCTTTCCACAGGCTGGTGCTAAGCATCTGAATAAATAAATAAACTGATGAACAAACTGCTTTTTTCATGTGTCTGGTATCATTTACTTTGTGCATTCTACCCCGGGATACCTTTGGCTTCCTCTGGCACCTCAGCCCTGTTCTATGAGGTAGCTCTGCTCTATAATAGAGCTAGAGGTAGCTCTATTATAGAATCATAGAATATTCTGAGTTGGAAGAGACCCATCAGCATCATCGAGTCCAGCTCCTGGCCCTGCTCGGACCCCCAACAATCCCAGCCTGTGCATCCCTGGCAGCGCTGTCCAAAGGCTCCCGGAGCTCTGGCATGCCCTGGGGAGCCTGAGCAGTGCTCTGGGAGAAGAACCTTGCCCTAAAATCCAACCTAACGCTCCCGACTCAGCTTTGCAATGTTTCACCCATCACGGGAGTGAGGAGATTGGTACAAACCCCATCGCACCTGCCCCTCTGTTTCCCAAGTCCACAGTGAGGTCATTTGTCATAACTCCCTTTGTTTCTGCAGGCACTTTGTCAACACAGTTCATTTCCCACTCGGTTAATGCCCAACCTGCCATATGCTCCCTTGTATTCTGATTTTTTGCCGGTGTTTCAGGTGTCTAATCAAAACCCCGGGGCAGTGGGAGATAAAGGCTCCCTAAATCCAAACATCCGAGTACTTACTCCAAACACTCAAGGGTGAGCTTGCCCTTGACGCTTTGGGATTACAGCACAAAACTTCCTTTTACCATTCCAACAGAACTACAATTACAGCCATCTCCAGGGAATTTCGGTGCTAAAGCCCACAGCTGGGGAAAAAAACCCACCGATATTCAACTGGTGATGTCCTCTCTGAATTTTTTCTTCCCTTGGTAGCATGAAAGATCTCTGTGGCTGACAGAAACTACAGGTACCCACTCACCCATAAAACTACACCAAACCTGGGAACATAATTAGTCATTTAATAACTAAGCTTAAACTGAATGTATGTTGACTTTGGAAGTACATTTGCATCTGGCTGGCCATGAATACACACACATAAATTTACCTGCTGCAGGTATAGTTGAAAATCAAGATAAATGGGCAGACATCTTCAAATAGAATATTTTTATTATTATTGTACCAGTTGTTGAATGAAGCAGAAGCTGGTCCTTTGTTAGGGTATTAACTAAATATGCAGAAAAACCACAACTCCTTAAACCAATTACCCTTTTATCTGGGAAGTAGGAGAGGGTCTCATGGGCCTGCAGATTGAAAAGGTGTGTCCTTGTGGACATTCTCACTTCTCTCCCAGCCTTTCAGAAAATATTTTGAGTTTGAAGACCCACACAGATGGAAACACATAAAATTGCCCAGACTCTTTTTAGTTTTCAATTTAATTTTTTTTTCCTTTTTCCTCCCAATTCAGTTTTCTGGTATAGAGGCAAAGGTTCAGAGTTACAAAATTAAATTCTTTGCTGTCTCTCAGAGGGAAGACAGGAATAATAAGGGACCTTCACTTTAGTTCAGGTGCCTGTTGTTTCAATGGGTTTCTCCTCTGTAGAATAACAAGGGAGAATAAAAATTCAAATCCTTGCTCTTTGTTGGATTTTTCTGGGTGTATCATGTAAATACAGATGCATTTTCCCATATCAGGAGACAATTTGACCTACAAATTTGACCTCTTATCCACATTAAAATAATCCTGCTCTTGTGGCACACAAATCGAATGACAACTTTCATTTATTGTATGATTTTTTTCCTGACACTTGGGACATTTTTGTTTTTTTCTCTGATCTGATAGTTTAGTCTTGCACTTGTAGCACTGAGCAGCAATAAATCCAAACTGCTCAGCCAATTAAATCCAAACTGCTCAGCAAGGTTTTAGTTACTCATATGCCAGCCTGGTCTGAAGCAACAACAATGCATCAGTAAATTTGAGTTTCGATGCAGAATGATGTCACTGTTCCCATAAAAAGAAATGCCAAAAATGCATTTTAACTGAACGTCTTAATTTTTTTATTTGCAAAAGAAAAATTACTCAGTTCTGATGTGATTGGCTTCAAATAACAAGTGAAAGAAATGTGTTTCAGTACACTTTAGAATCAAATACATTTAGTCTTCCTGATGCATACAGAAAAATATGGATTAGTAAAATAAAAAGAAACAAAGCACAAAAAAATCTTATATTTATGATTTTTTTTCTGAATTAGAAACCAAAAATTATGTTTTGTATGTAATCTTGAGCAAAATTAACTTTGATTTAATGGAGCCAGATTTTCTCAACTGATCGTTTAATCATAATAATTTTTTTAAATGTTGACTGTTAACCATGCCAACTTATATTAAAAATAACCCCACCTTATTTTCTATAGTTCCATGAAGACCAGTGTTTTTCATTTATTTGGTAATAATTCTATGCTAGGTAAATTAAAAAAAAAAAAAAAAAAAAAAAAAAAAAAAAAAAAAAAAAAAAAAAAAAGTGAACAAGATATTTTGAACAGCTGTATTTTCTGAATACCTGCATGAGATAACCAGAGATAAATCCCATCCTAAAAGAATTGCCCTTTGTTTGTCTGAATAATAAAGAGAGCTTTGTTTTTTTCACTTTCCATACTAGTTCAGCTCTAGATTTGCTGTAAACTTCAGCGAATTTGTTTCCATCTGCCCACATTTCCTGCTCTGCAAAAGGGAATTAATGGTATTCAATGTGAGGAGGAGAACAGCTATATTCATATTTAACCAAATATTTGTAAAAGTGCTTGGAGACTTGTTCACAAGGGTAACAATAAAGTGTCCTCCTTATATTTACCTGCAGCTACAGAAGCTTTTATGGACTGTTCCTGCATCAGGTATAAAAGCACTTGATTTTTATCAACAATTGGACATTGTTTTAATTCCGTGATAAATGGAGCAGATGAAGTCAGAAAACTGTAAATCACTGATTGGTCACCAACAAAGAACTGATCCAGCTCATTGGATCAGGCAGGTTATAAAGGAGGAAAGCTCAGATTCATCTCTTTATATTCTTCAGCAAGCCAGTAATTCACTTAGGACAAAATATATTTAATTGTGGCTATGAGAAAGTGCTGTTTGCACATGCACTTTTCAGGGAGCTGTGCTTTCCATGCAAGCAGCCAAATGTGTTGTCCATAACTTTTGACAAGACAACTTTGTCTGTGACTAAGGCAGGATTTTACACTTTGGTTCCAATATGTTCAATTATTTCACTTTACCTTTCTTTTTAATTTTAACTGAAGTGACTCAATGAAACCCTATTTGCACTATGAATTCTTCCAATTGGAAGAAGAATGATGATTTCTGAAATTATTTCTGAATCACAGTTGCCACTCTTCCATGTCTTGGTATAAAAATGATTAACTTGGAGTAGGGTGTCACATACTCGTCACTCTCACTGCATTTTCCTAGTTAATGACTAAAATATATTTTACTTCATCAGTCTTAATTTAGGTCTGACTCTCTCTTTATTCTGCTTCAGTGGCTGCTTGAATTCCTTAAGAAAGAATTTGTTTGCTTGCCTGCTGCCCATGGGAAGAAGCCTTGTGTTTGAAGGCACAAATAAAGCCAAAATACTTCTTATTTTTAGAGAAGGTGGCACAAGAAAACAGATCTTTTCTGAGCTGTGGCATTACAGTTTCCCTCTAAGAGGTAAAAGATTGATGCTTTAATTCAACCTTTACCTCACTGCCAACACTTTGTAATTAAGCAAGTAAATTTTCCAAGAGGAAATTCCCGTGCTAGGTTAACCAAATTGATGACCAGATTTTTAGTTCAGAGATTTGTTATTAAAACCCAACCACAGTGAAAGATATCAAAGCTTCACATGAAGCTGAAAGCAGTTAGCTGGAAGTGTTTGTTTTCTCTGGGATTGGTTGGACATTGGTCATCAGACTCCTGTACAAGCAGCAGGTGAGTAATTTTCAGAAGGTAATTTGAACCCATCCTGGGAAAGGAGTACAAGCTGGCTGATACGAGTTTCTGCTGGTGATGGGCCTGTTTTCTTAAATATTTCTGTGTGGACAGCAGCAATAACCTCATAAATACCAGCCAGGGCTGGCATCTGCACTGCTGCTGTACATGAAACTGCTCAAAGTGCAGGTGCAATAAAAACCACTTGACAAGATTGCATGGGCACTGTGGAAAAATGGCCTTAAGAAATGAGTGTTTCCACAAATACCCAAAGATGACAAAGCCTGTGCTTTAATCTTAATATTTTACCATTATCACTAAATGGTTAGGTTGGTCATTGCAAAATACCCATTATCCTGCTGTCTGTGTGGGCAGGTTTTGAAGGAAAAAATAAAGAAAGGATGACATAAATGGAATCCAGGTAACTGAAGCTGACCAACTGACAGTTAATGTTATGAATGTGTGTCTGTAGTCAGGGATTTTATTTTATTTTGCCACCTTTTTTTTGTTGCTACATGCTGCCTAATACATAATGAGCTGTATTTGTTGTGGGGCAGTTGTATTTCCATTCCCTGCATTATTTTTTAAAGTTTACTTCAAGATCATCCTCCCCTTTTGAGGAAGGCACATTATGGGAAACATAATAAGCATTTAAGTTAATGTTGAATAATAAAGTTTTCCTTTATTTTATCCCTTTATTTATGGCTCTGGTTTTGTAATTTCTGCTTGTGCCTATGTACATTAATACCAACTATACAGTAATGAAATCTTTACCGTGTTTTATTTTTCTCTGCCCTTGTTGTATCACCAAGAGAAAAGAATCCTCTGCCCCTGTTCCCTGTGAATTTAGTTCCACTGAACTACTGCAGCTGGATAAAGAGGATTTCCACACCTTTGAACACAGCTGCAAGGTGCCTGTTGCACAAAAGCAAGGAGTTCACCTCTTCTTGAACTGGCTGAAGTGGCAGAGAGAGTTTGTAACTTCAGATTCCTGCTCAGGAGTGATGCAAGAGCTCGGTGCTTGTGTGTCCTGCCCTCTCCTGAGCCCTCCAGGCTCATTCCCGAGGCAGACTGGCTTATCAGGAGTGCCAGCTGGTAAACACGTGAAGTCCAGACCTTGGAAAATAATAATTCCCAGGGTGTGGGTTGGATAATCCCTCCAAGAGCAGCAGGATGGACCCATCACCATAGTCATAGATGTTGGCAGCATTCGGGTGGGTTTTAATGTATTTTTTTTCTACAGCTCTTAAATACAAAATCATCCTCTTATTTAAACTTATCTTATAAAGTTCGTGTTATCTTGATACCAGTCAGATTTGTTGGAAAATCCTAGTCAGTTCACAGTCTTTTAACAGTTGACTACACTTAAAATAAGGACTGTGGGATTCCGCATGAAAAAATATGATTTTCAGCGTGTCCTTGCAGAGATCAGAGCTGTGACTCCGAGGAAGCTACCCTTTAAGTGTTGGGAACTCTCAGAAGATTTTAAGGCAAAGAATTCACAAAACAGCACAATTTAGCATCCCATTACATGCCCCCAAAGGCAGACTTGGAGCTAACCATTCAGGAGAGTCTCTGTACTTCAGCATTTGTTTGATCCCTGTCTGAGAAAACTTGGAATTTCTGTCTTAGATATGATAAAGGTGACAAATTAGCCCAGATGATGCCCAGGAGTCCTTTCATCAGCACAACCTGCAAACCCTCAGAGTCAGTCACCAATGAAAAGGACTCAAGGAGCCCACTGTGTCTCCTGCATCCTGTGCACACAGAGCAGGTAAATTTTATCTCGTTCGAATGCAACCAGCCCACAATAATGCAAAAACTGTAGCACCGTGTGATGGGGCTGCAAAAGCTCTTCCCTAGGTGGGAGATCAGGCTCTGATGGGGCAGGGACAGCAGGTTTTGACTGCAGTGGGATTTCACCTCTTTGCATGTGAACAGGGACGCCTGATGCCGGTGTTTCTGCAAGGATACATCATCATCATCATCTTCAAAGGGCTCCCAAGAGGAGCAGCAAGAATCCCTGAACAGCTTCCTCAGGTGCTCCCTTGTGCAGGAGGAAAGCAGGCCAGCAGAAATTATTCCAGCCAGCTGAGCTTAGCCTACTTGTCTTGTGAGAGAGGGACAATCCTCTTGGCCTGGGGACATCCACTGACCCAATGCAGAAGGTGAGCAGTTCTGTGAAATACCCCTGAAATTATGTGTCCGTGCTTGTGGGTGCTGTTGTGCAGAAAATACACCCAAAACTAAAACCAAAAAATGAAAGTAGTGGGGTTACACCCATAACACTGCTGTGTTGTTCAGACAGATGTCCCAAATTCTCTCCCATCGCCTGAATGAAAGGAAAGTGAACATAATAAAAGGCTAAAAGGGAAACCTGCATCCCTCTCAGAGGTGCCTGGACACTTGCTTGGACACAGTTTGGTTTAAAACCAGCAAGAAGGCACTTTTTTGGTGTGGCTTTTAGAAAAAGGGTTGCTGTGATATATAAAGAAGGGGCTGGCTTGGCTTCAGAGAAAAGTTGTTACAGATCAGAGGAGCAGCTGTGTAAGGCATGGGTGTGTAGGAACAAAAAAAAAGTTGGGGCACCCTGATTTCACTCTGATGCTTTTGAGGTTCTCTCTTGTTTTTTTCTCTCTGGTCAAGTGTCCAGAGGAACACTGATGCTTTTTTTAGGTTTCACTCTCCAGGCTGTCTGGAGCTACCTCCTAAATGCAGGCATCCCTTGCAAGTCCCTGGAAGGAACAATGTTCCATGCAGGGCTGGAAATGCACTTTTAGTTATGCATAACACCCCAGTCCCCACAGCACATACTGTTCTCAGGGCCACTATTTGTGTCCCCTGGGAGTGGAGCAGTTGCAAATTACCTTCCATTGAGACTATTGTCTAGTGGGGTTATGGATCAGAAACTTTGATTTTTCCCTCCTGGGCTCTGCATGGAACACAAAAAGCCTCCTGGCTGAGCCACCCCGGGGTGATTGGCTGCCACCCACAACTTCTGGGTCAGCAGGGTGTTTTGACTGAGCCATAAAATACATCCTGAAAGGAGTCTGAGGGGCACAGTGTACAGCAATGGCATTACTGCTGCTGATCATGCTAGGAAATGGCTTGGATGGGATTCCCCCAACCCCAGGAGAGTTTGTCATTAACAAAAACAGACCTGCAATAGAAGTTTGCACCAAAGGGGACTCAGGTATGTTCAAAGGGTGGTGGGGAGGTCTGGTAGATCTGTAAAAAGCCTGGCTTAGCCATTGGAAGTGCTATGGAAGAGCTCAGAGTCAGGTGGATGTTAAACTGTCCTCTCATGGCTTGTGTCAGCTGGAGGGTGTGTGTGTGAGTCAGCACAGGCAGGCAGCCAGAACAACCACAAATAACCACGAATTCGTGACTAAAACCTCATAATGAATTGATTTCCATTGCCTCTCTAACCAGGGGATCCCCAAAGCAGAGGCACACAGGAGGAGACACAGACATTGTTAAACTCATGCCCATGCCAGGGGATCTCTGGCCCTGCTGTTTGCACAGCTTTATCCAGGGTTATTCCAGCTGCAAGGTCACTTGGGCTGGTTTACAACTCTCCTCCAGCATTCTGCTTGTTAACCCATTCCTCCCAAGACTTGGAGAACATTAAAGAACGTTAAAGATAATTATTAAAGAACGTTAAAGATAATTTAAGAGCGTTAAAGAACTCTGCCAAATATCTGCTGTGTCCTATTGAAACCTTGCCTGGAAAAAGAAAACAGACAAGCTATTCAGGGCTATAAATCCACGCCAAATCAAGAAGGAGCTGGTTCTCCTTCCTGGTGCACACAGAGCACTCACTGTACTTGTCTGAAACCTTTGCCAATGCTTTTATGACTGCACCCAGGAAAGCTCTGAGACACAGACTGTAAAGCCCCTGAAGCTTTTTAAGAAGTATGTCCAGAAATTAAGAGCTGTGTTCAGTCTGAGAACAAGTGTGGAGCTGGCATCCTCCTTCATCCTTGGCCTTGCTTTTCCGTGTTCTTCAGGAATGTCAATAGCTTGTGCCAGTCTGACATTTACTCAGGCCTGGCTTAAGGAGCTACTGAAATGCCTGGGAAAGCTCAGGTAAATTGTGATCCTTGTTTTAATGAAGAGATTCTCTGGTATTCCTCTCCTCTGCTATTCTTCTCCTTTACAGGTGGTGTTCAATGTGTAGAGACCCACAGCTAAATCTGGGATCTCCTGAAGGGAATACTCAAGCACAACCTGTTTTTTTTTCAAGGAATTCTCTGGTTTAAAGTCTGGTTCCTCAGGGCAAAGAGGGAGGAAAATTCCTCTTTTTCCCATGGGCATTGATGGATAGTCCATCTCGTCATGCTGCTTTTCACAGCTGCAGTGACAGACTCTATGGAGGATCCCATTTAAAAAAAAAAAAAAATCAGCTTTCAGGATCCTGGAAGGAAAATTTAATTTTTTTTTTTTTCCAGGGAAGAGCCCTGCTGACTCTGACTCTTCCTACATCAAATGTTCCTCCTGTTTAGTTTTGTCCCAGACCACCTGACCTCAAAGCAACATACAGCAGTGAAATTAGGACCTCAAAACAACAGACAAGAGTGAAATTAGGGAACAGGTTCCTGCAGGATGGTTTGAGAGGTGGAAAACATAAAGGATTGACTACCAAAAATCTTCCACATTTTCCCGAGACTGACTGATGGGCAGATATGCTCCTGGCTCTATCAGCATCAAAGGGGCAGGCATTGCAAAAAGCCTTTTCATACTGGCAGTGCAGCAGCTAAGGAGAAAACACGGTGAAAAACATTTAATGGGGTATTGCATAAAACAGGCTGCCTCAAGACGACTTGAAAAACTTGTTTCAGTAAAGCTACGTGAGAAACAAACAGAAAAGCAGTTACTTTGTGTCCCATGATTGATTTTTTTCCTTGGTTTTGGCTGGGGCTTTTTGCCTGGTTTCTGCTTTTTGGGTTTTTATCTGGTTTAGTGTGTCTAAAGCTATTGTGAGCCCTTTTGTGCATGTCTTACCTATTCTTTTAGGTAATTTGTATAATTTACAAAGTTAAGAACTTAGTTTCATGTATCTAAACATTAGGTTGCAAGACACCCTCTGGTATAGGATTTCATCAGAGGGTTTTGTCCAGGGTGTGAGATGCCAGGACAACATGGTACCAGTGGTGCCTGCATCACTTTGGTTCTTTGGGTGTTTTAGTGTCATTCATCCCTTAGAAAGGAGTTGTTTTGGTCATGTTAACAGAGGTTATGGGGTGCTGGCTGGCAGGAGTTGCCTGAATGTGGAGATGATCTCCTTGCTGACCTGAACACCTCCCTCATTTCTGTGTGTGCCTGTCTGTGTGAGCCACATCCACCTTCTGCTTTTCCAACAAAACCAGCACAGAACTGTCCAGTCTCCTCCTCTTTTGGCCCACCTCTTTCTCTTCCTGGCTTTTTCCTGATCTTAAATTTATGAGACCATTGCTCCATTCCAGCCACTCTAAAAATGTAATTCCAGAAAAAAAACCCACCTATCAACACAAGAGAAAGGGGAAACCTTCTCTCTGAGTGTGATGTCTGTAGGACAGGGGGTTTCAGAACCCTCTTCACTTGCATTTTGTTGTGAACTTCTGCCAAGTCCATTTCTGTCATTATATAACAACATTTTAATATTAAATCTTAGAGGTTATTCATATGATCAGCTGTATGACTGCAGTGAGCACTCAGCTTCCCATAGACTGGGCTGAAATGACAGCAATGAATGCACTGAAAAATAAATGACAGCAGCCAATTCCTTTGAAATCCAGTTTATTTCTTCCTAAAGCACCCCATTTTTACAGGTGTATCTCCATCCTTATCAGCAAAGGCTGACCTTACATAGCTCAGTGAGGACAAGCATGCATAGTTTATAACTGACCCTTTCCTCATGCATGCAGTTAATCTGGTGGAACATCTTGCCTAAAAGCACAAGTTTAGGATTGCAAAGGTGCATTTTTTTTTTGCCCTTGATTGCAACACAGATGAAGTACAGTTAATACCTGCAATGTGGCCTGGGCTGTTGGATGAAATTTCTGAGGACAAACACTCAGGCTGCTGCCCCTGAGGGGCTCCCCTGGGACAGCTCCTCTGTCTGGGTGGGTGTGCTGGAACCCTGGGCACTGAGAATTTCAGATTTTCTGTGCTGACAGGCACTGACCCTCAAGAAAACTCTGCATTGACCTGAGGCCATGGAGAAGGCTTCCAAAATTGAGTGATAGCACTGGGATTATGGGTGTGGAGTTTGAATAGAAGTGTGTGATATCACAGGGTGAAAAACTTAGAGTTTAAGGTTTTAGAATATAGTAATATATACATAAAGCAAGATGGAGGTTTTAGGGCAGAGGCTGAGTCCTTCTTTTGCACCTTCTTCTTCATGGTTTGGGTGGTATTTTGTAATTGGGTAGAAAAGTCTGCATTGCGGGCCATGGGTGGTTGATAATTGGATTAAAAGTAAAAATAATTCAGGTGTCATTTCTTAATTGGACAATTTGTGCTGAAAAGACTTTGGAAAGAGATGGAGACAGAGCCATTTTTCTCATTGTTAGCCAGAATTTACAGCTTGTGAGACTGTAACATAGATAAAATAAACATCTGAGTCCAAACATGAACCCCATCTCCCGAGCATTTAATCCCCATTTAATCCCAGTTCTAACAACAGAAAAGGAAACAGAACAGAAACTGTTTCTAACAAACAGAAAACAAACCCAAAGGTGGGGAATGCAGGGGGCAATCAAGTGATCTTGTAGAGACCTCTGATTCCCAGCCTCAGGAATTGGTTCACTGCATGGATAAGATGCCAGACTTTCCTCTGACTGGAACTGAGGGACCTTCTTGGCGTGGTGGGATCTGGCACAGGTTTTGGGGAGCTTGGGGTAAGTGTTGCACTCCAGAATGGTGGGCACTACCTTTGAGAGGTTGAAAATGTGTAAAAATCCAAGGTGTTCAGAACAAAATCCCTGTCAAGGACACAGTGAATCGCTGCTGAAGTGTTCATGAGGATGTGGCACTTTGGGATGTGTTTTAGGGGTGATTATGGGGTTGATGGTGGGGCTGGATGGTCTTGAAAGTGCCTTCCAACCTCAGTGATCCTGTAATTCCATGATTCTGCAAATGCCCAATCCCAGGTGCAGCTCTTGGCTTTGTTGAACCTGATGGTGGGGCTGGATGGTCTTGAAAGTGCCTTCCAACCTCAGTGATCCTGTAATTCCATGATTCTGCAAATGCCCAATCCCAGGTGCAGCTCTTGGCTTTGTTGAACCTCATGAGGTTCTTGTGGTCCCACTTCCCAAACTTTTCCAGACCTCTCTGGGCTGGCAATGGGACTGGAAAATCTCCCAGGACTGGTATCTCCCAGCCTTGATGACTCTGTGACTAATGAGCTGGGGCAGACACAGCTTAACTAAAGCCATAACAAAAAAAAATCAGGCTACTTATAATAAGATTTAATTACTCTCAGAAAAGTGTCTTAAGTGCTAGAAGGTGGAACATAATTTACAAAGTTAAGAACTTAGCTTCATGTATCTTTTCCCTTTTCCCTTTTGTTTTCTGGTCAAAATCCTTAAGATTGATTCAGCTCTGAGAAAAGGGACTTCAGAAAGTCCAATTTAATTCAAAACTCAATAAGATATTTGGGAAATGTAAACTTTTAAACATCATTCAGTTAATTCCTAAATATTGAAATAAACTCTGTGGGATTTTCTCCATTTTTTTCTCTCTAAAATTTATTTCTTGTTTGCTTGACTTACCAGTACTGAGATTTACCAAAAGTGCAAAAGGTTTGAAAAACTGAAACTGAAAAGCTATTTAGAAAAAAAATAAGTCTGTTGTTTTACTGAAAAGGGCTGTAGAGAGGACAAAATACTTGCATGTTTGAATCCTAGATAGATACTGAAGTAGACACGTAGATCCAGATTTCTGAAGGAAAAAAAGTATGTAGATTTAGTGTAAAAGTTTTTGCTATTTTAATTGCTCAATACTATTCAGTGAAAGAGTTTTTCTGCATAAATATACATAATATTTTTAATACCAGAAAGAAAATTGAAAGGATGAAAGTATGTGGGTTTGCCTCCACCTAACTCCTGATAGCCAATAAAAATTAATGATCAAAATGACAGCAAGAGGTGTGAACTTATTCATTACTCAGTTTTTCTTTTGTTGTTGCATACACTATTTATGGTTCTTTGAAAATGAAGCTGTATGCATTAAGTACAGTGCCTGTTACCACTCCTGTTATTGTAGATCCTTTGTTTGGCCATAAGTCCTTAAATTACTAAGCAATAGTTTTTATGAGATTAGTACATTTACATTTCAAATGCATGTGCATGCTGCTGCAGGAGCAAACTGAATGAATCACAAGCGTCAGAATAATAACTGTAGGTCATAGTGGAAGGAGAGATTTTGCTTTATTTTATGGGTGTGTGTGAGAGAACAGTGAAGTGAGATTTTGGGAAGAGGAGATTGGACTTTATCTTCCTGCTTCCCCTAAAACCTGCATTTTGTAACATGTTCAGAAACTCTAAAAGGCCAAAATGCAAAGGTTACACAAGTAACTATGCTGAAGAATAATACTTATATAGTTAGAAAACAGCTGGTAAAGGCTTATCAGACTGGATAGCACCACAGGCTTTTAAAAATTTACATTTATTAATACTAGTGTTTGCAGTTAAACATAGTAAATTCATATTGTTGGAAATCAGATGAAATTAACCTCAGGGGTAACCAATTAAAGGGAATGCAATTATACAAAGATTTATTTGGAGCAAAACATTGAGGGAAGAGGTGATATTAGGAGGCTTAGAGAAAACCAAGACATGAACTAAAAATAATAGAATTAAATTAAGATGGGAGGTGATCAGAAATGGAATGGGGGAAAAACCAGAAAACATTACTTCTGCTGGAACTTGGGATGAAAAGGATCTATTGACTGTGTGATTTTGCAGTGGGATGCTTCTGTAAAATAGTTTAAAGCCCTAATTCTTAGTATGGTGATCTTAATTCAAAGAGATATCAGGAAAACAAGGGAGAACACAGAAGGAGAGAGCAGGGGCAGGCTACCTGGTGGGTGCCTCAAGGCATTGCAGAGCATGCAGGGATTTGGTTGGCAAAACCAAAGCTCAGCTGGAGTAGAATCTAACAAAGGATGTGAGGGACAAGAGCTCTTCCATAAAGTACATTTTACAGTGAAATAAAGGCTAATGAAGATGTTGGTCTGGGGCTTGGGACTCCATGCCAAACAAAAAATAGGCAGAGGGGTTCAGTGCCATTTTTTGCCTGGTTTATCACTGCTCAGGTTGGTTCTCTGGGGTCTGAGCCTTTTAGTAGAGCCCATGGGAGCAAAACCACATGCAGAGAACACAGAATTGGTGAGAGTTGGGTTAATTAGCCATAGAGAAGTCCATGGGAGCCATCTATGGAGCTGAGAAAGTGGCCTCTGTCCCTGCAAGGGACTCCCTGTCACTCGTCACAGTGAGGTTCCCAATGACTGGAAAAAGCCAAATAAAACATCCAGCCTGAGGAAGGACAAGGAGCACCTGGGGAACCAGAGCATGGCCAGCCCCAGCTCAGTCCCTGGGGACGTCACACAAGAAATCCCCTTGAGAAGCCATTTCCAGACACAGGAAGGACAAGAAGTTGATTTGGAAGAGCTGAAGTGGATGTACCCGGGGTAATTGTGCCCTTCCAGCCCAACACTTTCAGTGATTGTCACTGTAGGACACACAACAAAAGGCACAGCACACACTGTTGAGCTCAAAGCAGGAAAGAGGAAGTTTATTTCTACACTGGGGTTTATATAGTTTTCCAGGCATTGACCCTGGATTGGAGGGTGAAGTATCCACCTCTCCATCCAACTGGTCAAAGAAAAAGTCCATCAAATGTCCCTCCTCGAGAGAGGAGTGTAAACAAAGACTGTTTTTCCTACAAAGCCCTTGAAGAGACTCCACTTCAACATGTAAACATCAGAAAACTCAAAAAACTTCAGAAAACTCAGAAGGCTGTAAAAATTCTGGGTGACAAGTGATGGCATGAGAAGCTCTCTGTACAGAGGGAGAGAACTGGACATCGTATTCCCAAACTCCAGCAAGGCCTTTCATAGTGTTTCCTTTGATATCTTTATTGCCAAACCAGTGAGATATGGGCTGGATAAATGGGTGATAAGGGGGGTGGAACACTGGCTGCACTGCTGGGCTCAGAGCATTGTTTGTAAACCCTCAGTGAGCCAAAGTCCAAGAGTGACCAGTTACCAGCCTGGGGGATCAATACTCACACCAGGAGTGGTTTAAGCCTTTATTAATGACCAAGAACACAGCACAGAGAGCAATAAAATTCCCACTGTGGAAGCAGTCAGTGCATTTAGATGCTATTTAGAAGGACCATGGCAAATGGCTCAGCACTAGTGAGGCCATGTGTCCAGTTTGGGGCTCCCAGTACAAAAATATGGACTTTTAGGGGTAAGTCCAGCACAGGGCCACCAAAATGGTCAATGAGCAAGAGGACAAGAAGAGTCAGGGTGAGCTGGGACTGTTGAAACTGCAGAAGAGAATTTAAATTCCCAGAACAAGGGAATTTATCTCTGCCTGGGCCTGGCTCATGGGAGGTTGCAGAGGATGGAGCCAGGCCCTTCTCAGAAGGACAAGGTGACAGGACAACAGGCAATGGACACAGGTTGGAACATTGGAATCTCTGAGAAAAAGGAAATACCAGCATGAGCCTGCTCAGGCCAGGACCCAGAGAGGTTTTGGGGTGAAGATTCTGAAAACTCAGCTGTACAAGGCCTGAGCAGCCAGGGCTGGCTGATCCTCCTGTGAGCCATGGGCAATATTCAGTGACCTGCCTGAGTATCACAGAATATTCTGAGCTGGAAGGGATCCACAAGGTTCATCGAGTCCAGCTCCTGGCCCTGCACAGAACCCAAGAATTAATGGGTGCAAGTGAGCATAAATTATAAAACAAGAGAAGGGAGTACCCAAGGCTTGGGCAGGAGCTCTTTGCAGAGCTTGGTGCAAGGATGTATCTGTGGAATGTAATAGGAGGAAAACCTAATCTGGGTTTCAGGGAGAATAGCAAATCTTTTTCTCCATGTTTCCTTTAGCTATTATATTTTTAGAACCTAAGCAGATCTTTCTTGTTTTAGCATATGATCTCTCCAGAGCTTTTCTTTCTGACCAGTTTTCTGTCCAAATTAATTTAATTAAGAAGGCAAAGCACCTACAAGCCCAGTTTAGGCCCAAAGTTAAGCAAAACCCTCATTATAATAAAATAATTTCGCATATTATCTTACACAGTCAATACAGGAATTTTGTTTGTGGGCTGCCATAAGGAAGGGAGCATGTTTTTCATATCTGTCTGGTTGCCTGAGGAATTACCATAAAATGATAAAGGATATTAACAGTTAAACATAAAACTGAGTTGAAGGTGCCCTTCCTTGCCTCGTCATATGAATAAATCAGAAGTTTGAACAGTGACATTTCCGTTGGGCTGCTTTGCTACTAAAGGGCTTTTATTTTATAATCTTATAATTAGCACTTGCACAACAACCCCGTTCCTCTCAGGCACATTGCCACTCAACAGTGCCCATCACGTGCTGGGTTTTGGGGCTCTCAGCAGTTCAAATTACAGGTAAGAAATTTCATGCACATTTCAAACAAAGTGAAGTCGTTACTAGGAGGCCACGTGTGCAAGTGGAGTGTACAAATATCAGTGGAAAATGTGGGATTTTGTGTTTGGAGACACCTCCAGGAGTGGGTGTGAGTGCCAAGGAGTTCCCATGGAGGAGTGCAAGGGATGGCCTAAGCTTCCTCTTCTCCTCACTGCTTGTCTCCATTTTCACAGGGAAGCAGGGTGCAAGGTGGCCACAGCTGGAATCTTCTAGATTCTGCAGGAATCTAAAGGAAGGAAACGTGGGATATGAAGATAAAGATGCCCTAAGGAAGGTCACTGATAAGAGAATGAGCACTCTCTATACCTGTGGAGTAACCAGCATCCTGGCACAGGGAAAATCCACATTCAGGTTAGGGCCACAAGTCACACAGCAGATGGGTTGAAGCCTTTATCCCTGTCCATGTCCCAGCTAGCATTTCCCACCTCACTGACCTTCTGGATCAGGTTATCTGCAAAAACTCAGTCTGGCCCAGGAAGAAGGTGCTGGAATGCCTGGAGCTGGCAGGGGACATCTCCAGGTCACACACAAAGAGCTACAGAGGCATAGATGGCAGATGATGGGGCCCTGGAGGGGCTTCAGTGATGCTAAAAATTTGTATTTGAGTTTGGTTCCACAAGGCTTCACCTCACTCTTATTTGGTTTCCTGTAGCCCTGGTTTTCATGTCTGAGGTGTTTTGGTTTTCTAAATTCTTTTCCCAGGGAAAGTTCTGTAAACAATGGGAATGTTTTTCTAATGCTACCTGTTATTCATTCCTTCTCCCAGGAGGGACTTTGTCTTGATGTCCCTCTGGTTTGACCAATGTGATTGAAAAGGTTTGCTTTTGTTTCACCAATCAAATTGATCTGTGTAAAATAGTATATAAGGGACATGCATCCCAAAATAAGGAGTCATTTTTTAGCCTTTTGACCTTAAAATCCTGTTGTTGTACAAAACAGCATCAGTTTCCTTCTCTGAGGTGTTAAATGGGGAGCAGGCAGCAGTTACCTGCCTGGCTTTGTGAGGATAAGCACAATAAACAGGATCCAGACACCAAAGTGTGAAAGGTAGATTATCTTTTATACAAACAAGGAACTGCTAGGCCTTCTAGCAAAAAAAAAAAAAAAAGGGTAATATGACTGAAGAAATTTGGCTACACTTGGCCTGACACCACAGTTTGCATCTCTCCAACGTGGCCAGTGCACCAACAAGAGTTATTGGTCAGCAGGACTTATGTCAGCACCTCTCATCCAGAAATGCTGTACAGGCAGTGCTCTCTCTCCACAAGATGGGAAATCCATCAGGTGTTGCTCTCCCCCCTATTTTAATCTAAATTGATGTGTGGGAGAATGGGTAAGGAAAAAGCTTGGAGATATCTCACTGTATTTTATTGTTTGGACTGTTGGCATCAGGGTTTTTGGAGCTGCTCCATTTTTCTTCCTCTCCTTCTGTGTTGCTCAATCTTCTGGTCACAACTGGGAGAACAAATAGCATAGTTTATAATCTCTGAAGCATGAGTAAAACATGTTATCTTAAACTGCAGGCTAGCTATAAAAATAGCTGCAAATACTAACTATAAAATAGTAATAGTAAATAGAAATATTAGGGGAAGAAAAAAGTTTAACATTTTTCAAAATGCCATTCATTTTCTCAGTTCTGCCCAGCTCTGTGTGGAGCCATATCCATGCCCTTTGGAGGATAACTGTGTTGGGGCCCATGTTTTCCTTCTTTTTTATGACTCTGGAAAGCCCCTATAGCTTGGATTCTCCCCTGAGTTAATGGTTAATGGGATTTTAGCTGAGGTGATAAATCCTGCTTCCTGCTTCAACCTACACAGCCCCTTCCATCCCCCTCCCAAAAGAGGGTTAATGGAGAATTTACATTTCTCCACCTCCTCCCCTGCCTCCACACTGCTGCCCTTTGCATCCTCACTGGGGATTGCTCCAGATCTGAACAAAGGAAAGGTCTTCAGCCAGAAAAAAAATCGGGGTGGTATGTATAAATAAAAACACTTTCAGCTCCTGGTGTTTCTGTTACTGGTTTTGTCTTTTCCTCCTGGCTCAGTACTGGTTTAGTTTCTCTGGCCTTTTCAGGGAATGGGATTGGGTTTTAGGAAAGAGAATTCCACTTTTCAACCCAACAATTGTGAGATCTGCGTGGCAATTCTCATAAAAAAGTTAAATATCCTGAATATGCACAAATTCACTTCTATGTTGGCAAAGATTGCTCTGTTAGATTTGACCAACTCCCTCTCTTCCCCAAGGAAATTTCACTAAATATGTTACATTTATCCTGTGCTAGAGATTGGCTTCCACCATTACACTGAGGCAGGAATTGTCCTCTTTGTCATTTGGAAATTCAAAGAGAGAAATTACTGCTCCAAGGACTTGTGGCAACCAATTTGGAAGGACTTAGAGGAAGGGGCTAGAGATTCAAATAAAAGAGTGATGCACATACAAATAAATTCTGATTTGCAGACTTCAAATTTCAGGCCTAAAAACAAGCACACAAATCTTGGGCTGCAGGAACATTTTGCCTTTGGCAGGGAAGTTCTGCTTCAGAAATCCTCCCTGTCCTTGGCTGGCCACAGCATCTTCTGCCTCCTCTGCAGAGGTGTCAGTGAGGCCTTGATGTAAACTCTGAGATGAGTTGGCACAAATCTCCTTTTCCTTTTCCTTTTTTTAGCTTATTTACTTCCATCCTGGGTAATTTCAGAGCACCAACCAAGAGCTGCACAGGGAGGAGGAGCAGGGAGGTGCAGCCCTGGGGACAGACCTGTTTTGTCCTCTTCTGTAACACTGCCCTCGTCTGACTGAAGCAGCTCCCAGATACCTGAGCTGTGGAGCAGCCTCCACCCCAGAACCAAATATTTCAGTTCCACAGGCACTGCAGAGTGTGTGGGAGAGGATGAGGGGCTTGAAGGAACAGAGATGGTAGAGCACATAACAAAATCTTCCCTGAAAGACACAAAACTTCCCAGGGGAGCAAGGGTGTGTGTAAGGTGTAGGGGAGCAGCAGGTGGATTGAAAGGAAGATGCTCCAGAGGAGACAAGATTTGGGAAAAGATGCAGAAGCATAAAGGGTGGCTGTGAAGCAGAGCAGAGAAGGAAGAATAGAACAAGAGAGTGAAACAGCTCCCTCTGGAGCAGACCTGGAATGAAGAATTTAAACCATTTCTTGGAGCCATAGCAGGGCTTTAACTTCTCACACAAGGGAGTGATCTGCACTACCAGTACTGAAAAATTACAGATCCAAATGCTCTATCAAGCACAACCAGCTCTGGTCTTCAGCAAGGCAAAATACCCCAAACTTTTGTGAATGACTTTTAATGGACCATTATGAGAGAAACAAGGAAACATGGAATGGTTTGGGTTGGAAGAGACCTTAAAGATCATCCAGTTCCAACCCCTGCCTGCCATGGGCAGGGACACCTTCCACTATCCCTCAGATCCAACCTGGCCTTGGACACTTCCAGGGATGGGGCATCCCCTTCTTAATTCACCTGGAAGCAGCAGGGAGGCTGTAGTGCCACCTCATATCAGCCACAGAAAATTCCCAGCTGCTCCTTTATTAATTGTAATCTAATTAATTGTAATTAATTGTCTCATTAATTTTATCAAGAGAGCTGGAGCCCTGGAGCAGTGGGTGTGGAGGGGACACACGTTGTATTACTACATGGTAATTTGGACAAATCCTGAAAGATGTTTGGACTTGTTCCTCTACTGCAAAAGGCCCATCCTGTTGGCCACAGAAAAAAAAAAACAACCAAATTGCCAAGCAGCAAAAACCCCTGTTCAAGCTTGTGACTTGCCTTAAAACACAGCTGAAACCACTTTTTCTTTTCTGCAGAGTCAGACCTTTATAGCTCAATCATGCGAGGAAGTTTCCTGCAGCTGTGATTTTTAAAGACTCCCCACGTGCTTTGTGTTTCCCTTTCAGTGCTCTCAGAATCTCTATAAAGTGAGGAGGCTGTGGGGAACCTTCTCTTTTTCTGTTTTTGTGTTGCTGTTTTCTTAAAAGGTGATGTGCATTTTGGGCTAAGAGATGCAATTATTGCAGCTTCCCTGTGTCAAGAGAGGCCTCACCTGGGAAGATTATTCTGTGAGACAGCAGGTGAGAATGAAAGCAGCTCAGTGTTATTCTCCTTTTTGTTTTCTGGGTTTTCCTTTCTGTAATTTCACCATGAACCTGCCTGTGGGCACCTTTCAAAACAAGGTGGGGGGTGAAAAGGTTGACTTTTGCTTGGTAAAAGGGAATTGCTGGATTTGGGGGATCCAGGTGTGGCTGTGGTGATTTTGCCTGGCTGTTGGGAGCTGCAGGAAGGGGGGATGCAGCCAAGGGAAAGCAGGAGGATATGGGGAACTCTGCCCCCAGATGAGACATGGAGCATTGGTTTAACAGGATTTGGGAGCCCCAGGTGCCCTCAGCTCACCCCACTGGGGTCCAGACTCATGAATTCAAGTATTTGTCTTCCACTTTCTCACTCTACATAGCTTGGAGGAGCTTAAAGGCAAAGTTGCAACAGATATCCTGGGAATGGTGGATTTCATGTGCTTCCAATGTTCCTTTGGCATTTAGAGCAGTTATTAGTGCATAACTGCTTAACAGGCAAATGGAATATTGAAAGCACTTCACCTCAATAAATGCCACACTGAAGCTGTAATTGTACCTTATTCAGGCATCTCCTGGATGAGAATTCCTCACCTTGAGAGCCTGATGTTGTGCCCTGAGCAGTTTTGTGTTTTCTCCTCTGGATGTTATGCCTGAAATAGTGAATGGCAGAGCTGAAGGGGTTCAGGACTTGTGGCAGTTTGCAAATACATCCCCTCAGTAAACCTTATTAACTAAATACATAAATAAATAGAATTCCAAACTCTTTAGGGGCTGCTGTGTCTATACCACCAGTGTGTGAACTTGCTCTCTGCACCCAGCCCTGTGTGTCCACTTCTCACCCTGGGATATCTCTGCCTGAATTTGAGGCTGTGAGTGTTGGATCCTCTCTGGAAGGTCCTGTCTTTGTGCTGCTTGGTTAGGGGGTGCCTTGGACAATGGTGTGCCCTCACCTGGAGCTTCATAGTGCCTTTGTGGGGCTGCAGTAAATCAAAGTCTTTGAAAGAGTCCCTGGGGTGAGGTAATCTGAGTGATGCATTTGTGTGAGAGACACACGCTAGGAATTGATGGCATTTGAGCATTTTGCTGGTGAAGACACCAGCTGTCCTGGAGGAACAGGAAAACTATTGTGGGCCTGGACCTGCCTGCCTTCCTCTGGTGCCAGTGCAGCACAAAGCAGGTTTTTGTACCCCTAATGCTATTCATCTTAGCAAAAGGTACAGCCTGGGACCAGTCAGAGATCATAATTAAAGAATTCTCGGCTTCCACCCCTCATATAAAGGTCATGTGTTCATATTTCAGTTATTTAAGTCAGCCTCCAGTGTTTGTTAAGTGTCTGATGTTCTCCTAGTGGTGTGCAAGCAATAGCAAAAACTAGGCAGGATTAATCTGCAATTAATCTGAAGCATTTGTAACAGGGATTAGAACAGTAAACAAGTTTTAGAGTCATCCCTCCTCCTTGTATATGAGAAGACCTTGTTAGACTAATCAGGTTTTATTGGTAAAATAAACTGTAAAATTCAGATCCAGACAGTCAACACTGACTCAAATTTCATCCTCTTTTATTCCCTGCAGGCGAGGAAAAATAATTTTATTTGGGGAAAAAAAAAAGTTTGGGATGTGAACAATCTCATTCTCTTTTTTAAAAAAAGTTTGGTTTTCTCTGTCCTATGCTATATTGTTAATCCTCAGAATATTTTTTTTTAGCATTTCTGACATCTGGAAATATCTAAATATTATTATTACTGTTAAATGAAACCTGAGACTCCTGCATAACAGCTTGCCTTTGGGAGTTTATATTGGAGTTAGAAAAACAACAACATGGGAGTACTGTAATAAAATGATAAGAACTGGGAACTCTTAAGTTTTGAAGCCAGGTAGGGAAGCATTGTAATAGAGAAGAAAACAGCCTGGCAGGAGACATTTTCCTGATGATGAAACCCCATGGAATAATGAGTGGCCAGAGGATGCAGAGGGGGGATTTTAGGTCACTCTATCCCTCTGCAAGCACAGGAAAACTCAAATTTTCAACCATGGAGCCTTGTATTCATGGCCTTTGATAGGCTAATCCTCCCCAGCTCCTTATCTCTTGATAATCTTTCTTTATCCTGACAAATGTTTGAAATGCAGGAACTTTTCAGGGCAGCCTCTGCCCTGTGCCAAGGGGATGTTTGGGGAGATCCCCAAGGCTCGGGGCACAAGCAGAGATTGTGACTGTGTTTATCTGTCACTAGGGTTTAAATAGTGATTCATGACTTGCTCAGAACAAGGAACTGGGCAAGGCTTGCTCACATTCCCTGAAGGAGCCTTATCCCCAACACCAAGAGTCTGGAAAAGTCAAGGAGGAAGATGTACAAGTTTGTCAGAGGTGTTCTGGCTCTGAAAAAAAAGGCTTAGAGAGCACTGGAAAGGAGATAACCCAGCAGATCTCTGGTTTTTCATTGGGGTATAATTACAGGGGATCTTTTCTGTCCCACAGCTGAGGGTGACACTGGTGATACCTCACTGCTGTCACTCCTCTTTCAGCACAGAAGCAAGTCATGAACAGGTATTTATGCCCAGAGAAACAGCAGCAGGGTTCTCTGCATTCAGCAGTGTGGAGAGGGATTAATTCATCCTCTGAGAGCTCATCCTACCTCTGCTTTCCTCTCCAAGCTCTGAATTCCATAGCCTGTCATTCTGAGAGTGTCCTAGCATGAACTGCATGCTGGGTGTAACACAAACCCCTCGGTAAGGATTGAAGGAACAGTGGAGCCTCTGTGCAGCTCTGATCTGATAATGGGAGCTCATTCAGCAAGAGCAGAGAGCATAGCTTGGGCAGGAGGGAAATCTCCCTCAGAAAGGCTGACCTGGCACCCAGGTGATGGGAAATGCGTCATCCTGAACTCCCCCAAGGAGCAGCATCCTTATCTCCAGCTTGCCTGGTAGTCAGGGACATGACCCTGCTTTTTGGCCTCAGGGCTGGTGGCTGTCACCTTGTCACCTTGGTCTGTGTGCTCCTGGACCCACTCTTGACTCAGGGATTAAACTTAGAATGGAGGCAGTTTCATTCCACACAATAAAAAAATTAACTGTCTGTCGTATTGTGGGATTGCCTGGCTCTTTCCTGCTCCAACATCAGGACACGTTGAAGCCTCACTCTGAAATTTATTATCCTTATCTATTACAAACACACAAGATGTGAGCTCTCTCTAACAAGCTGAAAAAGTGAGCTAAAATGGTCTCTGTTCTGGGCTATTTAAGTCCCAACCATCCAATAAATAGTTGACATCTATATTATTTATGCTTCTAACCTAATTATGATCACCCAAAACCTGCAGTGTGGACATCTTTCACCCAATTTGAGAAAACCACCCAGATTCATGAAGAAGAAGGAAGGAGAAGGTGCAAAAAGACAACTAATCCACATCCAAAGTTCTCCATCTTGGCTCCCATATATCACCATACACTAAAATACCAAATCTAAGTTTTTCACCCTGTGAGATCACACAATACTATCCAAACTACACACACACTGCTTCTGTGCTATCACTCAATTTTGGAAGCCTTTTCCAAGGCCTCAGGTGAAATGAGGTGTTTGCTTGAGAGGATGGCACCCTTCAGTTCAGAAAGCCTGGAGATTTCAGCCTCCAGAGTTCCAACATCACACCAGTGAATTGTCCTGCCCATTTTGGTGAATCCATCCAGAGAGACACGAAGAAGTGGTTCTGTTGCCAATTTCACATTGGCATCTTCCCAGTATGATAAACTGAAATTCTCTCTGAGTTTAGACTGTGTTGGTGCTGCTTCTCCATTCATCTTTCTCTTCCCACATTCTCTGACCTGCTCAGGCTCATGCTGCTCCTTTTGGGAAGTTGTTGGCTTTGTGTTACCATCAGAGAAAGCACCAGAAATGGCCCTTCCCAGTCAATCCCCTCTTAAAATGTTTAGCTTTGATTGGGAGGGGTGAGAAGAGGTTCTCCTGCCTCTGTTTGACTCTATTTTACTTTGAAGCCATCAAACATCATTCCCCTGGCTTTGTCTGCCTCAGGAATTTGGGAGCCAGCAGAGGGAATGTGATGAAACAGGTATTTAAGGCAATTCAGGAGCAGGCTGGAGCACAGGCTGAGTTATCAATCATTGCAAGATCTACCTGGAGACATGAAAGAACTGTGTGGGTGCTCAGCACATTCAGTACTGCAGGTACAGAAGAGGGGCTGTCTGGGGATGCTTTTGTATTTCTCTTTTAGCTAAATCTGCAAGGAAGTGGAAGAAGTTGTTACTTTACCTGCTCAGTGTCTTATGGTTTCAGATAGTGCTCCAGATCAATACTCTGGAAGAGATAAAAACAGGAAATATCTTTTCCAAAGTTCTAGGATAATAGAAGTTTAGGACTAAAGCAGAAGGTGGGCTGAGAATCTCAAAGTGACACACAGCACTTAGCTTTGGCTCTTTTTAATGAAACCTTTTCATTCAGCTGCAGTACTCAAACAGAAGTGCTCAGCTTAGAGAAACCCAGAGGATAGAAGTGTTTTATCCCACAAAAAACAAAACAAAAACCAAAAAAAAAACCCCCACCAAAACCTGTCAAGGATCAGGCTACATCATATTGTTATTCCTGTTTATTAAAATAGAAATTGTGTACTGATTTTTACAGTGCCCACTGTAAAAACTCTGCTAACTGCATTGGTAATGTATTAGGGAGTTAATAATAAGATTTTAGGCAAGTATTTGTTTTTCTGTTGACAGGGTAATATTCTAGTCATTACAAGGGGATAAAAATGAAAAGTTCTGCCTGTCTCCAGTTTAAATTATTGGTTGCATTCCTGTAATTTGGAGCTGTGCTGCCCACAGAGCCCTTCTAGCCAGTAATGCCAATGAACTTGTGGATTTTGGGTTTAGGGCATGAAACACTTTCAAAATGTGGCAGTGACCTCTTGACTTCAAACCCTGAGAAACACCAGGCAAAAAATGTGGGAAGGGAAAGAAACCAAAGCAGTGTGGTAGCATGACCAAGCTTAGAAAACGCTGGGGGAAATAAACTGAGATTTTTTTTTTATCTGCATCAGCAACTGAAAAAAAAAAAAAAAATCAATGGGATAATAATATTTTTCTTAAAACGAATCGTTTTGTGATAGGTTTTGTGGTGTTGGCATTTGAGCAAAACCCCACTAGGTGTCCCCAGTCTGTCAGAATTACTCGCAGGAGAGTTGGAGGGTTGGAAGGATTCGGGATTCCTCCTCCTCCTCCTCTTCCTCCTCATGCCCGCAAATCAGCGCTGGAGGTCGGTCCTGATCCAGGGAACACGCCAGTGAGGCATCCACAGCTGTTTCCATGCTGCAAAGAGACTTTTCAGTGCCTGCTCCTCTAGATGTGACTCGACACACACACACTTAGATGAGGATCAGGCACCCAAGTCGAACAATTTAGAACCTCAGTATTTATCAGCATCAAGTGTGTGTGCAGGCAGCCAGATTTTACCTGGACTTGCAAACTTCTCGAGTCAGTGAAGGTCACCTGGTGATCATAAGATTTTTTAATTTATTTTTTCTGAGTTTTTTTGTGCACTTTTTGCTGTGGGGTCAGGAATACTCCAAGCACTGCTGCCTCAGATCTCTCCTTTTGCTTTGCTGGAGGAAGGGAAGGGTGTAGAAGACTCCAAGCACATCTCTGCTGCACTTCAGCAAACCCCATTTAATCTCATTTATTGCATTTTGGGTTGCCTTTTTGCACAGAAGTTCAAAATCTCTGTAGAAAGCAGAGGTGTTTGAAGCCTTCCAGGCAGAAAATGAGCATGCTGACAAGGACTGTGGTTCAGAGTGTATGCAACCCAAATGTAGCTGTATTAAATTAAAAAAAAAACAAAAAACAAAAAAACAAAAAAACAACAATAACAACAACAAAAAAAAGCTTTAAAATCCCACTGGGTTTTTTTCTGTGTAGTGCTGCAATTTTTTGTGCTAGTGTTCCTAATGAGTTTTGTAACTAATCTTTAAAAGTAATCAAAATCTGGACTGAAGCTCTGCGAGGGGCACAGTGACCTCATGACCAAACTTGTAATTACAAATCTGTGCTCAGTGCTGTTTATGGTCTACTACACATCACTACCAAAGCTGGTTGGATTTTAGATTTTAAGGGGGATGAGAGGTAAGGCAAAACCATTAGAAGGTACAAACTTGGGCACCTTTAGGTATCTATCCCACTGCTATATTTGTTTTTAATATTGAATTCTGCTTCTGAAACATAATACAAAACAATCTTATTTGAACGTTTCAGTAATCATTTTAATTTGAATGTTTCAGTAATCTTTTTAGTAAGTCTGAACACTCGCTCTCTCATGGGACCTGCCATGTTGCTGTTTCAAAATATTGAAACTATCCTTTATTTCTAAGAAAGAAAGAAAGAAAATTGTTTTTAATGAACAGAGACTGCAAGCTCAAAATACACATTAGCAAAACCCAGATTATTAAGCGAGCTGAACGCTCATGGGACTTGCAAATTGGTAACTGGAGTGAAGAAAGTTCCCCAGTTAGCCCTGGGGCAAATAAAGCAAGGGCAGAACAAACAGGGACAAGTGCTGCAATATTGGCCCCAGGTCACCCCATTTCCAGCCTGGCTGAGTGCTCAGCCTCTCTTCCCGAGGGCTGCTGCTCTTTCTCCTTGTTTTGGGTCCTTCAGGGCACATTTGTGGCTCTGTAACCTCCTCTGGGTGATTTTTTTTCTCCTTGTCCTAATAGAACTGTGATGTTCCCAATAGAACTGTGATGTTCCTAATAGAACTCTGGAACAGCCAGTGGGTGGCTCTGGCGCCTTCGTGCTTATCTTGCTCTGAAATGGGAATTTGGATCTCCCCTGAGCAGTGCCAGGAATTCCCTGAAGGAAAAACCAGACATCCAAGAGGGGAACCTGGCCCTTTCAGCAGGGCAAACCTAAAAGGCAGGAGTGAAGGCAGGAGCTGGTGTGACTCACCAGAGGTTTGAGTGACATATTTCCTGATCCAACACTTCTTCCAGAGGATTTCTCATCTCATGCTGATCTTAGTCATGAAGTTTTATGACTGCTTTTCTTCCTGGCCTTTTTACCCTAGCTCAACGCTGCTAAAGCAGCCCTTTGTTCCTTTTAGTCATCCACCCACGGCTTTCCCAGTTTTATTACCGCCAAGATGAATGCTCCTACTTCTCTAGGCCATTCAGCACATATTGATTCATCCAACTTCTAATCAGCCTTTTCTTGTTCTCCAGTGTGGCACTGGGAATCACCTGAAATTTAAATAGAATCCTGCGGATTAGGATGTCTGCAGAAGTAGATCCTCTTTTGTATGGGGCAGAAGATAAGCTTTAGGTTTCTAAATGCTCCAGCAATCTCTCCGATGTGATTAACACTCCAGGGAGTGTTCCTGTTATCCAGGAGGGCTTTAATTGTGCCCTTGGGGTATTGTGAGGTGGGAGAGGAGCCGAGCTGTGCTAGGGAAAGATAAATCATTTATCAGCTATCTGAGCGTTTTGAAAGCCCCAGCGAACATCAGGCTGGAGCAGGAAGCTCAGCCCCCATTCCTGCTGGGGGGAATTTGCTCAGGGATCATTCCCCTGGCAGGGGAGGCTGGCACATCACCTGCCTGCAGGAGATCTGCTGTGTCCAAGGCACTCTTGGGGAAGATGTGGCAGCTTTTAGGGCAGACCAGGTGTGCTGTGGCTGCTCCCCATCACTGACAGTGCTGATGAGAGGGGAATCATCCCTCTTCTCTGGCCTCACAGGCAGCAGATTTTGTTATTTTTTAAATTTTATTTGTAGCTCCCTTATTGGAATAGCTTCAGCTAAGGTCAGGGCTTCATCTGGTAGAAGAAACCTTGTTATCAAGAAGCATAGAGGGAGCAAGGATGTAATTTTTCTCTGGCCTTTAATTAGTGGGATTTTTGAGTGGTCCCTTCACAGGCTATCCCTTAAGGTTGCTGCTGTTTCTGACTTGTCAGACTTTGCTGCCTCCTTCTCTCTCCCTCCATGCTCCAACCCCCTCATTTCCACTGTGGGGGTCTTCCCTTCCCCTTTTGTTGCATTTCCCTGCCTGCAGAGTTTATGATCCTCACACCCACAGAAAAGATCAAGGTTGGAGGGCCAGTGTCGACACTGCCCTGTCGCTGCATGCTCAGGCTGTGCCAGGTGAGGTCTGGCTCCCCACTCATTGTTTGGAGACCTCTGCAAGCTTGGGCACGTGGGACTGTCTCTGCTCACTTCTTTTTATTTTGGCAGGGCTCCCCTGTGACAAACAAGGGCTAGAGTCCTGTCCACGAAAAAACATGAAAAGCAAAACAGCACAAAAAGCAATTCACACTTCATGTCTGGGTTTCCACCCGGAGCAAACCAGGCTTACAAACCATGTGCTCTGCTGTCTTTCTGCACAGGCATGTCCTGATCTTTGTGGGGCTTTACTTTTGCTGTAGGAGTAGCACTGAGACTGATTTTTAGTTGGCCCCCTAAGCCTTAGTACCCATGAAAATAGTTACAGAAAAATATCCATCTATGTTTTGATAAAGCACGCCAGGTGGATTCCAGAACACAAAAATAAGTTGCAGGTGTAGGTATACCAGGTGGGCAGCATGAACAAGAAGCTGAGCAACACTTGAGGATATTTTAAAGTAGAATTAAACTAACTTATTTAAGTGAATGGCCCACCTGAGTCAGCAGCAAGATCAGGTCCACAAAAAAGAAGGTGATGCTTAAATAGGAGAAGCTAGATGTGATGTGAAGATAGATGTGATGTGAAGATAGATGTGATGTGAAGATAGATGTGATATGAAGATAGATGTGACCATCAGGTTTCCAATGCAGAGAACAGCCCAGGTGTGCATTAAGCAAGCAGGGAGGAGGTGACTGCTCAAACCCTGCTTGCCCTCTCCCTGCACACCCCAATGTCCTCAGCCTGGCTCCCTGCCCTGGTGTGGGAGGAGGAAGGAAGGAGAGCAGGAGCTTCCACCCCTGGAGCTGAGCCTTGCCATGAATTCCTGCCTGGGAGCAGGGCATGGAGCACAAGGGGCAGAGCAGGGGCAGCATCATCACCCTGCCAGGGCTGCTGAGCATGGAGCTGGGCTGTGACCCTGAGGGAGATCTGGGAGGAGATGCCAGTCCAGGCTCAGAAAAAGGAGCTGTGCTTTCTTCCTGAGGCTTTCTTTGTTTTCATGGTATTATTTGAAATACCTTCACTCAAGAAATAATTTTCCAAACACCAGGTTTCTCGGGAGAACAGGACAATTATTTCAAAAACTTTTCTTTGTGTGTGCACACACACAAAGTCTGTCAGGGAGAAACTTTGGTAACTTTCATGAAATATGATTCTAAAAATCCTTCAAGGTCTTTCAACACAGGAGTCTAATTAATAGACACAGATTTTCCTTCATAAATGAAGCAATCCTCTCTAGGGCTGTTGTGCCAGCCGTGTGCTGGGGCTGAGAATTCAGGTATTTATAGACAGCTCACTCATGGGATGCTGAAAGGAATGATCTCTCATTTTTTTGTAACCAAAGGTGACTTGGTCATGAGTGTCTGTCCCAATGCCACAAGGCAGAGCCCGGCACAGACAGATTTGCATTGTAGTGATGATACATTATTGATACAAGAAGTATTTCACCCAGTTACCCTGCAGACCTCTCCCACAATATGGTCTTGTGCAAGGGCATTGAAATCTCTGTTGACATTCAGTGTGTCCGGCTGTGTCATTGTGTTTCCAAACAAGCCACTCCTCCTCCCCATTGTTTCCTAAACCTCTCTCCGAAGAAATTATTTACTTCAGGGCTGAGCCACAACGAGGGGGAAAAAATTAAATAAATAGATATATATATATACACAAAGCAACACCCCCCCCAAAAAAAAAACAAAACAAAAAAAAAGAAATCTGTAGGAAGGCACTTTTCAACTAGTAAAGGAAGGAAATTGTTTTTTGGGGAGTGGTTTTAGGGGTGAATCTTTTACATTTTTTTTTCTTCTTCATGCTGAAATTTTTTCGGGAGAGGGAGGTGACTGGCACTAAGCAGATCCATTGACTGACAAGTGTCTCATCTGAATTTCAAGAACTAATTGCCCTCAAAAGAACTGTTATTGCCTCATCCGTTTTTCTGCCCTAAACTTGAATGCTTTGGGATGCTAACTTGACTGTTGACACTGTTGTCTTCCTACTTCCCGAAGTACTCATCCACACTTAAAATACTTGGGATTTTTTGAGGGGAGGAGTGATTCTTGGGCTTTCTTTCTTTCTTTCATTCTTTTTATCCTTGTGTTTGATTATCAACAGTGCTGAGTTGTATAAAGGTGTGGAACAAAGGGAGCCTTTTATATAAGTACAAATTTAATGACAGCACAGGAATATCTTGAAAAATGTACAGAGGTCAGTGCTTAGGACAGGTGATATTCTGTACCTCTACAGATATGAGTAGATAAGGAGATATTTACAGGCAAATGAAACCTGGGATTCCTGTAGGTTGAGAAGTTTATGTGTTTTTATGCCAACTGTAAAGTTGTCTTAAAAAAAAGTCTATAAATTATTCAGATTAGAGCTGGATTTTCAGATCTCCAGTTAGAACTGGAACTAGGGCATATCACAACCTTTCTTGTTTTAGGATCAGGCTTCTATGTTAAAAAAAAAATCTCCACTGTGGAAATATTACATAGCTTGGAAGAGCAGAAAATATATCATAAAAATCTAGATGTTCTAAGAAATCCACTCATTAGGAAACAATAAGAGGATGCTTATGTCCTGTGTGAGTGGATTTAGAAAGGTGGTGTGAAGCTGTCCAGAAAACCTGAAACTGCACCAAAAAAAAAAGTAATTTTTCATTCAAAAATGCTTTTGTCAGGAAGCTCAAGCTTGGATATGAAAATGTATGAAAATGGCAGAGATTATTTTTGTGTAACTCTGCACGTACACTTGTTGCCTCCTGTATGCAGTCTGCAAAGCTGTCACACAATGACAAAGTTCCAGTGAGTAATGGGGTTTTTTTCTTAAGGGTTTATGTGTGCAGGGATTTATATATCCTGTTGCAATGAGTTATCCTGTGTGGTAACTTCAGAAATAGATTTGGCGTGAACTTCCTTGCCAGTTAAGGAAAGTTATATATGTCAACTTGTTCAGTAAAATGTCAGATTACAGAGGGAGCTCTGTAAAAACAATGGTAATGGTAAATATGAATATAAATAATGAATAATGAATGGGCAAAATAAAAAATAAAATCTGGTGAGTCTGTAGTCATTCTGTGCTAGAGCTGGATAGCAAATGTGGCCACTGGTCAAAATGAGCAGGAACCTTTTGTCAACTCATTTGGTCAGTTTTGAAATCTAAATTTCTTCATATTCTGGAAAGGAACTCGTCAGCTGCTGTATGCCAGTCTGCTTTTGGGTTCTTACCCAGTTTCCTTATTTGAGCACATTTCTAATTGTGCCAGTTAAACGAGGTTAAAAAACTCATTTGCAGCAGAGATACCCTCGGTGGTTTCAGGTCAGTGTGACTTTTGGCAGCAGCAGTTTGCCTCCAGTGCCAGAGAGTTGTGCACCTGTGCTTTGGCTGTTCTGCTGCCAAGGGATTGCCTGTGACAGGGTCTGAACCAGCCTGAGCTCAGCCCTGATTTGTTTTACAGCCCTGCAGTGCAATGCCCTGGGTTGCAAACACCTCAGCAGGCAGCAGCATCCTGAATTGCAGCTGTTGGCCTTGGCACTGCCTGCTTGACCCATGCCCTGCAAAGCTTTGCTGGGACTGCTCTCCTTTAAGCCAGTAAGGAGACCTTTGCAATCTCTGTGCTTGTTTTAGTAAACTGATCTTATCTGTGGATCAAAATAGATTTTAAAGGTGCCAAATGCTGGCAGTATATCTCCTATAACAACACATTTGTTGCAACAGGTGAAGGTTTAAGGCTCAGCAGAATGTTGGGCTTGGCTGCTCTTTGTGCTGCCTTCAGCTCCAGGGAGGTTGTGGGAGGGATGTGAACCCTTCCATGGTACAGAAATGTGAATTTTGGGGCTCTTTGCAGTGTGCTTTGCATTCTGGTCTCTGATTTGGGCTGTTATCACTATGTTTCATAAGGACAATATTTGCTTGGACACGTGTGGTGTTTTTCTTTCCTGTGCCTTACTATTAAATCCACAACTAAAAGCACGTTGCTGTGTAATTACACACACATGGCTTGCTTTGGGTTTAGAAATAAAATTGCAGGCATCTGGAAGGGGCATCTCTATCAATTCAAACAAATAAGAGCCCTCTTGTTAAACTTGCTTTGTTTCTGCTTTCAGCCTCATCTGGAACGAATTCTGCAATTACCTTTGGTGGCAGAGGTCTGGGAAGGTGCCCAGGTTTTATTTTTCATCTTCAGTAATGGTGTTGTGATGATGCTGAAGCACTCTGCAGCACTTAGAGCGTGTTATATAACAAATTAAGTGTGTGCTCAGAGGAGCTGGAGCACTTTGGCCAGGAAATTGGGCTGGGGAGAGCAGAGTCATCATGGGCCAGGCCTGTGTCAGGGTGTGAGGTGGGGAGGAGGTCAGGCAGCCTTGGAATTTTGGAACAGAGCCAGATTGGAGACATTGCTGCTTTGGGATTTCTTCCCAAACACTCTGTGGAGCAGCATTAAATCACCAATGGGACAGGGTGTTGTCAATCCATGGGCAGTGCTGGAGAGGGTTGTCCTGAGAGCTGGACAGAGGGATGCTCCATGACCAGTGCTGTGGGTGGTGAATGTCTGCTTGTGGGCAGAGCTGAAATCAGTGGGGCAGAGGGTGTTCAAGGGCTTTCCTTGCCCCATGAGCCCCAGCTGCCCCACAGCCCTCACAATGACAGCACAAGGTCACATCTTGGCACTCTGCTGTCACAGTCACAGCACCTTGTGGAACAGGAGGTGCTGGATGAAACCCAGCCATGGACAACCCTGCCTGTGCCTGGTGGAAAAGTCCCTGTAGTCCATCCTGTAGTCCAGCAGCAGGGCTGGACTTTCCCTGCCACCATCCCTGCAGCACACCCAAAGCCTGCAGTGGATTTAAACTTGTGCACCTCAAAGCTGTGCTCTGGCTGTAGCAGGGAGCTGAACCCCTCAAGATGTTTCCCAGGTGCATCACAGGTATTATTAAATACAGGAGGGGAAAGAAGAAAATAGACTTGTCTAGTGCTGTTTTGTCAAAATACAGCCAGGACAAGTGCAAGCTAATTAGAAATCTAGACAACTCCCATATAAAACGCCATGGTGTGTCATGTGTGTGCCAACAGGCAAAGTGATTACTCAGTTGTTGTTCAGGCAAAAAATTCCCACTGAGTAAGGTCAGAGTAATCACCTCAGGATCTGTCCCTCTGTGCTTGCCCCCAGTTGCCATCATGCTTTCCATGTGAGGAGCTCCAGGCACTCTCTGATCCCAAGGCTTTGCTGACTCAGGGCAGGACACCAGGACATCACCCATCCCCTGGGAAAGGAGACACAGCCTCGTGGGCTTCTGCTCATTGTCCTCCTGCCAGCCCCCCCATCCCTGGGCCTGCTGAAATTGCCACAGGGATTAGGCAATGCTGCCTGTGGGAGGGATCACAGCCAATTGATCACCTTCCCTGTTCCCTTCATCCACTGCTCCCCAAAGCTGTGCTGCTCTTCTCCCCACTGCAGGGTGCTGAGGGAGGATTGCTGCTGCCTGGGCCCCTGTTGTGTCCATGTGCCCCCTGAGCCTCACAGTGTCCTGGGGCAGGTGCATGTTCTTCCCCATTTGTACATTTTTAGGGTTTGTATGCACTGGGGATTCTTCCTCTCTTCTCTCCAGATGGTAGAGCTGTGGTATTTTTGGTCGAAATCCTGGATGTGTCACACCCTTCACACTTTTCCCTGAATCAGTGTTACTCCTCAAATCCCACCTCCAGAGCCTGTCTTCACTCTGGAGGTCCACGGCTTGGCCTGGTTCCCTTATTCTGGGTCAGTTTCCAGGATCTGGACCAAAGGTTTTGATCTCCACAGTGTACGAGAGGATGGGTGTGCTTTTTTTGAGGTGGCTGCAGTCCTTTTAGTAGCTTGGGTAGCCCTTAATGTCAGTGTAACAAGCACTGCTAGACATTGAACTGTGTCACTGTGTTCCCATCCTTCTATTTCAGGGATTTTCAGTTCCCTGCATCCTTTCCCCCCCTCCTCTGCCATCTCCCTGCAGGAATGGATTGCATTCCTAACTTAAAGGGGCTCTCATCATCCTCCCAGTGCTCCCCATTCACTGTCCTGGGCAAGGATCTGCCCCAGCCCCACTCCTGAACTGTGGATTTCCCTCCTGGGTCTTTCACACCTGCCCCAGGCCAGCTCCCCTCTGCTCTCCTTTCCTCCCTGGGCCCCACCCAGCTTTATCTTAGACACAGACAGAGATATGACACACAGCTCTGTGCACTTGGCTGCTGATCTGTCCCCAGTTAGCCCAAATGCACAGCACAGCAAGAAGGAAAGGAACTTACAGGGAGGGCTTCAGAGAAAATGTCCTGCTCTGTGGCAAAGGAAAAAGAAAAAGGATTTGATTTACAGAAAAAAAAGGAGGCTGCAAGATGGATTTCTGGGTCAGTTAGCAGGACTCATCCACAGACAGGACAGTTCCCACTTTGACTTCATTTTCTTGGGCTCAGTAGAGGTTTTCTCTTTATATTTCTCTTTATGTGCCCCTGGCTTGATGAACCATAAAATCACAGAATGGTTTGGCTTGGAAGGGACCTTAAAGATCAATTCCTTCCAATCCCTCATGCCATGGGCTGGGAACCTTCCACTGGAAAAGATGGAGATGCAGCTTCTGACGTGGCATAGCAGCAATGCTCTGGGAGGAAATATCTCCCTTTCTGCTTGTGTGGCTATGAAGTGTGGCTGCTGGGAAGGAAAAGGCCTGTCCTTTGGGAGAGTCTTATTAAGGGAAACCAGCTATTAACAGGTATATATGGAAAGGGTGGGGTTCACTTATTACTGCACTCATTTCAGCATCTCCTATCTGCCTCAGGAGTGCATCATGGTGATATCAGCCTTTATTAATATAAAACTCAGTGTTACACACCCCTGATTACCCCACAGGTGTAATTCAGTGGGTCTCTGACACTGCAGCCTATCTGATTAAAGTGGCAGTGGAGTGATCAGCGACACCAAATTAAGCTGTCAGTGGCAAGGATCTTTTGGTGTAAAGTTCAATTATATCCAAGGATTAAAACCTGGGAGACTGTGATCTAATTAGCTGGAGTTTATCCTGTGAGTGGTTGGGATGTAATAACTTGGTGATGCAGAGATGAAAATGCCCAATGGCCAATTTTCTCTGTGGGAAAGTGAGAAGTTACTTGGGTTTGGTATGTGCTGCATGACTCTTCTGTATGTTTTTTTGATTGTTTTTTTCCCAGTCTAAGGAATATATCATTGTGGAAAAATGTAGTCACTTTCATTCCTTTCCAAGCATGTATGGATTACAGAATTCTCTCTCTCTCTTTTAGGAAAGTATCTTTATCTCATTCCTGTCTTTATTACAAAGTTACCACAAAACTCTAATTAGGGGAAGCATGTTTTTAGTGGTGGGGCTGCTAAGAAATTCGTACTTCGGTTCTGAAGTCCAGTGCTGACATTTAAATGTTTTGTGGGAATAAAAAAGCCTGCATTTCTTGCAAAACAAAACTCAATTATTCATAATGAAAACTTTCCAGAAACCTTTCATTTTAATACTACAGGTGTCTTATACTCTACTTTCATACAGATTTTAATAGAGAGATTGTAGTTAAAAAAAAAATCATCAAAACAACTTTCTCATTGATTTTGTTAATATGAAAAATTGTTTGGTTTCTTGCTTTCTTGATAACACCTACCCAACCAATTCTGAAAAACATTTAATTCTGTTTAAAACTACTTTTTGTTGTTGTTTTAGTAGAAAACTCTTCCCTCAGATGTTTTGAGCACCTTTATTCAGCACAGGAACACCCAGCCCTTCACCTGGGAGCTGCAGGGTGGCTTCAGATGGATTTTATGGCACTCAGCACAGCTGAGCATGAGTCCCACAATATTTACCCAGCCATGAGACAAGCAGGTGTAATTATATTGGCCTTTATCATTTTCTCATGGCTGCCTTGCTGATAAGCTGCCCTTGCTGAGGGACCTGTGCATTTCCATGGCTGAGTGCACACAGAGACACCAGGGCTCCCCACTGGGCCATTCCAGCCCCAAAGGGAGGGGAAACAAATCTCTCTGTCAGAATTAAAGCTTTTCTGGTCCTGCTGTTTGGTGGTGGGGACTCATGTGGTTCAGTCATGGCTCAGGATTCCCATTCCCATTTTACCCTTCTCACTCCTCCACGCTTTGCTCTGTGAATCCAGGTCTCTCAAACCGACCCTTCTTCAGAGAGCTTGGTGCCTAAACTGGCCTCACTCTGCACAACTTGGCAATAAATAACCTTCTCCAAGTGCCATTGTGCTGTGTCCCTGTAATAGTTCTGGTTTTCTTTTCTTTTTCCTGCTCTGAACTGAGGCTGTCGATGTGCATCAGAGCCCAGTCACTCTGCCCTATCAGTGAGCAGAGCTGGGAAGAAGGTTTTTATCATCTGCCAGCCACTGGATACATGTGAACAGGCAGGAGAAGTCAAGCTGGCCTTTAAGGCCAAAGATGAGCTGGAAAAAAAAAAAAAAGTTTATTTGAATGACAGTGAGAAAGTGGTATAAGGGATGAAAAGAATTGTGTGCAACTTAAGGAATGAAAAATGTCCCAGATCCAGCTTCTTTTCAGTTGCCTCTTCTATATGTCAATATTTAGCTGTACAATTTTAGGGAGGGGATATGTGTGGATCAATACTTGTGTTTCAAGTAGTGCCTTTGACCTACTCACATGACCAGCTTGTTACTTGGTGTCTAAATAAAAGCTCTGGTGATAAGTAACCAATGCTGTTCCCCAGTGAGCTGTACAGGAAATATACTGGTTTTTTTACTCATTCAGTTTCTAGCTGGGGAGACAGACACTGGAGTGAAAGCTGAGCTTGATCCTTGTCACTGGAAATATCAGGCATTGCAAATGGTCATCATTGCTCACAGCTTAAGTCAGCTTCCCATTCCCCAGCCCCTTTTTGTTGTTAATTTGTCTGGTTTCTCTCTTGAGGGATGTATTTTCCAGTCTTCTCACCTCTCTCTCATTTCTCTTCCCCTCAGTACTGCAATTCCTGTGGAGCTTCCTCATACCTTTAAAACACTTCCAACACCTCTTGTGGCCAGAAAATTCCCCATTCACCTCCACATCATTGAGGGTGAGGAGGAGCAGAAGTATTAAGGATGATGTGAGGAGCTTGGGTTACACTTCTACAGTGGGTTTGGGATGGTTATTTCAAGGGCAAAACCTGAAATTTGCTCAGAATTTACATTCATTTCATGAAAACAAACTTCTTCTTCCTGTTCCATTTTTAATTGGCACTTTTAATATATCCTACTGTGTGCTAGCAGAAAGAAACATGCTCTCTTTATGCTTCTTCCCACTTTTTGATTATTTTCCTTTCACTCTGTACACTTCCAATATCTGATCAGCCAATTTGTCTACCTAAGGTTTCTCAAGGTAAATATATGATTTGCCGTGTGCACCAAAACATGCAAAATGGATAAAAATAAGGAATGTTAAGGGGGGGTTTAAGTCCTCAAATCTCTATATATTAATTACTTTTCATAAGAAAAGTTTCTTTAATTATTTTGGAGATTTTTTGGAGGACTCTTTCAGGCTTCCTCTCCTGATGCTCTTCATTTTTTCCCCTTAACCAGAAATACATGTTCTTTTGCCTGATGCCATTTTTATGCTCCTACCATTATTTCCCATGCATAACTTTAAGTATTTAATAGATGCTGGAGACTGTGCTCTGTTCAAAAACAATGACATTAATTCCTGTATTTTTCCCATAACATGAGAGCACAGCTGCAGACAGTGGGATCTGTGCCCCTTCCTGCCCCACAGCACCAGGACCCTTCAGCTGCTGAGCCTGAAGCCCCCAGGGATGAGGCAGCCCCCACATGGCACCTCCAGTGTGGAGCTCTGCACCCACAAGGTGCTGAACTGTGGGAATGAGCCCAGGGGAGGCCACCAGGATGATCACAGGGCTGGAGCTCCTTCCCTATGAATACAGGCTGAGAGAGTTGGAGTTGTTTAGCCTGGAAAAGAGAAGGCTCCAGGGAGACCTTGGAGCACATTCCAGTACCTAAAGGGGTTGTAAGAGAGCTGGAGGAGGACTTGTCACAAGGGAGTTTAGTGATAGGACAAGGGACTGGACTTAAGCTGAAAGAGGGCAGATTTAGGTTAGAAATTAGGAAGAAATTGTTCCCTGTGAGGATGGTGAGGCACTGGAATAGGTGGCCCATAGAGGTTGTGGATTCCCCAACCCTGGAAGTGTCCAAGGCCAGGTTGGATGAGGCTCTGAGCAATCTGGGATGATGGAAGGTGTCCCTGCCCATGGCAGGGGGGTGGGACAAGATCTTCTTTTAGGTCCCTTCCAACCCAAACCATTCTGTGATTCTACAATCTGGAGGAGTCCAGGAGCATACTTTGGGACAAAAGAGTAGAAAAAGAGGCTGACCAAAGATCAGTAGTGAGGATGAGGACCTGGGGTGGGACTTTGCAGGGCACCACGCTGGGGAATTTCATCAGGGTGAAGGTTTCACACCTCTGTGCTCAAGAGTCAGCTTTCAAATACAACCAAGCAAGGAAACAGCTCAGCCCTAGCCCTGTGGAATGGGAGCTGTGTGTGCACAGGGATATTCCCTGATGGAAAACAGCACTTGTGGTTGCAGTAGGGGGAGAAGCTCAAGATTTTGGGGAGGGTAATGGCAGGAGAGGAGGGAGGCCCACACTGGTGTGTGTACAGGCAAGGTGTTGCAAACTGATAATTGTGTCAGCAGCTGGCCCAGCCACGTGGATGTAGTGAGGCAGAACTCCTTGCCTTTAGCCTCATTCTAGGCAGCCAGGTTGGGTAAAGCAAATTTATTAACCCAGGATTTAATTTATAATTTCTCCTGGAGGAGAAAATTCACAACTCATCTTGCCCTTTTCTCTCCCTTCCCCTCTACTCTTGCCATGCCTGAAAGGAAAAGTAACCAGCTGAGGTTTAAGGTGTCAGACACTGATGCAATGGCAGTGCAGGGTGAAATAACCACTTGCAAACCCTGCCTGGGAGCATGGAAGATTTGCTGGTGCTGTGCTGAGGGACAAAGCTGCCACTGGTGCCCAAGCTGTGGCTTCCCAGGCACAGACAGTCCCATGGAGTAATGCACTCCCTACACCAATAGGGTGTTTCAGTATAAGGAAAAAAGTTTCAGTTTACTCATTGACATATTAGGAAATTCATCTGGAAGGTTCTGTACATGTAATTGGCTGAGTGCCAGGAGAGAAACACCTGTTGGACCTTTCCTCAGTTCATCAAACCCTGTATGCTTTCCTATTGGAAGTTTTCAGATAGAACCATCCCTGAACATTGAGTAGAAAAAGGAACAGAACAATAGGACCAATGGCATTCTCTGCGTGTGGTAGCAGGTGTAGGATCTTCCTACACTGTGCATGGTTTACATATTTTGTTTCTGTATTATTTTATTTCATTTATTAAACCCTTCTTAATTTACAAGACACTCTAGACCATGCTGTGTTATAGCCACAAATCTGAACAGGCTGGACCCTGCAGATCTTATGGTAAGCATCACCACAGTCCCACCCTTTTAGCCTCTGGTGTGGGCACTGCCCTTGGTGTTACTGCCTCAGCAGGCAGGAGTGCTGAGCCAGGTGCTGCCTGTTCAGGTGGGGTTCCCATTCTTTCTCCCAGAGAAATTGGAGTTGTGTAAGGGCACAAGTTGGAATTCTTGCTGGGGCATGGGGGAAAGGGAAGTTGTAATGGGATGATAAGTGTATGCAAGGCAAGATCCTGGGGGAGAAGAGAGGGTGACAGCCAAGTTTCTATCTGCTGGTTGGGGAGCAGATTGTGTTCACCTGCTGATTGTTTTTATTCTCCATCTGCTCATTGTTCATGGTGTTTGACCTGATGTAAATTCCTGTTACTGTTCATATATCCATGCTCTTGTGTCCAGAGGGTCCCTGTGCCATCACTAACAGCTGCTGGAAGTGTCAGTCTTACTTTTCAAAACTAGATTCTTCCCACTGGATACAATTTCTCCTGGACATGTGTACAAATGTGCCCTTTACACACACCTGGATCTGTGAAGAAGCTCTCACAAAGTTCTTTACAAGTCAAGCACACAAACCCTTCAATTATAAAAGGGAAAACTGAGGTAATATGATGTGAGGGTCTGTAACAGACACTTACTGTATGGAAAGGGATACATGGGGATTAAAAAAAAAGTTAAAATCCCTATCATGACTGTCTGAGGGTAGGACCATATGGTAAACAGACATCTCACTTGTCGTTGTTGGACACAAAATAAAGATGCTTGACTCCAGTTCAAAGGCAGAAGAGAATCAGAAGGCTTTATTTACAATTCATCCAGCCTTTTTATAACATGCTGTGCTAAAAAGGCACATTATTGGTCCATAGAATTGACACCTCTCTCCATTGGTTAAGTAACACAAACAACACCTGGAAGAGGTATTGTTATGAGAAAAATATTGTTTACTTAGAAATGTTATGAGTTATTTACAGAAATTGTCATTGAAAGAAAATCCTCCCAAGGTATCTCCCCTTGGGAAGAAAAATCAGCCACTGACAACCTGAAAACAACGGACTCAGTTGAAACAGACACTGAAAACCTTTCAGACTCAGAAATACCAGGCCCACATTCACTCTCCCAAAGGTCAACAGGAGAAGGAGTTGTGTGGCCAGCTTCCTCCAACATGGGAGAGACAGCTCATCTCAGGAATGGGAGGCAGCTAATAATGGACTGGCTATTTCAGTATCCTTCCTGGTTTGCAGAAAAGGATTGGACAATCCAAAGGTGGGAGTGAACTGAGTGATCATAAAAGCCAGGTCACCACGATAAAGACTTGTGAATTTCAGGAAAGGTACGGAGCTGTTTGGTTGTTATCTGGGACAAAAGTCTAAAGGGTAAAGGATGACTGGCATTAATATGCTGTATACAAAACATGCTGGTAGACTTTCCTGATGCAGCAGCCAGCTGGAAAGCTCTGTCTGGAATGCCCTGCAGTCCCTGGAGAGGAGTTTGGTACAGACAGGCACAACCTCGCTTCAGATGTGGCACAAACTCAAGCGTGGGGAGCAGCTCCTTGGCAGCAGCAGAGCAGAAGGACCCAGCTGTGAACAGGGTACAGAGGATGTCCAGTGCCAAATCTGACCTTCAGCAAGAATGGCCAAACTCTAAACAGATTTGTGCTACCTCATGGGCTCTCTGGATTTGTTTGTGTTTTGGGATTCCAGCACGTTGTACCTCGAGTGTTTCGCGTCCGCAGGAATGCGAACAGCATGAAAAATCAAGATTAGGGTGATTGATACGGTGCTGTTTGTTTGCTAACCTGGTTCCAAAAGGTTATTCCGCTTTGTAGTGTGCTCTGAGCTATAAATGAAAGTGTCCTGATGTCTGGGTTTGCTCTGAAATGTGCACACTGAAGCCAAAGGTTCACAGTGCCCTGAGCTGTGCTGGTGTGTTGGCCTTCCTGCAGCGTGGGGAGACAAGGGACACAGCTCTTGCTATAATAATAATATTAATAATAATACTGATGAAGAACAAGAGATTTGAAAGAAATCTCATGTAATTACCAAAGCCCTGTGATTCAGCCAGCTTTGTTGTCTTGCAGCCCTCTTTGCACAATAAGTATGTTCTGTTAGCTACTGCTAGAGGTTCCTTTTACTGTTACAAAGCTGGAGCAAGAAGAGAAATATGTGCCATGTCCAGCTTTTCCTGTTCAGGCAGTAATTTTTTCCATGACGTCTAATCTTTTTCTTTTGCTGAACTGTCAGCAAAGCCAGACCACTTTGGCTTGGCATTTCGCCCACATCCACCTACATATTTTTCTTAACAGCAAACAAACTAATTAAATGCCTTTATCTTATGAGGCATTCCTTTCTCTCAGGTAGTTACTGATTAAAAAAAATAAATAAAACTTCTCACTATTTTGAGAAAACAAGAGATGAGTCAGTGTGTTCACAGCCTGGTTTATTATTAAATAAGAAGCCAGGATCAAAAAAAAAAAAAAAAAAAAA
>WEIU01021477.1:642433-657160 GCA_013389925.1 Aegithalos caudatus
AAAAAAAAAGAGCAGGGTGGAAAAAAAAGTTAGTGCTGTCATATTGTGTTTGTGGCCAGTGAAAAAAGACTGTTCTCACTCCAGTGAGCATTTCCAATATCCATTAAAATTCATGAGCAATACATTTGCACATGAAGGTGGACAGGGGTACATAAAAGAGGCAGAGGTACCTCTCATGTGAAAGATTATTGTACTAAAATGTAAATTTTATAAACTGAAGTTCATGTTGCTTAGTGTTCAATAGCCCTTTCAGCAATGCCAGCTGGAAGTACAAAGGCAATTATTCAGAGTCAACAGAGGTTCTCTAGCTCTAATAGATAACAATGACCTTAAAAAGAAGACTAAATCTTCAATTAGTAACTTTAAAAAAAGATATAAATTTTTAAAGTGAATTAATTGGGAATGGAAAAATTCAGACAGGTCCTCTAAGCCGACATCTGTTATTGGGGGAGTGGGGCATGGGGGAATAGCAGGATGTGTTCTCTGGAATCTGTGCCTCCCAAGCAATTCCCCTAATGACTTGGATAAATTCCCTGGATATCTCTTCTCTGGTGGGTGTCAGGACACAACTGTGCTGCAGAACAAGGATAACAAGGAGCAGGAGCAAGGGACACAGAGCTTGGCTCTGTGATGGTGCCATGAGAGCACTAGGGCTGGTCCTGGGATGGTTTCTCATGGCAGGACTGAGGAGCAAAGCTGGTGCTGGTGAGGGCAGGTGGCTCTGGTGTTCACCTGAACTGATCCTCATGAATCTCCTGGGTCTGAGCAAAAAGCTGCCACTGTCTGAGCCCTGACTGCAGCACCCTGACCAACCCAAGGCAGCGCCAGGCAGCGAGTGCTGAGCACGCTGATAATCTCTTGCCAGGACAGCAGCCACTGTAATGCTCTAAGCTAAAGTGAAAACAACAATAAAGAGGTCTTCAGTTGTCTCCTTCCCTAATATTAAGCCCGGTTCTAGGCTTGCCTGTGTTTGTCTGAAGAACAATTTGTGCCCCAAGACAAACCAGGAGACGCTTGCTGCTATTACCAGCAGCCCTCATTCTACCTTGGGAGGTGTTGCAAAATGTGTAAATCAGCTTAGCTTTTCATCCCTGGGTTTTCTTAATCAGGACTTCAACTCCAGCCTTTGATGCAGGCTTTACTCACAACAGACCTATTAAGTTATTTGCTCCTGCTATTGTATATCCAGGAGATCCACACATGCCCCACAGTTACATAGAAGCCATCCAGACTGACACCAGTGTTTATGCAAATCTCCAGGATTTGGCTTAGACTTTGGGGATAAAGTGCCAACCCTCTATTTAAAAACTACCATGCTATGGAGTGGCATTCCAGACCCAGGAAAAAAAAAAAAAAAAAAAAAAGGCAGGAGCTACTGGCTTCCAGTGGCACCATCTCTAATCCCAGCCTCCCAGCCCTGAATGAATCAGAAGCAGGCTGAGATCTCCCATGCATTGTTTGGATCCCTAATCCTGCCAGGTTCTCCTCCTTTGATATGCAACAGACGGCTGCTGTTTGCCAAGGGGTGACTGGGAGACACCAAATGCTGGAGGTTTGGTGGCACTGGGCAAACTGGAGTCAGTGTGGTCTGGAAAAGGGGCTGGGAAGGCCCCATGGGTGGAGCTGATGGTGAGTTTGGCCAGACAGTGATGGTGAGGAGGGCTAAATAACCCTGACACCAGCTCCCACCCTGCCTTCCCACCGGGACAATTACAGCAGGAAAACAGGCTCTGCCATCCCAAGTGTTAAGTGTGTGCCTGTAGACACAAATGTGGGAGTCCCTGCCTCATGCCAAAACAGCCCAAAAAGTCTTGGCTTGTTTTAATGCCAGCCCTGCTCCTGCTTGTGAGCTCTGTGGATCACCTGGGCTCCACCAACCCTGCTGTTCCTAATCTTGGCCCTCATTTTAGCACAGGACCTCTGGAAGCTCCTCCTTATGGAAAACACTAATCCCTTCAGGACGCTGCGCAGGCTCTCATCCCAGGCTCCTGGATTTACCTCGTGGTAAAACAGGAAACTCCTCAGCTCCTGCTGAGTGAAGCCCTGAGCTTTCTGGGGCGTTTCCACTGCCTTTGGGCTTAGATTAGCACTGGTGCCACATGGGTGGGAGGTTGAGGCTCCTGTGTCTGAGGGACCATGTGGAAAACTGAGGGACCAAAGAGTTACACGGATCAATTGTCTGTGTGCCTGCAAGGTCAAACAAGCAGAAGTGGGGATGTCATCCTGAGGGAAAAGAGTGATCTGTGGTTTGTTCAGGTGTGTTTTGGAAAAGAAGAAAAGCCATGGCAGAAAGCAGGATGATCAGAGGTTGGTTTGTCATGGGTTGAAGACCTCTTGGGCTTCATGTTCTGTTCTGCTGTGTCCTGATGGACATTTAGAAACAGGATGGCTGCCCTGTGGTTGAAGAATCCTCATTCATTTTTGCCAACTCAGGGCCTGTAAGTAAGGATATCACCCCATCATTAGGGCTCTGGCTGCTCACAAAGCTGTAATTTCTGTTTGGTTCTTGTAGTCCTGTAAAACTGAAGAGTCAGCATCACCTGGGGCAAAAGGGTCATAATTCACTTAGGTTCAGCTCAACATCACTGGATTAGTGTTGAGAGCAGAAGCTGAAGAGTTTGATATAACATGAGCATCTGCAGGGCCTGTCTGGCTGAGATAAGGCTGATTTATGGGGAGGCAAAGAGTCTTTGGCTCAGAAGGCAAATGAGATTTTACTGTAAGGCTAAAACAGGCCAGTGCCTCCTGGTGTAATCCAGCATTGATTACTCTGGGCCAGATTCAACTCATTATGTGTCTATATGATGTGTATATATATATATAGTCTATATACTGAACAGGTATTTTGGTTTGCACACATGAACAGAAAACTACAGCTTAAAAAGCACAGGAGGTTGAGGTCTAGGCCCAAGACAAGGGGCAAGATGGGTGTTAGATCTCAGAAAAGTTGTTTTCCTCATTGTGAGGAGAAGTGAGCAGCAAACTTGGCTGATCACTGGTGCCAGGAATGCTGAATCAGATCCCTTTGTTTAGGACAAATGGATGTTAAGTGCTCCTGGAAGAAGTTACTTGTTCCCATGATGACTATTGGCTTGCAATCATCTTCCAGGTAACATTGCTCTCACCTTTTTTCTTTTGATTAGGAAGGAAGCTTCTAGCATAGAAGATTCTCATAGAAGCCACCCCTATAGCCCACCCCCAACACCCAAAATGTTGCCATGAAAACCCAACACACCCCAAAGATCACCTGGTGTATGCCTCCAGCTCTGAGCCTTCCTGACACCCAGGAATCCTCAGCCAGTATCTCCAACCTTTCAGAGACTTCTCCTTGCCTCAATTTCACAGGTTATCTTCTGTGAAGGCAGAACCCTAACACAAGAGACTGAAGAAGCACTGTTAGCTCAGGCTGGGTTTCACAATTACCCCTAGAGACAGCAGCACTTACTGGAGGCCTTCAGGGTAAAAAGCAGAGTATTAGACTCAGCTGCTCTTTGGTTCCTTCTGGATTTGTGTCCATAGGCATAACCCAACCCCAGTGTTAGCCCAGGAGCCTGGGCAGCTCAGCCCAACCTGTTGGACAATCAGCTTTGCCAGCAATCCCTCACAAGCATCACTTGCCCCAGGAGGACCCACCAGAGGAGATATCTGGCTCTGCTACTCCTGCACTCCTGTCCCTTCCTCTAAACCCAGGCATGAGCCCAGTGCTCCATCTCCTACACCAAAACCCTCTTGTAGCTCCCTCAGGTGTGTCCCAGGAGCTTCTCACTGCTAGGCTTTCCTGTGGGTGTTTAACAGCAAAGTGGAGGCAGCCTGGGTGGGATTTGGCTTTGCTTCCTTGGGCCAGCCCAGTTCTCCTGGGCTCCCCTCTGGTCAGTGCAGGGCACTCAGCTCACCCAGAGGTACAGTCCCAGGTGGGATGAACAAATACACTGAGTTTTCCTCATTTTCTCTCCACTGGTTGCTGTGGGAGCTTTGGCACACTCACAGGGACACCCACAGCTGGGTGTGCTGCATTCCATCTGGCTGTCAAAATTTATATTTAATGATCAGCCTAAACAAGTGTGATTGAGTGTTGCTGAGTAGCCCTGTTCTCCCTGGTTTAATGGTCTCTGAGTTGGTCAGGTATTTCTAGCCCTTGCAAATGTGTTCTTTGGTGCTCTCAGTAATTACTTAGTAAGAATGTTAGCTGCTGTGGTCTGAGTACAGCCCCTGACCTGGGATGTGTGGGAGGAGACCCTGCACTGCTGCCTGGTGCTGCCAGGAGTCTGAGGAGGATTCTGAGTCCTTGGTGATGCTCAGACTCTTGGTGCCATGGATTTTAGCTCAGAGGAGCTGGCATGCTGTGCTGAGGCAGGGGGCTGAGCCCTTCCCTGGGATCCCTGTCCCTTCTGGAACAGCCTCTGAGAACACACATCCCTGTTTATCCAGCATGTTCCCAGCAGGAATGGATGGTAGGAGGAGGTCAGGGAGAGATGCAGCAGTCAGAGGAAAACCAAAGCAATCTAAAGCCTCCTTTTTGTCAGGAGCTGTCAGAAAAACACCTGGTGGAGAGCTGATTTCAGCTGTTACCTGACACCAGGTGATATCATGGTGCTGTCTTGGGTGGGGTCTACAGAGAACAGCATTTGGTATGGGAACATTAAAGTTGTAATGGCTGGTTCAAACAATGGGAGTCAAGGGAAATAAAAGAGGAGGATAAGAAAGTAATTGTCATAATTAAGCAGGAGGGGAAAACTGAATAGGCTGTGTTGGAGGCAGAGAAGCGCTGCTGGGTTACCTGCTGCAGGTGTTGAGCTGTAATGGCAAAGTCTCAAAAGGAAAAATTAAGAGTTGTGTAATTAATACCCTATGAATAATGCAAATAGATGCCCTCACAAGTAGTTGTATAACTGATTCTGTTACAGGGAAGCTGCATAATTCCACAATGTGCTTTTCATTTCCAGCTCTCTTCTTGATGTTCTTCCTTCCCATTTCTTCTGCAGGAGTTGGCTTTCTTCTCACTGAATTCCTAAGTTTGCCATGTCTGTCCCCATTTTCCTGCTGCTAAAGAGAGATTCTTAATAACTTGGCTCAGCTAAGATAGGAGGAAGTGAAAGAAGGAACCCTGGGAACCTCCATTGTAGGTGTCAGGGAGATAGGGAAAAATCCTGTAGTGAGTGTGCAGGGTTCCAGGCTGAGTTACAGAGGATGTTGGCAGCTATACTCCCAGTAAACACTGAAACAGCTTCTCCAGGGAAGCAGACACCTCCAGCCTCTGGAGATCCCAGTGGATACAGAGGAGAAAATCTCCACTGGAGAGGGCTACTGGAGAGGGCTGCAATACATGGGCTGTTCCCTGTGTTCATGTCCCTCCCTGCCCCCCTGCCCTGTGAGTCACTGAGGATTCACCTTTCAGCTCTGGATGCATGAATTCACCAGGACTCAAAGGGCAGGGCCCAGAAGAGGAGCAGGAGATGAAGAGAGGCTTAAGCACCCTTCCAGTGGCAGCTGGCACAGGGAGGGAAGGAAGGGCAGGTCCAGGCTGGAGCCTTGGCGTGTGTGGTGACTGCAGGCACAGCTGGGTCACCCTGCAGTGACAACACCCCTGCAAGTGCTGCTTCAAGGGACACCAAATGTGGGCATCTAGGAGCTGGCTTAAGGTCTGGTGGGTGAAGTTTGTGGCTAAGACTGAGCTGAAAGAAAGACAGAACAGATATGTTTGCAGCTTAATGACCTTTTTCAGACAAGAGATCAACATTTAATGTAGCCTAGGCACAAATCAGGCACTAGGTTGGAGCAGCCATTCCTCATAAATTCCTATTTGCATGTATGCTGGAAAATATCTCACCCAGATGTGAGTATTTCTGCTGAGGAAATCTTCCTGTCCCAGGTTCTCTTAATGGCTTGGTTGAAGGATGGGATGTCACATAGCACTAAATGTAATCCATCACTAAAGGATTATTTCTTGGCTCCTCAACAACAACATATTCCATGGAAACCTGGTGATCTTATGTGTGTCACAATATAATATTTATATCCTCATCAGGTATTAATCGTGTCACAACTCAGACCTGCAGCCAAACTCTGCTGGCATCAGGTGTGCTTGTACTGACATCTTAACCTCCCTGCTGTCAGCCAAATTCCTTTTGGCCAAAACTGGAGGATTGGATTGGCTGTTCAGGAAGAGCTTTAAGGAGTTAAAAGCACCGAAGGAGGAACCAAACCCCAAAAACTGAGGCTGGCTCTGCCCTTGTGGCAGTTTTCTCCAGCAGCATCAATGACTTCCCTCTCCTGTTTCCCTCAATTCTCATGGAGTTGGGGAGCAGCTGAGCTGCCCCCAAATCCCCAGCACCTCTCAACAGCTGTGCTGTGCCTCTCCCAAGACAGACCTCTGAAGAAATGGCACTTTGTGTGGAGCTGAGGGGCTGGCTTTCCCTTCAGGACACCCCGTGCCTTGCTCAGCAGAGAATCCTCTCTGCGGCTGGGGCTGCTCCTCGCTCGCTGCCGGCACAGGAGCTCTGATATCTGATCAAGGAAGATAATTGAAGCCTCTCAGGAGGCCTTCTAGGAAGCCATAATCCTCTGGCACGACAAAGTGGCTGCTGAGGAGTGGCCAGGGCTTGGCACAGAGGCCCTGGCACTCACCAGGCATAGGAAGGGGGCAAGGGGATGCTTTTAGCTGAGATATATAAACCTAACTTTGCTGGGAGCCTTCATCCGCTTGGCTGGAAGGTTTTGCCCCCTGCACCTTGGTCTCTGGTTAATCTCTCTGAATTTTGTTAATCTGGGATACATTCAGGGCCTTAGAGTAAACCTGGGGAAGCAAACAGAGCTTGGGAAAGCAGCAGAAGGGCAGGAAGAGGGTGGATAAAAAGGAATGTGGCTCTGCAACTGCCCACTCTGTGTGTGCACGTGTGTCTGCAATGGATGTAAGAAACACTTGGTAAATCCCTTCTTTATGGGACAAAGGATGACCCTTAGAGGAGCAAAGGTTATTAAAATACGGTGAAGAAGGCAGCTGGGGGACAAGGGGAGAAGTCATAGGAATGGTTTGGGTTGGAAGGAACCTTAAAGATCATCCAGTTCCAACCCCACTGGACCAGGCTGCTCAGAGCCCCATCCAGCCTGGCACAAATAAACCACAATAAACCACTGCAAAGAGATGAGGCCAAAAGTAAGTTAAGCTACTTGCAGCTCCTGTAGTTTTTGGTGATGCAGGAGCAGCAGCCTCATGTATCATTTTGGACCCAAGTCCTTGCACCTGGGTTTGGATTTGGGTTGTTGGGTTGGGATAGGGTTGGAGCTGTTGTCAACAAGTAGCATTGTAGGGGAATCAGTAGAAGTTTGTATCCTATCTCATGTGACTGCTAAAAGGAAGGTAAAGATGACTAATTCTGCCACAAGAGGAGGTAGAAGCAGAATCCAAAGGCAGGATGCCTTTAGACTGATCAAAAAATGCTTTCAAGGTTTTTTTTAAAATGTGTGTGCATATATATATATATACACATTTATGTGTCTGAATATGTATAACAATACATATTCATCTAATATTATTTTTTTAAATGGTAACTGAAGAACAGTGTAGGATTCTGGAAATATTTAAATATTTACTAAAGATAAAGTGGGCACTGTGATAAGTGACTGGGATGCAGAAGGCATTTTCCCTATGGGTACTGTACTTCCTAACTGCTTAGAGAGGAATTATGATTTGATTTTTCCTTGGGTTTGTAACACAGGAAAATCTTGAGGCAAAACTGAATTTGAGGAATCTCACCCAGATTGTGCTTTCTGAGTTGGGAACAACCATACCAGTGTCCATGGCTGAGGAAGTGGATTTTTTTTCCTCTTTCTTTGCAGATGGGATTTGCTTTTTGACATCAGCAGTGTCCCACAGGAGTGGATGATGGGGGTGTAGCTGTGATGTGTCTAACTCCAAGCTTTGGCAGCCTCGAGGGACACACCCTGAGGCAGCTTTTAGCCCTGTGGATGCTCAGGGAGCTGGGATGGAGTAGCTAAAGGGGAGAGCTGTGAGATGCTGTGGGACCAGGTCAGCAAAGCCCTGCACAAGCAGGGAGGAGTTACTGCCATCTCCATTCTCATGTTTTAGTCTGCAGAAAGTGATGGCCCTGTCTGTCAGTAGCTTGTGATGGGGGTATTTTGGTGGATCTGAGAGCTCCCAGCCTTGAGAAGTGGCTGATTTCCAGTGTAAAAACAAGAAATGGGTGTGTGGGAGGGAGCACGTGTGTCCCTGTGAGGGCAGTGAGGAAAGAGCCATGCTAAAAAGCTGGAATGGCTCAAGATCCCTATTGCCACCTACCTCACCCAGCCTCACCCTGTCCCGTGGCCCTGTTGATTCCTTGCAAAGAGCTCAGCTGGGGTTGATCAGTGGCTTGGCTCCTTCCCTGGGATGTCCCACTGCCTTGTTGTGACCCTTGTGCCAACCTGTGTGACACTGGAGGAGCCCTGCCTGCAAGCTCACAGAGGGGACAAAGTAATGGCATGCACTGGGGGCCTTTGTGGCACACCTCAGAGCAGTTCTGGGAATTTTACATGGAAACAACCTGACTTTACACGTTTTTCTGGATGATTTAGAGTGTTGGCTAGAACAGGGTGCTGCAGTGTGGGGCAGGAGGGAGCAGAGGAGGTGGCATTTGAAGGAACAGTTCCAGATGTCTGCAGGCATTGAGCACAAGGCTGGCCAAGTCCCAGAGGTCAGTGTCCCTCTGGTTTTAATGAGAGTCAGATGCATAAAATCCCTTGGAAACAGGCTGCTGTTGTTAAAGGAATGACAGCCTCCCCTGGAGCACCTTTTCTTGGCTTGCTTCAGGCTAGAGAGTCTGCCAGCACAGTCCTGAAAATACCATGGAGCAGAACAGTCCCTTTCCAAGGGTGAGCTTGGTCAGCTGTGCCACTGGGGATTGCACCCTATGCCTGATCCCAAACCAGCCCTGCTTCCCCCCTGCCCTTCAGCTGCCAGCACCCACCCAATGGGGGGAAAAGGGAACTCCCCCTAGGCACAGGCCTCTGCCAGCAGGGTGAGACCTGTGCATTCCTCCACATTTGCTGGCCTTTTAGTTTATTTTTTCTTTTAACTCCTCCAGGAAGGAGGAGTTGAGTTACATCTCAATTAATTGAGAGGTAAGGGAAGCTCAGAGGGAGGAGGGGGAGGATCAGGTGTGCCTCAGCTTCCCCAGTGGCACAGGTTGGTTCTGAGCCACGATGACTCCCCAGCCCTTTCTCCTTGCTGGGTGTGCTTGCTCACTAACAACAGCCTTCACCATCGGGCTTCACCCTGGCTTGAGTGGCTGTTTTGGTTACTAATGAGGAGAAATGAATGGATAAAGTCCAGTGGCATCTGCAAGGCTGCCTCCCTGCCAAAAACTGGCTGGCAAAGCCCAGCCAGCCTCGTGAGCTGGAGTCACCTGTAGCTCAGTGCTTGCCGGCACACGCCGAGCCAGCTGCCACTCTGGGCAAAGAACTGCTGCAACGCTGCTGCAAGGCTGCTGCAGGGCTGCTGCAGGGCTGCTGTGGAGCTGCCTCATCCTGCCAGGCTTTGGGAAGGAAACAGGGTGCTGTGCTGAAAGCCTGTGTCCTTGGCACGGCCATGGGAAGCAGTGCTGCAGCTCTCTCTTTTCCCCAAAGCTGGCAGAGATAAGGATGGGAAGTGAGCCCCTCAGTTTCCAACTCTGCAAAGACTTTTTGCTTTGGAAATGACCTAGAGCTGGGACCTTTTTGGCAGAGAAAGCACTACCTTGGTGAAAGGGAGGGAGGTGCAGGCTGTGGGTTGTGCCTGTGGCCAGAGAGCTTGCCTGCATCTGCACTGGCTGCCCTGGTTTGCTGCACTAAAGCAAACTTCTTCCCTGGGAACTGGTGCAGTGAGAAATGTGTCAGGAGCCCAAAGGATAAGGGGAGAACAGAGATGATCCTGAGAACAGTTTGGCTTGGTGATGAGCAATGGAGAAGTACCACTTTCCTTTAATAAATCACCATCAAAATCTGGATTTGTGTTGAGACCTGGGGAATAAAGGCTCTTCTCCTTTGGGAAGCCAGTCATCAGGCTAAGTTAATCTCAGGGCATCCAGCATCTTCTTCAAGCTGGGATGGCCTGGTCTGCTGAATAGATTTTAAATCTTACCTTTTTTTAAAGGAAGGTGTAGTCTTTTGTGAGCTGAGGAAACTGGCAGAGGTTAGGCTCAAGTCAGCCTTTGTATTCACCACAAACGTCTAGACTTTGATTTTGCAAATGCCTAAACCCCACTGCACATGTGCTTTTGGATGTAGCTACTGTGATAGAAGTTTCCAATGTCAGTTGTAATTGAGGCCTGCTAAACCTCCTACAATGCCCCTAGCTAAGCATCTTTGCAAAAGCAAGGCAATGCTGGGGCAAAGCCAGCCTCACTGGGGGTTTTAAAACACGGCAGACATCAGTAATTCAGCACAGGACTTGGCATGTTTTGTATGTTAGTGGACTAAGAAAAGCAATCCTATTTAAATAGATAAAAGGGAAACGTATTGGACCCGGTCCCTGTTGAGGCAGGGTCAGGGCATGAACTCCTGTGAAAACTGGCTCTGCCAGGATTTATTTCCTCTGATCCGATCAGGCAATGGAAACTGGGGTGGGGGAGACTCGTCAGGCAAATTTCTCTCCCTGTGCATGTTCTGAGTTGGCCCAAGGCCCTTATTCCTGTCAGGTCTCTGTGCCTTTGGGGCAGAGCAAACGGGCTCCTGCCTGCTCTTCCAGGGGAGAGTGAAGAACATCTTTCCCCTTCTCATTGCCACAGCTGTAGTGTTTGTCTTACTCTTCTGCATGTTTCTACTCGAGTCTCTTAGACAAGCTGTTTCTGTGTGGATCACAAGTTGCTCTTTATTAGCTTTTAAATGGTCTTAGCTCTACATCACTGCAGAGCAAAGCCTGAAAGCTTTTCCCACAGTATTTCAAAAACACCAGGTAAATAAAGCAGTGGCAGCACTGATTTTAAATCCCATTCTTCCTCAAATACCTGCTGAGTGTTTCTCTATAAGCTCAGGACTCCTCTGGTGCAGCGGTGAGGGTTTTCCAGCCCAGCTGGGTGTCACAGCAGCCTCTCCAGGGTGACAGAGTCCCCGGGGGCACAGCCTCCCCACCCTGCTCTCCACCACAGCTCTGTGCCCTCACTGCTGACAGCCCCTGACGCTCAGCCCGGCGTGTTGGGATCTGCCCGTGCCACCTCCCCTGGAAAGGGCTTCCTGTGCTCTCACCCTGCCCTGCTTCATCAGCGCTCGCCTGGGGGCCTCAGTCTCTCCCTGCCTTGGGTTGGCAGTAGTAGTGGACATGGAAGTGCTGGGTAAATGCTTGGACTTGATAATCTTGGAGGTCTTTTCTAACCTAAACCAATCTGTGATTCCACAGGAGTGCTGGGTTTGGCATTTTACCATAGATCTGGGAAAGAGCGTCGCAGAAGAACGGAGAGGGGAGGCAGTGGAGCACTGCTGTGGATGATCCAGACCTTTCCAATACCAAACTGGTGTGGCCAAAGCTCTTACAGGCTTCCTGCAGAGACCTAGGTGCACTTCCAGGCAGTTTTGGCCAAAGAAGAGTTCAGGCAAAGTGCAGCTGGGCATTTTCCCTTAACCCCCTGGCCCCAGGACTGGCGTCTAAAGAACTCACTGCTCTGTCTTCCTGGCTTGTGTGGGTCTCCTCCAAAGAAACACACCAAAAGTCAAGGAAGGGGAAAGGCTGGATGCTCCCTCCCCAAGGCACAGGGACAACGGGATCTGATCAACAGCTGAGCTTGGGGACAGCCAAGGAGCTAACACAGGTTTGCACCATGAGCACTTCAGCACCCACAGGCTTTGCCTGGGATTTTTTTGGAGACACCCATGAGCTGTCTGCACCTCATGCCACCCAGCTGGGGTTAAAGGAGGGAGGAGGAGAGGAGATCTCCCCTCCTCCAGAGCTCTCTGCTAAGAGAAGCCTTGCAGAGCAGCTCCCACATGCCTTGTTTTTCTTGCAAGGCTGATGTTGAGCGGAGCCAAGGTGGTGCAAGAGAGGAGAGGAGGCAGGAATGAAAGGGCTGAGGTTTGCCTCGGGGCCTCTTTGCAATCACCCAGCAATTCTCTCCCCTTTCCGCCACCTCTGAGCAGCGTGTTTGAACCGCAGGCTTGTCGAGTCCTCTCGAGGCCTGTACAAACACGGCGCTGAGCAGCAGGTAAATAAAGCTGCCTGGTGCTGGGAACAAACTGCTGCAAAGACAGGTAAGGCAGCAGGGGCTGTGTCTGCCCCGGGGCACATGGAGGAGTCAGGAATGGGGATGGTGTGAGGCACCTTCCCCGCTGCTGGGGCTCCTGCCCGGGGAGACGGCACCAGCGGGTGCTGGCAGGAGCCCAGACTGTGCCACCGGAGCTGTGCAGGCAGAAAAACCACATCTGGAGATGAAAAGGTGAAGGTCACGAGCATCGTTCCGCTGTGTCTTTTTTTCTTGTGTTTCTCTCTAGGCTGAAATAGCCACCTGAGGCCATGGTCAGAAGCCTGGAGGAAGCAGATGAGCACAGTGTCTGCAGAGCCTGCAAGCAACCTCTGCCTGATGCTGGAGGTGAGCAGGAAAAGATGATGTTCATCTCTCAGCCCTCACCTGCAAGGGAGCAGGTGGGGACCTGGAGCAGGCTCATCTCCATGGAGCCCTTCGTGTCACACACCTCAAACCCACCTCCCAAGCCTACAGCGTTTTTTGGTTTTTGTTTTTTGTTTTTTTTTTTTAAGAACACACCTGAGATTGAAGAGACAAAGAAATGCCGGTAAGCTTTAGGTCAACAGCCAGAGACTTCAGCAAAGTCAGAAGAGTGCACATACACGCCTAGAAAAGTCACCCGTAGGAGACCTTTACAAAACAGTAATTCCTAATTGCTGCATTAGTGCCAGTTTAGCACCCCCACTCACCCCTCCTGCCCCCAAGGAAGGCAGGCTCACAGGGAAAAATACCCACTCCAATACCGGCAGCATGTCATTGCAATCCTTTGTTGGTTTTTTTTGTCTAGTGCCAGCTGTGTTGCCTTCTTTGTAATGCATAGCTGGTGCCTATTGTGAAAGACAGCATGGAATAAAGGACTCATGAGTGTGGCCTCATGTTTAATTAGAAGCTAATGTACTATTATTATTAGGCACTGAAGGAATGTACTGGCGAAGCAGTGTTTGAGATGTTTTAAAAGCATTTTATAAGTGTACTTTCCCCTTGCCTTGCTGGTGTGAACCACCTTTATTAGGAGGTGCAACACTGCTGTTACATGGTCTTACAGCTCTTTTGCACTTCAGGCAAGTACTGGAATTTAAGTATCTTTAATCTCACCGTTCAGGAGACCGTGAAATAGAAGGGAATGGTGTGTGCTAGGCTAAGCCAAGCATTTAAGCTTGAGAGACCAAGTGGTCTGTGGTTGAATTTGCTTTATTGAGACAGTGATGAAGCACAGCTTAATGAAACATGGCCATCTTACTGGTGTCCAAAGAAGTGGAAGGAAGCAGTAGGAAAATGATAGTTTTGTTCTTTGAATAAGAAGTTTCACTGTCAGCACCCTTAGGAGCTTGCTGGGACTGCCATGCTCTGCTAAGAGTGGCATTCCTTTGTGACCTTCATGTAGTGGCACGAGCATGGCTTCACCACCTACTTTTTAATACCATTGCATTCTCCACAAACAGCTACAGCATAAGAGGAAACCATCCCAACTGCACACCAGTGTGTTACAGGCATAAGGATTAGGTTATGTGATTTATTCTACAGTTTTGTTCTGTAAATAACAAACACCGCCCATTCCTTCAAGCTCCTGACTTTCTGTAAAGCTGCAGGGAATGTGAAACTGAGGGCAGCCCTACATGTGAACAGTTTGGGCTTCAACATCATTCCAGACAAGGTTGGATGGAGCTCTGAGTAACCTGATTTATTGGAAGGTGTCCCTGCCCAGGTCAGAGGGTCTTTAAGGTCTCTCCTAACCCAGGCTATTCTGTGATCACTCACCACATGATAGTTGTGTTCTGCTGTTGTTGGTCAAGGGGCTTTCGTTTTCTTTATTGACCCTAAAATACAGACAAGTTGTGGAACACAATTTTTTATTAATAACAGACCACATCTGTACTTCCAAAAGAGTGAAATTAAAAGGTGTATTAAAACATACCCACTCTAAGCAATCTATTTTCTTCAGTAGAAAAAAAAGCATACAACAGGTAGAAATTCTATATACACAGTATATCAGTTCTAGTCATCAGCCCTTCCAAATAGTGTTTTGCAAATTGGTACAATGATGTTAGAACAGACCATCCAGTTCCAGTCCAGTACAAATTTCACCTCTTGACTTGCTCATTTAAGACAAACCACTAAGCACCTAGTCCAGTTTACTGATCTCAGGATACACACAAGGTAGTACTGTACATGAAGACAGCAGTGCTAAGCTTTTGCTTCTCCTTTTTTTTTTTTTTTTTGAATCCTGCCTTGTTATTAAGTCTTCCTCATAAACTTTGAGTACATGCAAATCTGTAATCAATGTCTCCATTAAAAAACGTAGCAGAAACCTGATTAACTGTATCTTAAATAGCCCTTTCTTCAACTTCTGCATTCATTTCAAGCAGACTGCTGTTGTGCTTATTCTACACTGGAGGCTCTCAGCCCAAAATATTGATCGCTGAAATGAACCACGATATGCCATCTTTTTTTTTTTTTTTTTTTTTTTTTTTTTTTTGAAAAAAATTTTAAAAAAACATAATTTTATTTTTTAAATTAGTTT
>WEIU01021477.1:657187-678012 GCA_013389925.1 Aegithalos caudatus
AAAAAAAAAAAAAAAAAAAGCAGGGGGAACGCACAAGTCTCATCCTTCTCTCACAACTTCCCTGGGAGGGGAATGTCGGGATCCAGGCAGGGTGGGCAGGCACAGAATGAGTGACACAGACCACGGCAGACTCCAGCTCTTGGCCTTGCACCTGGCCTCAGTCACACTCAAACACCTCAGTCCATCAGCTGCCAGCACTGCTGAGCACATCCCTGCACAGCTGGAGGAGGCCCTGAGCTCCAGCAGCCTCCTCACCCCAGGTTAAAAAAGCACCGCTCGGCACCTTTTGCTTAAGTGTCACTTAACAACACCCTCAGCGAGCTGTTCCTGCTCTGCTGAGCAGAGGGGAGCAGGGTCTGACACTTGACCCTGGGCAGGTCGGCGTGAGCCCCGTGCCTCAGGAGAACCTCCACCGCTTTCACGTGCCCCCCTCGCGCAGCCAGGTGAAGAGCCGTGAACCCCTCGCCGTCGGAAACGTTGACGCTCTCGGCGCTGACGAGTCCCTCCACCACCTCGGAGTGCCCGTTCTCCGCTGCCAGGTGCAACGCTGTCCTGTCCAAAGGCCCTCTGGCCAGAACGCTGGCCCTTTCATCCATCAGCAGCTTGGCGGTGGCCAGGTGGCCGCCNGCGAGGTCCTGCCGTCCGCCGTCTGCGCGTTGACGTCGGCGCCGCGCTGCTTGGCCAGCAGCTTCACGATGGGCAGGTGGCCCTGCCAGGCGGCGTAGTGGAGGGGCACCCAGTCGTCCTTGCCCCTGGCGTTGACGTTGACGCCTCTCCTCAGCAGGATGCGCACGATGTTCTCCTGGCCGTACTGGCAGGCTATGTGGATGGGGGCTCTGCCCTCAAAATCCACCTCGTTCAAGGACGCGTTCTTGTCCAGCAGCAGTTTGGTGCTGAAATCGTCCCCGTTTTGGGCGGCGAAGTGGAGGGCGGTCCACTGGTCCTCGTCTTTGGCGTTGATGTTGATTTTCCTGGCCATAATCAGCTCCGCGATGCTTTTGAATTTCTTCTCGATGGCTATGTGGAGAGGGGTGGACCCTTTCTTGTTGGTGAGGTTAGGGTTAGCATTGTACAGCAGAAGCCATTTGACACACTCTTCTTGACCTGCTTCAACAGCCAAGTGCAGAAGACTGGAGTTCCCGTCTAAAACGACATCAACATCTTGAGGCTGGAGGATCTTCATCAGCTTGCTGGTATCTCCAGATAAAATTGCCTCCGTTAGCTTCCTCTTCTGGATGTCTGTAGTACCAATATCTGAATGGATACAAGGAAGAAAATTTTTACCGTGAGGGTGGTGAAACACTGGAACAGGTTGCCTACGGAGGTGGTGGATGCCCCATCCTTGAAAACATTCACCTTGATCTAGCTGAATCCCTGCTCATTAAAGGTCCATCCCAACCCAAACTGTTCTAATATTCTATGGAAAAGACAGCATCACAATTCTGATATCCATTGAACCTTACCTGGCCATGGTTTCAGTAATGAGCTGCCTGCAGAGCAATCCACCCCCCCCCGCCCCACAGGAATCCCAGAACATTTTCAGGTCAGATTTGGGCCCCCACTAACTCTGTTTCTTGTGGCATGGAAAACCAAAGGATGTTGTGGTTTGTTCTCCCTGCACTAACCATTGTTTACCTAACTGGAAAACAGATGGCTGGGGTTTGCAGCACTGGACTGTAAGGTGAGGGGGTCTTTATCACAATGGTCCCACGGGCTGATGAAGAAGGTGGTTTGAGTCCTCTCAAAAATTAAGGTTTAGGCTTAGTATAACTGAAAAAGCCACAAACTCAGCTGACCTGACTGGGCAGTGGCTTTAATCCCACAGCAAGCAGGATGCTGGACTAGCAGTGACCTCCCTTCCAACCAACTTCTACATGACTGATTCTGTAATTGCTTTAATGGGAGTTTACTCCTTTACAAAAGTAAATGAGATTTATTATTTCTCATTAGATCATGTTTGGGAACCACATAATTGTTTTTTATTTTTATTTATTTTTCCTTTTAAATAACTACCTCCAGTAAACAAATTTGTAGTGCTGACAGCAAGAGAAAGCAAGGCTAACAGTAATTTCCAGAATGTTATTCTTCTCTCCAACCCATTGACTCCCATGCCCCAGTCCAAACAACTACAAAGGAAAACTTGACCATTACCTGAACTCTCCCTTTCAAAGGAAAGGGAAAGGGAGCCTCTGGATGAAAAAGCTGAATCTACAGATGAAACTCCTGAAAGCCTCTTGTCACTGGAGGCAAGTTTGGACTCAGAAGAGCTGCGGCTGAGATCCTCAGGGCCTTCCATAGTCTGTGAAATCCCTGAATCCAACTGGGACAACAACTCTGAGAGACTGTAATCCTTAGCTGATTGTAGAGCAGGCTCCTCTTTCTTCTGGGACAGTGCACAAATCCCCTTCAAAAGAAGCACAAAAGCATTTTAGAAAGGTCAGCAAACAAAATTGAGCACAAGGCCCTACAGAAGAAACATAAATTGGTTAGTTTGCAGGTAGACTTTAAACATTATTTGCATTAAATGAGTACTTATATGCATAAGGTCACTGAATTTTTTAAGAAGCAGGAGGGCAGCTTCCATCAGTACTCACAAAGCCACTAAAGCCACATGGCTCTTCTGTCTATGATGGTTTTTAAGATCAGTCACACCCACAGAGTTCCAGCCTTTATTTCCTAACTGTCCTGCTCTTCCTCCATGTTATAAGATGCACTTGCATTTGGTTCTGCCCTGAGGTTTTTCCTGAGCTGTCATTTTCATGCTGTCATTTCTGCATTCCAGTCCTTCACCACTTCTATCAGGCAAGGTGGTGCTCAAAAGCAGCAAAGAGAAGGTTGCTTGGAACCTTGCAGGTCATAAAGGAGTCTGTTCCTCCCAAAACCTGCAAGTTTGAACAAGAAGTGAAAGAGAAAATACCTCAGGCTGCTGCTCTGGGGCATTCTTGGTGTCCAGGTCCTGAGTTATCATCTCCTTTGTTTCATCTTCTGGTTTTTCACAAAGGGCCTCTGTTTCTGAAGTGATTTCTTTAAAGAAAACAAGAGAAGGTTTTAGTACTTGGGGTTTTTTTAGGAGACTTTCTGAGATACCCTGCTGCCTTTCTCTATCAAACTGTAAATCTCTGAGATACTGAAGGAGAAGGACTCCAGTCCAGACCCTTCCACCCAGCACCTCCTCAGTGGGCACAAAGTGTGCAGCCAAGCCAAGGGTACTCAGGGCTGCCCAAATAATTAATTTTCAGTCACACCAGACTGGTGTTACACAGGGGCCACACTGCAGGACTGTGAAATGGCAACCCCTGTTCTGCTGGCAGATTTAGACATGTATTTTTTTTTTTAAGATGGAATCCCTTGTCCCTTCATTTCATTCCTTGTTTGAGCAGGAGGAGAGGGAAGAGGCAAATCTCTCCCATTAATGCTAAATGAAGCTACCTGGTGACAGCACTTGCTACATTCCTCTGCACACTTGAATTCATAACAGGTGCTTTGGACAAGTTCAAACCTTTTACTGGCACAGAAGTGACTGTACAGACTGTTTCATTACAAGAAAACAATTCAGTTTCTCAACATACAACAGTACAAATTTCAAGAGCCAGTTCCTTCAGTGCTTTGGTACACTGCAAACCTCACCAGCTCCAGCTTGGCCTATGTCCTGACACACACTATCAGAAATAAACATAATTTCTGGCTAAATGGCCCAACTGCTTCAGTACAGGGCCTATTCCTGGCGTGTTTACATAACACCATCATGGTCAGACATGTCCTCAGATAATCCCTTCCTCCACAAATGAGTAAGTGGCCTGTATCATTGTCTCCACCACACAATGTGCTCTATTTACCCTGTCACAGAGCTTCTCAGCATTTACCCCAAGGATTAGCAGAGTCCTGAGCAATAATGTGACTCATAGAAGAGTAAATGGGCAGCCAAGTTACGAGGAAATCTTACCTTGAAATGTTGGCCGCTCACCAGGATCATCCTGCCAACATTTCTGCATCAGTTTGATCAAGTTATTACATGAATGAGGTCTGGATTTGGAAACAGCAGGTAGCTCTGGGCGGTGGCCTTTAACTACTTTTACCATAATATGTAAAATGTTGTTTTCCTCTGTAAAGCAAAAGCACGCAGATTTAGATGTCACCTCAAAAGGAATCACTTCTCTTTTTTCCAAGAGCATTAAGAGTGCACTAGGCTGAATATTTGTTTTCACACATTTTTTCCTAGATTTCTTATCAATAGGGGGAAAAATGTTGGTTGTCTTCTCCAACAAATATTTTTAATGCAGTAACACCTGCTTCTCATGTATCACTTAAAAACAATTTTCAGCGAGTGGCTGTGTTCTTTTTCCACCCATTAAAGATAAAAAACAAAAGGGGAAAAACCCCAACAAACTCAAATAATTCTTTGCTACCTCTCTTTGGATTTCCATATCTGCTGTAGGAAAACAGAACTGAACCTTATTCAGACCAGGTGCCTTAACTATTCATAAAGATGAAGGAAGAACACAAGTTAAGAGGTGCAATAATGCAGCTCCTGACTGTAAATCAACAACTGGGCTAAGTGGAATCCCTCACTGGGAGAGAAAAACTAATAGCAGACTGAAACTTGTTGGGACATGTTTGCTATACATAGGCCAGTCACAGACACAGGAAAATCATAAAGAATAAATAGCTGTCTGTTGAGCAGTGCATTTACTGCGGGGTGGAACAGGGAACTTATTCTCACAGACAACTTTTATTTATTTTTTTTTTTAAGGAACAGATCTGTACCCACAATCTACAAATAAACTACAGAACCTCTCTACAGAGGAGCTGCTTCTGAACAACAGCACAGCTGCCTGCCAAGTTGGCTTTGCCACACACTGATCTGAAGCTGTGCAGCAAACTCCAGCAGAAGCAAAAATGTGCAGACAAGGGCCCCTGCAGCAATGCAAGTTCTGTTTTCATGATGTAGGACATAGGAGGACTTAAGCTTGTGATCAGAATTTGAGAGCTTAGAAGTGTCTTGCAACACAAGACTGTCAGAATCTGGAGGTCATGCATGGTGGGGCAAGAAGTGTGCTTATCAATGGGAAAAAGGAAAAAAAAAAATCAAGATAACACACAACTTACCTGCAAAAGGCTTCTTCTGTGTAAGAACTCCCCAAACCACGATGGAAAAGCTACAAAAAAAAAAAATAAAAAGATAAAATAGTATTTCTAGACATTTTTTCAAGCAAAACCAAGAAACACAGAAGTATAATTTATTTTCCTTGTCCCTACACTTTTGCATCTAATTCAGCTGATGAACACACACACAGAGATGTAACTAAGAACCAGGATTTTAAAGTCTACCTTTGGCAGGGAGGAACCTGAGGCAGCAAACACAGGGACTTGCTGCAGGCTGCCAAGTCCTTGGTAGCTTTTACCCACCACTCCACATCCACCCTGACAAAATCAGAGAAAGAATTACAGTGGATTTAATTTAATGCTTCTACCCTGCAAGATGACTTTAAAGAAATCCATTTAATTTAGAATAAGAGATATCTTTTCAATCTAAAGCTGTGATTTCCTTTTCCTAATAATCTTGCCATGAAAGAAGAGCCAAAGACCTAGTGATGAAATCCACTGAAGATAACTCAGAATTTTATCACAGACTTGGAAAGTAGGTCAGAATGTACCTTTAGAAAGTGGGCAGAGTTCCTCCCATTGCCAGTTGCTAACAAATAATTTCAAGACCCAGGATCACCTGCAGTTTTTAAAAGGCCTCTACCCTACCAAAGACTTTGCAAAACTCAAAGCAAACTTGACGCATTTCAAGATGAGGCTCAAATTGGACTTAGGGGTTTCATGCTTAAAAAAAAAGTGAAAAAAGGGCTAATTTTTCAGGGTTACTAAGTTACTAAAATAACATTTACGTGTTTTCATAGTTCACTGACCTGTACACATCATGTTTGGTGTCAAAACATCTGTTTTTCTCCTTGATGCGTTCTGGAGGAAGATAGGCAATCGTGCCACACAAGCCATCCATGCTGATGTCATGGGAATGGGACAAGCCATTGCACTTTGCAAGCCCAAAGTCAGAAATCTACCAAAAAAAAAGAAAAAAAAAGGGTGAGAAAAGTGTATGGTACCACCAGATTTCAAGGTGTTCACAAGGTATTTTCTCCAAAGACCAACAGATGAAACAGGATGACCCAACAAATATAGTAAAGTGCTGTTCAGAAATATTAAGCCAATAAAACATCTCTGGAAGCATAATGCTATGGTAGGTTTTTCTTTATTGTTAAGCTAAAAGAAGAAGAAGAAGAAGAAGAAAAAAAAATAAAGGCAAGCAGCTTTTGCTTTCAGCAGCATGCCAGCCCATTACACAGCAAACACAACAAACAGTCAAGACAATTTATTGTAATTTAAGCCAGTCGAATTTAGCTACTGCAAACTACTTTAGTGTAATTATTGGCCCTGCCACCCCCTTTCCCTACATAACCTCACGTTGTGTGTTGTGTTTAAATGTCCTGGCTCTCCAATGAACTCTGGAGAATCACTCTTCCAGATATCACACTGACCATGCCAACGAGGACCAAGCCCAACAGCAAAGGCACCAACTGCTCCAAAAACCCAAAAGGAAACACACACACACACAAAAGCCCACTCAGGGAACTCTTTTTGGCAGCCAGGAGATACAGCAAGTTGGTGCAGTGACGCAGTGAGCACAGCTGAAATGAGCACAACAAGTGACAGCAAGTTTATAAAAAGGACACACCTCCACTTTAATTTGAAGTGTCAAGCAAATATGCATTCATTTGCTCTCAAAGGCATACCAATCATCCAGCAAACAGATAGGCCAGGAATTTCCTTTGTCTTACTTATTTCCCACTGGACAAAAATGTCTATTATGCCAAGTGGAAATTTCAAGAAAAGTCAAGTCTTTTTGGACCACTGAGCCCACTGATTACTGTCTACATGTCAGATAAGACAACCCCTCCCCCTAACTTATACATTCTTTTTATCTAATAAATACTCAGGTTTTTCAATGACTCATTCCCCTTTTGATCTTCACAGCTTCTCCTTTGAGAAAGTTTTCCCTCAAAACAACAAGCATAATTTAAAAAAGCTCTGCTTTTTTTTTTTTTTTTTTTTTTTAATAGACTGCACACTTTGAGAAGTTTCTCTCTAAAGATACCACAAAACTAGTTGTAACATGTGTCCATTACTGGAAAGGGAGAAAACTGCTGCCAGCTTCAGCCTCCTGGAGAACAGGCAGGTTACACAGCCATGCAAGGAATCTCCCTTTGCCATAAAACAAACAAAGCAACCCACACAGCTTCAGCAAGAACTTCTCCCATGGACAAAGAGCTCAGCATTCTGAGGAGCTGGAGAAGTCCTGAACCCTAAAACACAGCTATGTCCAACCTGTTGTCCCTCTTTAATCTGCAGGGTAAGGGGGGAATGAATTGAGAACAAAAAAGCCTAGACAGGGGAAAATAATGGGGGGAAAATAGGGAAGAAAAGCAAAGTCATCTAGAGGAATAGTTTCTCATCCTTGTAGAGCTACACTCTCAAGAGAGGGATTGCTGGACTCCTCAGCAAGCCAAGAACTGGAGCCCAGGAAAGCAGCAAGTGGTCAAGAAACCCTTGTCCACACACCAGGTCACCCTGGGAAGAGCCAAATCGACCCCTGCAGGGAATGCTGCATGTCTGGAGCTCCACTTGGTGCTCCACAGGAGAACAAAAGCCCAACCCCAGCATCACACCAGGCTGTGGTGTCAGGTTAATAAATGAACCGAACGCTGCAAGTCTGAACGGATCCGACGTGGGGAAGCGCTGCTCTCCTTTGATTAATGTGAGGCAGAGGCTTGTGCACACCTCAAGAAATCCAGGCATAATTAAAGCCACACACCTCCCTCTTTGTCTAAACAATGCCCTGTTTCCTCTACTGCGTGAGTTAAGAAATAAAGATGAAATGCAGACAGCGGGGTGACACTCCTGTGTTTGGAGCCACCAGCTACGGCGTGTGAATCTAAGGCTGGGGGCTAAGGCAGAGCTGAGTGCTCCAGACAGAAAAAGTCACCCTTCAAACTAAAAAACAGGTAAGGTACTGAGTATACACCCTCCCTGGGCTGACAGGAACTTCACCTTGTGGAACTGTCCCTACCTAGTGTGAAGGACTGGGTGTTATGTCAATTAATAATAAAATCACCTGTAGAGCAGGGCTTCGATCATATCACACTCTGCAGGAGAAAGCACTGGAAATTGAGGAATTGTTATCTTGCAGGCTGCAACAAAATAGTGAGATTCTGCAGACAGTTTTTCCTGGCTTTTATTAGCTCCTCTAGGGTGAATTTTCCACGCTGCACCATGTATTTAGTCATGCAGGTTTCTTTAAACACCAGTGGGAACTGCGCAGTGGGTGGAAGATCCAGCCATTTAACTTGCCTGTTTTGCCTTTAAATTGCTCACCAGGCACCTCGTTCTGCAACACCCTTGGCTGGGGAAGGCAGAGAAAGTGGAGCACCCTTCCCCACTCCTTCCTCCACATCCTTGCCGGTCCCTGCAGCCCACCCCGGGCTCTGCCCTTCCCTTAAATTCCGAGGGAATCCGCAATCTCCCTCCTGAATTTCAGGCGGGTCCCTTCAAAAGCGCCCGTGGTTATCAGCAGGGGAGACATGGAGGCGACAGACTGCTGCATGCAAAACCCGTGGTGGGGAGGTGGGAAGAAGAGAAAGGAGCCTTGGCCAAAGCCCACGCAGGCAGTGGGATGGGTTCATGTTCAGGCAGCTCTGCTCCTTCAAGGGCTGCGTGAGAAGCGACACGTGAGCGCCCGGCAGGGACCGGGAGCCGCGCGTGTTTTTCCCGCCCGCTTCCAGCAGCGCTCGCTTTTCTTGAAGGATTCCGAGATCTAAGATGTCTATTTATTTATTGTTTATTATATTTATTTATCTATTCGTTTTATTTATCTGTTTATTTTTATTTTTTTGGTTCGTTTCGTTTATTTTAGTTTGTTTTTAACTCGTGCGCGCGAAGCCTTTCTCTGCTCCCGCCATTCGTGGGCCTTTCTGTTCTAGTTGGCATAAAAACACTCACTTGGTAAAGTTTTGGATGCTTCAAGAAATTATTTATGTAAATTATTTTGGTATTTTGTAATTTTTTTGTATTTTGTAATTTTTTTTTTTTTGAAAACTAGAAGATAGGCTCACGTTATCTACAACAGCTATTACAGTCAGCTCTTCCCAAGCACTGCAGGGATCTAATTCCTAGGAAAATGACTGCTTGTAAAGTGCTTTTTTTTTTTTTTTTTTTTACTGATGACTCCTGACACTGAACTCTGAACCCTGAACTCTGAGCTCTGCCCTCACCTCCTGATGTCCTGAACTGTGCAATTAACTCCTGATGCTTTGTGTCATTTTTCTGAAAGCAAAACTCAAGAACCCACTGCAATTGATTCAGGGACAGAGTTCACCAAAACGTTTTCTGCATCAGATCCACTGGATTAATTTTTAATCTCTGCTGGAACACCCAGTATTTGTGTCTGTACAAAGTTTCTGCACTTGGATATTGAGAATGCCCCCACATTTTCCTGTGGGGTATTTGGCTATCTTGTGGCAGGGGAGGTTTCTTTCTTTTTTTTTTTTTTCCTGGGGGTAGAGGAAAACAGCTGTTACACTTTTGTTGTTAAGAAATGCCTGAAATTTTTAAGAAATGTGCACAGGTCACAGATTTGGACTATAAAAAATTATGATTAAAAATTAATTCCAAATACCAACACAACCTACATTTCAAACCCATGCCTTTACTTCAGCAATTATGACTGTACTTCACTTAGCTTCCGAAACAAATCTTTCTGAAATAGACTGTATTTCTTTCCTTTTCCAACCTGCCCTGAAACTTTTAACTCCTCCAAACCCATTTCAGGTAGGACATTTGTAATGCTCTTTTCAGAACAAACCAAAGCCAAACACCCATTTTAATCCACCATGAATCTGCATTATTGTAACAGGGATGGTTCTGTTCCCTCCCCTGTGCCACCACAATTAGATCAATCAGAGAATTGATCAAGGTGCAAACCCGCTTTGTTGGTTGGGATTAAAGAGCCACTCAACAACAGCCCTGCGTGGAAACTTTGATCAGGAAGGGTAGGAGACAAGCAGAAGGGACACACAAAACAAAGGCTTTCCTCATCCCTAATAACAGGAGAGCAACTGCAGCTGATAAAAAAGTGGCTGTGCTACCTACATCAGGCAGTCTAATAAAAAGAGACAACTGCTCTTTACCAGCCTGGCCTCTGGGTATTGATTGCTTGGACCTACAGTTAACAGCCTACATGAAGAAGCTTTCTGATTATGAAATTTGCCATCTGACTTAGGCTGTTTCTAACTCCATGCTCAGAAATTTTCTAGCTGAAGGAAATTAAAAAGTGATGACCACAGAGGCAACCTTTCCATCAAGAGCATCACCCTGGTACAACACAGCAGCAAAACTTCACACTGCTTTAAACTGGGGGAACTGGAGAGGGGAGAAAAGCAAACTACAGAGAGCTTAAAGCAGTGCACAGCTGAGAGCAGCTCATTCTGCTTCAAGTTCTTTAAAACCAAAATCTAGGAGATGAAAAACAACTAGTCAGGCTCGTCTCTGTGTGTATATGAACCCANCTGCAAAAACCCCAGGCTGGATAGTGAGAGAAACAAGAACTTAAAAAAAAAAGTCTCTGGCCAAAAGCATTAAGTTGCAGGTTGGTTTAATTGTAAAAACCTCAAGAAAAAGTGACCAGGAGATTTTGGAAGACAGGAAACCTGTGAAGCAGCCACAGAGATCACGAGGGCACGGCAGCTGGCAACAAGTTGGGCATGAGATTTCTGCACGTGGTGGGGTGTTTGCTCTCCCAGCAAGTGCCCTGCAGAGAGGATCACATTGCAGCAGGGAAGGAGCAAACTCACGAGGGCAGTGCTGGAATGTGGCATTGCTTCCCCCGTGCCAGCGATTGCCACATCACAAGTAGCTCAGGGGACACATCCAGAATGTGTGTGGAGGGCAGGAGAGCTGAGGGATGAGCTCAAAAGATGTGGTCCAGTTGGGGAAAGAAATAGATGTCAGCATGTAAAAATTGAAAGATTGAATATAAGGAACGCTAGAGAAAGGGGTAAGAGAGGATCTTGTTGGTACAAATAGAAGGTTGACATGAAGGAAGGAAAAAAAAGGAGGCTGATCCCTGCTAGCAAAGCCTGCCTGGGTATGGAATAATCCTGCCAAGGAAAGCAGAGTGTTTAAGGCAAACAAGATGGAGCAGGAGATGGCAGGGAAGGGAGCCCTCACCAACAACTCACAAGGGAGGATGGCTGCATCCACCTTCCAAAAAACAGCAAAGCTCTACCTTGTTCTGTACATATTACACAGAAATGTTTAAAAGCACCAGGGAATCCCCCAACGTGCCTTTGGTAAAGTTAATATCTGTCCATCTATATCCCTGCTCAGGCTAATCCCAGCCTCCTAATTATCCTCCCAGTTCAGCACAGGCTTATGTAATGCCTAGGCTTTATGATATGGAGGCACCCACTTGATAATAAGTTCTGTACAGCAGCACTGCCTTAGTCACCAGCCTCACTCAGGGATTTACAGTGCTCGTAAAAGGAGCAGGGTGTGTTTGCATTTAACTGCAGGATGGCACAGCAGCATTTCTAATGCTCTCCACTGGAACACTGACTGTTTCCTGGCTCAAGGGCAAACAGTTTGTACCAGTCCTCCCTACCTCCAAACTCTTCTCTTGCAGTCTGCAACATCTCTTCACTCACCTTAGGACTCTAATAGGGACAGGTCACATAGTGAATTAATGCTGACATTTAAAAACACTTCAGTCAGCAGCTCCATTAGCCTTCCAGCAAGAAAATGCACATTAAATCGAGCTGCAGGGTCTGAAATTTTATTATAAATTAAAGAAGGTTTGGGGCCACATTTTTAAAGTGGAGTATATGTTCATAGAATATGTTCATCCCTTATTTTCCATATAGGTTCCTGTGCCTGCTTTGCTTCTTGGAGGGCTCTCCAAGATGCCTCTGGGTGTAAAAGACTGCTGGCTGGAAAAAGTTTGGATTAGACCATTCCTTTCTGAACTCCACAGAAAGGATCTGAAGACCTTCATGTGTTTCATACAGAGGCAACAGTTCAGGGATGTCAGCAATGACCTCACCAGTGACTTTTTTATTTTTGTACATTTTGCACTTTGCCCCCTTGTGTTACCTCACCACCCAGATATAGGCTGTGCAGCAGGCAGAACATCAGGCACTTCAACCTCCTGAAACAGTGAGAAAATCACAGCCTTGCTATCTGGCCTCATGGATGAGTCAAGAATCAGGAATTTAACAAGTTATGCAAGCAAGCATGAACTTTTAAGTAAATAAACACTTAGCAAAGGCCTCTCAGCACCACTGTGTGAGAACAGGCTTTCAACAGCTCAAATCCTGATGTTCTGACCACCTGTACATATCTCCTACCTCAGAAAGAAAATCCTTCTAAGAAATAAATCACTAAGAGGCCTAGTAAAAAACCTGAGACTGTCACAAGTGTGATTTCATTTGTGACACACACCTCTTACGGCTCCAACCCTTTAATGACATCAGGAAATCTTTATTTAATGAAAACTTCATTTTTAGAATAATACAGGAAAGGCCAAAGGCATTTGATCATTGAGGAGGGCAGAAAAACAGCAGATGGATTAGGGCACTGCTAAAAAAATATAACTGAACACTAAAAAAAACCAAAACAGGGAAAAAACCCTGTATTTCAGTCTCTGTGCTCTCTAAAAAGAAAGTTGAGAAAGCATGCACAACCTCCTTGGTCCAGCTGACCACAGAACCTTCAGCAGAGAAACCTAACAAGTTTGTCAGTTTACTCTGGAAATGGATAACAAAAATAACTTCATGCTGTTACAGCCACAAAAAGAATTCCTTTCAGTGACCTGTGGCATGCATGAACAGTCAGGAGAGATACTTCCTCACTGTACATGCTCTGGGCAAATGGAAATGAGCTGCCTCTGGGAAGGCTTCTCCAGACTCCAGCTCTAAATGAGATCTGTGCATTCAGTGGTGCAGACAAAGACCTAGAACAAAGCAACCATGGCAGCTGTGGAAGTGGCTAAGATGATTCAGAAGTTCACACCACTTTTCTCTTCCTAGTTCTCACAACCCTGCTGCAGGGAAATTTGCAGCAGGACCCATTAGGTCCTAGAACCAGAGCTCAATACATCCTTCTAAAATTTCAGGAGGGCTCTCTCAAGTTCCCTGAGCTCTATTTATGTGCTAAAATGGTGCACAAATGGTGGATTTCTTTAAGGGCTCTATTTGGGTGGATTTCAATTTGGGAATCAGAGAGGTTGGGTCAGTGGGCATTTCTCTAACTCCGAAGGAATTGCTGCTGCTTTCTCTCAGGCTTTTTACACCTGGCAAAAAGAGGGAGAACATCCAAAGGCGGGTCCCAGCTCATACCTTGACGTGGTAGTGGGCATCCAGCAGGATGTTTGCAGGTTTGAGGTCCAGGTGGAGCAGTGGGGGGGACATGCAGTGCAGGAAGTTCATCCCCACCGCTGTCTCGTGGATGATGCGGAATCGCAATTCCCAGGGCAGGGGCTCGGAGGCCAGGAGCTTTTCCAGAGACCCTGTTTCCATGTACTCCATGACCAAGCCCACAGGCTCCTTGCAGATGCCATAGACAGGAAGGATGTAGCGGAATTTGGCCATTTCCATCTTCCTGGCTTCTTCCAGTAACTCCATGCGCTCCCTGGGTGGAAGAGAACGGGAGGTGAAGGATGGAGCAGATGTTTCTCCTCAGGCCAGACATGCACAAAACATTTCTTATAAAACCAAGCACCACCAGTTTTGTGATCACCCCCTGACTGACCCACCAGGTGCATTTCCATATTTACTAATTTGGGGTTTTATGCTTTCAGTGATGGGCAGGACCACAGGTGAGCCCTGCACTTCCACGGTGTGAATAATCCGAGTGCAAAGCCCATCTCCCTGCTTGGATGGTTTTGCTGTGCTGTTCAGAAGGAGGATGAGGTAGAGCTCAGCTTTACCACTGCTGTAACTCCTTGTGCTGAAGTCATGAACTTTTTGTGAGTCACGAGGCTGTGCTAATCAGAGGAGAGGCCGGACAGCATCACTTCAGCAGCCCTGAGCGTACACAGACCCAAACCTTGGGAGAGGAATCCTTGGACCCACCACTGAGGGGAGCAAACTGCCTGCTGTAACCAGGGAGACACACCAAAAACCTCCCCAAAACACAGATTTGACAAGTCCAAAGCTCCAGCAGGTGCCCAGAACTCCAGGCACACCATTTCCAGTGATGTAACAGGCCAGGGCCTGGCAGCTGTAATGAGCACCCCAGGTTGTTTACAGGTCACTTCAGCCTGACCCTGTACAGGGTTAAGTGTTACTCAGCCCCAGCTGCAGCCTCCCAGGTCAGGACCCTTAATTGCTGTGCCTTTCTGCACCTCACAGCCCTCTGCAACAGCCCACAAGGCCTCAGATTGGAAAGGGGAAACAAGGATCCTCTCCCCAAGCTGGCTGTGCCCACAGAGGGGGGCACACTTGATGGTTTAAATACCCTTCCATCTGTAAAAACTGCATTATTAGTGATTATGAACCCTGCCCAGAGCAGCTCTGGGCCATGGGCACTGACACATGACTACTGCTGCCATAGATTCACAAAAGAGGGCACAGGGAGGTCAGACAGGTCACATTTCCTGAGCAGACCCTCTCTTATTACACAACAGCTCCTGCAATGCACCCAAGGATCTGCACATTATCTAATGGACAACAGTTCCTGAAGTAATAGGACAAAGTTTGGTGGCTCTGTGCCACGAAAAAGTGATGTCAGTTACCACTGTGGGATCCTTGTGGCAGAACCTAAGCTCAACCAAACCGTTTTGGTTTTAAAATTTCAAATCCAGGGCCAGCTAGTAGCACTGTGCACTTCTAAAAAAGAGAAAACACCGAGTCCAGCCTGCACACAGCCAAATCTTTTCTTCCCATGTGCTCCCCAATGCCTGGATGACCTGGGAGAAGCTGAAATGCAGCCTGTGAGGGACTCTCAGATTTTGGGAGCTGTTATTTGGCCCTCAGACTGGGCAGCAGGACACTCCCCAAGGCTGGGAATGTGCTCTGCTGTAAGCCTGCAATAACCTGCTGCAGGTAACATTTCCCACCGGGGCACAGCCAGCAGCAGCAAACCTATTTCAGAGGCTGAAGGATGGTCTAAAAAGGGATGTACACGCTGAGAGAGAAATAAAAAAAGATAAGGGAGATCTTTTCTATTAACCGTGTTGGCTCCTGCTGCTCCCTACAGCAACTTTCTTGTGAAATAATTGCCTTTGCAGACAAGTACCCAGTTTGCTCTTTGGCACGCTGGAAGGGAGCGCCTATGAATAACACAACCAACTCCTTGCCCCCAAGCCACACGCATAGCCAGCATAATTCACCGGGCTGAGCGCTGGAGTCAGGGATGTAAAATACCTGTCTGAGCCCTCCCAGGCAAAGGCAGAGCCCAGCAACAGCCAGACTCTGTCAGGAACCACTAGACTCCTCGGGATAGCTAGCAACAGCCTCAGAGAGCACCGCCAAAAACACAGATTGGCTGCTGGAAATGGGGCGTTTTCTAAAAAATAATAATAATAAAAAAACACCCTAGAATTTTCTCATTAAAATAATTCTTTAAAAAAACCCCAAAACTCCATTTCTTCTTGGACCAGCTCCAGTTAATTGAGTGCATTAACAGAGTAACAGGCGAGTGCCCTCTATCTAATTTGCCTGTTTAAATAAAGCCCCCATGCAACAATTACCACCCTTGGCACTTTCCCATCCCCTGAGCGTTCCAAACTGAATCAGCCCAGAGGCCTGGGACAGCTCAGTCGGCTTTCAAACAGCTTTCAAAAGAGTCCCTGTCACCTTTTGAAAACAGAAAAGGAAAGGAGACAAAAGGAACGAAGGCAGCCAAAGCGGTTATTAGCCAAGCGCTCGCATTAATGGCATTAACACAAACAGCTCGTAGAGCCGAGATCTCCTCCAGCAGGCAGAGATCAAAGGTCTCTCCCTTCCCTTTCCCCTCGCAAGATGCCACGGGCGCTGGGCACAGGGCGAGGTGTTCTCACCCATCGCCTCAACACTCGAGCGAATGCTGCAACCAAGGCTGGGGATGCGGGCTCCGAGCTCACATCCCGTGGGGATGCAGGCTCCCATCTCCCATCCCGCGGGGATGAAAGCTCCGAGGTCAATTCTCGTGGGGCTGCAGGTTCCGAGCTCCCATCCCGCGGGGATGCAGGCTCCGAGCTCACAGGCTCCGAGCTCACATCCCACGGGGATGCAGTCTCCGAGCTCCCATCCCGCGGGGATGCAGTCTCCGAGCTCCCATACCGCGGGGATGCAGGTTCCGAGCTCCCATCCCGTGGGGATGCGGGCTCCGAGCTCACAGGCTCCGAGCTCCCATCCCGTGGGGATGCAGTCTCCGAGCTCCCATCCCGCGGGGAGGCAGGCTCCCAGCTCCCATCCCGTGGGGATGCAGGCTCCGAGCTCCCATCCCGCGGGGAGGCAGGCTCCCAGCTCACATCCCGTGGGGATGCAGGTTCCGAGCTCCCATCCCGTGGGGATGCGGGCTCCGAGCTCCCCTCCCGCGGGGATGCAGGTCCCGAGCTCCCATCCCGCGGGGATGCAGTCTCCGAGCTCCCATCCCGCACACCGAGGGGAGTGGGGCTGTGCTGGGCTACTCAGATACCCGGGGCTGCCCTGAGCCACCCCAATGGAAGGGAAAGCCAAGCTCCCGGGAGGGATTCCCAGTGGACAGACATAGGTCTGGGCGCTGTTAGAATGGTTTCTTATTTAACACCCGCGTGATTAAAAAATCGGAGTTATCTTCTCAAGGCACCTCGGCACTGCTCCCCTCTCCCTCCAGTAGTATATCCTAAGTTTATCATAATAAAGGGAAAAGAAAAAAGGGGAAAGAGGGGGGAAAACGGGGAAGGTGGGGGATGGAAGGGGGGGAACAGAAAGAAGAGGGGGAAAGAAAGAAGAGGGGGGGAAAGAAAAATGGACAAAGGGAGAAAAGGGAAAAGAAAAAAGGGAGAAAAGAAAAAAAGGGAGAAAAAAGATGAAAAAGAAGAAAAAGAAAAAGAAAAAGAAAAAGAAAAAGAAAAAGAAAAAGAAAAAGAAAAAGAAAAAGAAAAAGAAAAAAGAAAAAAGAAAAAAGAAAAAAGAAAAAAGAAAAAAGAAAAAAGAAAAAAGAAAAAAGAAAAGAAGAAAAAAGCTTACACACAGGACAGCTGAGGTCATGTAAATGATGGGCTGCACATAAATAGTAGCAGAAGACAGGGCCCCACACATATCAAGAGCTCCAGCACTGGGTCCAGTGCCAAAGAGCATCTCTGTCAGAGAAGTCAGTACAGATCAGTCTTTTAAAAAGCAACTAGAAATACTACATGAATTGGAGACCTCCAAAGAGCTGTCTGCTTCCACTCCAAGTCAGACAGGGCTTCATTCCTTGGATTCTCCTGGAGAGACAAGGGCCCTGCTCTTGCCCACTGCCCCAGTCCCCAGGACCCAGCCCTTGTCCCACAAACCCTGCCACAAGAACAGCAGGAATTGCAGCTGTACCTGCATTTGCATGGATCCAATCTTTGTGCCCTAGAGATAACAGTGCTGTAAAACTACAACCTTAGACTCACCAGGCAGTCCTTGCAGTTTTATATTCCCCCAACACCACCACCACATTCCCCTAATGGAGTCTGAGACAGAGCACTTAAAGCTGCTCCAGAGAAACTCAAAAAGTTGCTCCAGAGAAGCTCAACACTTGTAATGGGCCCATTTATGTGAGCCACCTCCAGACACAGAGCAGCCAGGCTTCTCCCAGCCCAGGGGAGATCCAGCCCTGCTGTGCAGTCAGGAATTTAAGTTACCCCTTCAAACTGCTGGTGCTGCACCAAATTACACCACCCCTGAATGTCCTCTGGAGCTCTTCTCATCTGCATCATGGCAGAGGTTTTAAGAGCATACAGTGGCCTCTGCTCTGCAGGGTACATATTTAACAACTTCCACACTGCTGACTCTCAGAGTGTGAATATGAGAAGACAAAAAAAAAACCCATTGCATGGTCAGGGCAGGGTATGTTGGGGTGGAGGGAAAAGGAAAAAAAATTCCTTTTTTTCAGCTTAGCAGATGTCAGCCCTGCTAACAGATCTCTGCAGTGCAGTTCTGGTACCAAGGATTAGAGGATAGCCAGGCTCTCCCTCACTCTTTAAGGAGCACAAGGTGACTCTTAGGTTCTCCCTGCACAGAAGGTACATTCATTCACCTTCACCACCTCAATAAACACAGCATCCACTACCAGCGAGGCATTTCTAAAACCTCCTCAATTTCAAAGTCCTGCTCCATTCCCAAATCCAGGATGTGCAGAGGGAGATACAGACAGGGCTTTGGTTTTGTTTTGTTTTTTTTTTTTTTTCCCTTAATCAAGAATTTTATTTCCACCTCCACACCCTGTAGTCACCCCCACAGGCCAGCACCTCCAGTAAAGATCCCTCTCCAGGAAATGTTACACCTTGCAGTCAGCACGTTTATGTTCAGCACAAGAAATCAACAAAGGATTCTGTCTCCCTGAGCTTGCCACTGGTTTTCTCCAGACCACACTTCCATTCTGGCCCACAGGGGTAAGGAGAAGAGACTTCAGCCTCACTCCATTGCAAATCCACCCACACTGAGAGCATCCTGAGTCCCACGTGAGAAACCAGATCTCAGGAGAAGGGAAAGTGGGATCAAATAAGGTGTTAGGAATGGAATTTGGCTGGATTGTCTGAGAGGGCTTGGGCTTAAAGGTAGAAAACACTTCTGGCTCTACATTCAGTTTTTCTTCTGCTTGAGGCCACTTGGCTCTAAGATGTGATAATTGCCCAGGGAATTACTCCAAATCTCTCACTGTCTGCAGAAACACAGTAAGAGAGACTACACAGAGTATTACCACCACCAAGCCATTACAAACAGGGTTTTAATGTGGTACCAAATAAATACATCAGAAAAAAAAAAAAAGCCTCTGTGCTTTTCAGTTAATGTTTCTGATACCACTGGCAATTCTTCTAACTCTTCACAGGGTTCCAAGAAACAGCTAGTCAAGTTAATCTCCTGGATTAACAATCTAATTACACAGGCTTGTTGCAACCTGCCAGCTAAAGAGGCTGTGGTTGATTCTGTCTGTGCCCCCCACCCCACCATTTGAATAGCATAAGTTTATTAGAAAAGTTTTGGGTAAAAAGTCTCAGCATAACCATCTCCTGAAAGGGGTTTGATAGAGCAGCCCAAGAACCAAAGGAGAAATAAAAAATATTAATAAAAAACCCCCAACCATAAAATACAACCAGTTTACATTTATTTTTCAGGGGCAGCTCTTACAAAGGCCAGGGACTCTCCACTTTCTTATCAATGCTCTTCTCAAGCATCTGAAGCAGAGATTCGGTAGTAAAATGAATTAGTGCTTCAATGAGTGGTTTATTAAAATCAATCAGAAGCTGCAGGAGCCCCATGGAGTCAAAGTTCCCAAATTCCCAAGGCATTTTTCACTTACTGAGCTGGATGTTTGTATGGCCTTCCAGTATTTGCACAGAGGAACAGGTGGCTCTCTACTGCACATGGTATACATTAATACAGAGATTGACAGCAAATCTCAAAATTAATGCTTCATATTAAATTAGGTGACAGCATCCTTTGTCTCAGAGGGAAAATTAACTTTCAGAGTAAATTTCTAGATGTACACTGCAAGTGAAAAGTTCTAGCTTATTTTTTAAGACATGTTTTAATCTTAACTTCAAAATTAACCAGCCACAGTACTATTTTGATCAATAAGCATCAAACCTGAAATCTCCTTTGAGGTTTTAATGGTAGGGGGCAAGATCTTCTCCATTTTATTCACAGACAGCACAGTTACCCTATGCATATAGCAAACTCCCTCTCCACAGGACATTTAATTTCATTTACTACACTCTATAAGCCATGCCTACTGCAAAATCAGCAATTCAGATACTGGAAAAAATGCTCAACTACCCCAGAAATCCCGCAGAAGATGGATTTACAAACGTTTTCAATCTCGGGCTAGCTTATCTCCCTCCTTCTGCAGGAAAGGCACCAACAGGAAACCTTTTGTGACTGAGCCAATCCACGTCTCAAAACCTGAACTGCAGAATCGGCTTGAGAGCTGGTAGAGATCCCAAAGATCAAGTGGAGCTGGGAAAGCTCCAGGAACTTGTACATACTGACCTCCCTCTGCACAGAGGCTGAGCTGCTGGAAGGCACTACTGTCCCTCCAGCACAGGGATGTTTCTAAAGGTGCATGGGACAGCCTCCCTCTCCTGGGAAAGGAGACCTGCACTCGACAGCTCCCATCCCTGGAGGTGTTCAAGGCCGGGCTGGATGGGGTTTGGAGCAACCTGGTCTAGTGGAAGGTGTCCCTGGTCATGGCAGGGGGCTGGAAACTGAGCTTTAAGGTCTTTCCCAACCCAGCACACCTCCAGGACACAGGAGGGGCGCTGGCCCTGCGCTGGAGCCGGACACATTTCCCAGCACGGCTCCTTCCAGCACCCGCTCCCTAAAGACACCAAAACCCGCCCGCACCGCAGGGACCCCGGCCCGAGCCCGCTGCCACCGCAGGAGACACAATTCCTGCACCTGCCAGCTCAAGGCCTGGCTCTTCCCAAGCCCCTGCCGTGATCCCAGCCACATCCCTGCTCCTGCTGCCCTTCCCAAGCCCTTGCCGTGATCCCAGCCACATCCCTGCTCCTCCTGCCCTTCCCAAGCCCTTACCGTGATCCCAGCCACATCCCTGCTCCT
>WEIU01021477.1:678808-702850 GCA_013389925.1 Aegithalos caudatus
GCCGCCCCAGCGCCCGCCCAGGTGACTCAGGTGTGCCGGGGGGGACCGGGCTGCCGTCACTTCCTGGGACGGGCCGGGGGTTGTACCCGATTCCCTCTTCTGTCCCGGGGCGCAGGAGTGGGGCAGATCCCGGCTTTCAGATCTCCCGGAGCTCCCCGGTCAAAGGGATGGGGCGGGAGGGGAGCGCGGCGCACGCTGCTGAGCTGTGACAAATAAGTGTGTTAAATAAGCTGTGACAAATCGGGTGTTAAAGAAAGGAGTGGGAAGCGCCAGCCAGCTCATTCCTGCATTTTCTTCTTCCCCTGGGTTCCTGGGTGCCTGTCCCTCCGTCCCCTGACCTGTGCATCCCGGCCCGGTGTGCGGGACCCCGGCCCAGGCTGCTGCCTGGCCAGGCACCCTCTGGAGCAACAGATTTTAGGCTCCGGGAAGTAATGCCGAGAACTCAGACTTCTCTGGGATTTAGTTGTCCGTGGGATTAGGAGCTGTGATGATCCCAGTGCTAGATTTCATTGCCTGGATCCTTTTGTGGATCTAATTGCAGGGACTGAAGGACCCCCAGAATTGTTTTGTTTGGAAAAATACTCCAAGATCATCATGTCCAACCTCTGGCCAATCTCCACCTTGTCAGCCATAAGTGCCATGTCCAGTTTCTCGAGCATGTCCAGGGATGGGGACTCCAGCACCTCCCTGGGTAGAACTCCCAATGTCTGACCACCCTTTCAGTGAACAAATTCATCCTGATTCCAACCTAAACCTCTCCTGGTGCAGCCTGAGGTTGTGGCCTTTTGTCCTGTCCCTGTTCCCTGAGAGCAGAGCCTGATCTTCCCTGGCTGTCCCCTCCTGTCAGGGAGTTGTAGGGGGAGAAGATCCCCCCTGAGCCTCCTTTTCTCCACACCAAACACCCTCAGCTCCCTCAGCCACCCTTCACTGACTCTAGATCCTTCACCATCTCCTTTGCTCTTCCCTGGACACACCCCAATATCTTTCCTGATTTTAGGGGCCCATAACTGGACTCAGGATTTGAGGCGTGACCTCAGCAGTGCCCAGCACAGAGGGACAATCTGTGCCCTGGCCCTGATGGTCACACTATTCCTGATCCAGGCCAGCTGCCACTGGCCTTCTTGGCCACCTGGGCACCCCTGGGCTCGTGTCCATCTGTGACTCAGACCAATGGATCAGGGGTCTCACCCTGTTACTGAGATGCTGCAGCTGGGAGGAAGGAGCCTGCACCCTTTGGTGTGTAACAGGATTGGAGAAGAGGCTGTTCCCACCTGCATCACAACCTTCACACCTATCAAGGGTCTGAAGGTCAATAAAGCTCACCTTTGTTTGTTATACTGAGTATCAGACTCCAGGTGATTGTTCTAGGCAGCCAGTGTGTGTCATTTAATCTGGCAGGTTGGGCAACAGATAGAGGACAATGTGTTTTAAAGCCAGGATAATAGCAGTTCTTTGCAAAGCTCCATTTAAAAAAGAGTCTACAGAGACATTTAATTAGTTTCAAAAGGCACAGGACATGAGTCCTGTTCTCAAGGCTTTATTCCACATGGACTTCTTCCTGCTTAATTTACTCTGGATTAAACTAAACAATGGCTTACTCTGAATGAGAACATCTTTGCATAAATAATTCAGGAATAAGAAATAGCTGTGTGTAGAGACAAGCCCATGGGTCACCTCTATGACCCAACAATACACCTCTATCTGGTCTCCTTCTCCTGGATATCATCCTGACCTTTTCCTTGCTTTTATTTGGGACTCAGCTCTCAGTGGATCAGCCTGGAGAGTGAGCCATGCTCTCAAGGAGCTTAAACTGAAAGGATTTGGTGAACCAGGGCCCTGGACATTTCTGGAAGAGTGCACAACTTTGTTCACAGCAGATATTTTATTCCTCTAATGATGCATTGTCATTCAAACCCCTGTTTCACTGGGAAGATGGTGAAAGTTAAGCAAGACAAAACCCAGCTTGCACTTAGCTGGAAGTTAAATTTAACCAAAAAGTGAATTGTGCACCTTCTACCTCCACTGTGATTTGAGAATTAATTTGACAAACACCAAGCAAGAGAGGAGTCAGAGCTCATGACAGAACATGGAAAGAGCTCCTCTGAGAGAATTTCAATTACTTGTATGCTTTCAAAAGGGCTAGGCCTACATAAAATTCACATTTAAGGTGCTCAGAGGACTGGCTTCCCAGGCTCAGCTTTTTATTGATGCAGTCTAGGAAGGCTGGAAAAGGACACCAGAAGAGCTTGTCTTCAAGAGGCAGAAAAAGAAGCCACCAAGAGGATTCCAGAGCAGTCAGGACACAGAATAAAAATGATTGAATAAATAAATAGATTAATTAATTAAAACTAAAAACATCTTAACAGTTGGCCAGGCTGACAAACAAAAGTCAGTACTAGGTTTATTGAGATCAAATCTCATGCAACCAACCTAATTTATCTTTTTGTGGCAAGGTAACCAGTCTCATGTAATCCCTTCTCTCCTGTGTGTTTATGTGTTAGCAGGGGCACCACAGAGAAACTCTCTTCTTCCTCTGCTTCATTGTCTTGCAGTATTTTCCAGTCTTTATAGAGAACAGGATTCAATCTCCAGTGCTTCAGCTTGCTCTTTTTAGAATGAAATGCTTCTAAAGGGTTGCTTGGCATGAGTGAACTCAACCAGCCTGGTGCTTCAGCACAGGGCACCTTTGTGTCCTGCATGTTAGAGCTAAAATATTTTGCTTTTGCATTCTGTGAACAGACAGCAGCTGGCAACTAGGTAACAGCTTTAAAGTTGATATAAAACAGCACTAATTTGCAAAACTATTAAACAAAAATCCATCTATTTGTCCACTGTGCAAATATTTAGCTATGTTGGGTTTTTTTTTCTACACAGATGGTGCAATAGTGCAGCTGGGTTAAGCCAACCCCGAGCTCTGAAGGAGGCTGCCATCCCTTTCTTGTGCTGCATTGGCACCCTGGTTGAACAGTAACAGTCAGATCAGTGATCTCACCTTAAAAATAACCCTCCCTTGGTTAGTTTTCAGCCAGATCAGAAAGCTGGCCTGGCTTGCCAGGTGCTCCTTAATGTCAACAGCAAGGCAGGAGAGTGGGCTGGGAGGAAACTGCCTCCGCAAGGAGGTGATGAAAGGGGCAGGGGGAGAGGATGCTGGAATTCCCTGCCCAGGGTGACAGGATGCTGGAATTCCCTGCTGATGTCTGAAAGGGGCACTGGAATTCCCTGCCCATCTCTGAAAGGGGCAGGCTGCAGGGTGAGAGGATGCTGGAATTCCCTGCCGAGGGTGAGAGGATGCTGGAATTCCCTGCTCATCTCTGAAAGGGGCAGGCTGCAGGGTGAGAGGATGCTGGAATTCTCTGCTGATCACAAACTGTGCAGAAGTGTGGTGTGTAGATGGAGATGAGCTCTGGGAAGACAGGGGGAATTCTGAAACTAATTTTTACTGAGGAAAAATTTTTTAAAAAGCAAGGTGCAGATAATCCTGGTGAAGTCAATTGATGCCTTAAATTTCAACTTTCCTGTTTTTCAGACTCTGTGCTGCCTAGGGCTGTAGTTCTGAACCTCATGTTAAGTGCCAGTAAGTTCTCTTCACAGAGTAGAGAGACAAAACAAATCCTTTTCCAGATGGCGACCAAGGACAATTTTCAGGTCCAAAAGCACAAACACTGGGCTGAAGGGAGGAGCAAGAAGGATGGGACCTCACAGCCTGAAGCTGTAACTGGACAATTAAACCCCAATATGCAAATGGACCAAAACTTATAAAAGTGTGAGACCTCATGACCGTTTGTCCATTTTGTGACCATTTTGGGTCCACCTTGGGTGTAGCTCTGGCCAGGCTCTTGTCCTGTCCAAGGTACATCCTTAAACGCTTTTTAAATGAATATCTACTTTATTCTCCAGCTCTGTCCAGTGTGTGTTCCAGGTCAGCCTTCCCAAGGCATCACAGTGACACACAGAGCTGGAGATGATGGCAGCTCTGCCTGCTCACTACCCCAAGAGTCAGTTCCTTTATAATTTGAATGCACAAAAGTTAAGCCAGGAATTAAAAAGCAGGTTGAGGACCACACTTGGGCCTTCAGCAGAGTGGTTTTAGTGCTCCTAATAGCTGAACAAATGAGAACACAGGTTAATAAAAACCTTGTGGCTTCCTTGCAAGGATGAGAACTCTTCTTCAGAGGCAGAGAACTGAGGCACATCATCCTTTGCTGCAGATCACATAAGCTCCTTGCTGTAGACAATAACAGAACAAACTCTGTATTTGATGTGATCTGGTGAGAAAATTACTGGCTTGGGGCTTTAGCTAGGCTTTGCAGATTGCTTTTAACAGGTCTTATTTCATGGAATTATATGCTAAAAAACATATCAGGGCAACCACTCCTCTCCCGGACACCAAACTTTAAAGCCTGTGCAAAATAATAGCACTGCTGAGTGAACCAGCTTTGAGATTATTTTTTTCCCAGAGACAAATGCTTTCTTAGAAACTACTTTCTTAGAACTGTCTTGGCTAATATGCTTCTTCTGCAAGGATAATAAAAAAGTCCTCCATTCTTAATTGAGAAGTATTAAACAACCCAAATTTTACATCTACCTTCTTATCAGTTCTGTTAACGATGGAGAAATGTGAAAAAATAGTAATTAAAAAAAAAAACAAAACCCAAAAAGATTAATCACATTTGCATTAGCAGCAAATGAGTAACTCAGTTGTTTGTGTGCTATTTGGGAGAAGAAGGCCCAGTTTTAAATTTTAATTCTTAAACCTCTGAGAAGAGAAAATGCGTTCTGCATGATTTCCTCCAGCTTGGTCTTGCTCTGCTTCTTGGCAGCCACGCTCATTTTTGGGGGGTATGTTTTTTGGGGGGTAAGTTTTTCAGGTATATTTTTGGGGTACATTTTGGGGGGTACATATTTCAGGGGTAGATTTTTCAGGTACATTTTTTGGGGTACATTTCGGGGGTACATTTTTGGGGGTACATTATTGGGCGTACATTATTGGGGTACATTTCTTGGAGTACATTTTTCGGGGGTACATTTTGGGGGGTACATTTTTTGGGGTATATTTTTTGGGATACATTTTTGGGGTAGGTTTTTCGGGGGTACCTTTTTCGGGGGTGCATTTTTGGGTACATATTTTGGGGCACATTTTTGGGGTAGTTTTGGGGTATAATTTTGGGGGTACATTTTTGGGTACATATTTTGGGATACATTTTTGGGGTACGTTTTTCGGGGGTACCTTTTTCGGGGGTACATNTTTTTGGGGTGTTTTTTTCGGGGGTTCTTTTTTCGGGGGTACATTTTTGGGTACATATTTTGGGGTACATATTTGGGGTTCTTTTTGTGATACATTTTGGGGTACATTTTTCGGGGGTACATTTTTGGGGTACGTTTTTGGGGTACATTTTTTTGGTACATTTTTGGGGGCGTTTTTTGGGAGTACATTTTGGGGTACATATTTTTAGGTACATTTTTGGGGTACTTTTTGGGGTACGTTTTTCGGGGGTACGTTGTTCGGGGTACAATTTTGGGGTGCGTTTTTTGTGATACATTTTTCGGGTACATTTTTCGGGGGTGCATATTTTGGGGTACATTTTTGAGGTACGTTTTTCGGGGATACATTTTTGGGTACGTTTTTCGGGTACATTTTTTGGGATACATTTTTTTGGGGTGCGTTTTCCGGGGGTACATTTTTCAGGGTACATTTTTTGGGGTCTATTTTTTGCGGTACATTTTTTGGGGTGCGTTTGTCGGGGGTACATTTTTCGGGTACACTTTTCGGGTATACATTTTTGGGGGTACATTTTTCGGGGTACTTTTTTTGCGGTACGTTTTCGGGCTCTATTTCTCGGGATACGTTTTTTCGGGATACATTTTTCGCGGGGTACATTTTTTTTTTTTCGAGTACACCTCTTCTCCTGCTGCCGGCTGCGCTGCCGGGCATCCTCCCCTCGGGGCACGGTCAGGAGGGGCTCTTTAGCATCACGGCGAGCTCCTCCTGCATCCACAAGAGCCCAGGGCTGAACTCCAGGGCCGAAATCCAGCGGGATGGCGTGCCAGAGCCGCAGCCAGACACTGCCTTTTCCATGCTCCTTATCTGATGCTCCGGCTCCGCCAGAACCGGTCCCGCTGACTCATCTCATCAAGGAGCTGTTTTTCAAGCTGGATCCCACAAATCCCGGCAAAGGATGCCTCGTTTTCCGTGGAGCCGCTTTCCATCCTGGCAGGCAGGGGATGGGGAAGGTGTTGGACAAGGGGATTTGAGAGGCACAAGCCCCGTTTGGGTTTGGAGCGTTCAGCATCCTCTGCTCTCCTGTGCTCGGCGCTTGCTGCGGAGAAATCGGCTCCAGGATCGCTCCGAAAATTAGGCAGAAGCAAAATTCTGCTCTTCAAACCCAAATAGATTCACAGGCAGTCGTTTCAGTACCAAAAAAAAAAACAAAACCCACAAAAAAATTAAAATTTGCTATCAAAATCAGGGGGAGGAATAAAAGGCGCATCTTTTCACCAGAATTTTCACTCAAATAGATATTTTATTTTCTATATTCACACAAGCCTTGGGGTGCTAATAATCATAACAAATAATACCCCCAATAATGTACCCGGAAAATGTACCCACAAAAATGTACCTGAAAAATATACTCCTGAAAAACGTACCCCAAAAATTTAATTATTAAAATCTTAACGAAAGATTATTAATTTTTTAACATAAGAATATTGAAACTATTAACACAAAATTTGAAAAAAAAAAAAAAAAAACACGAAAAACCCTGAAATTCGTTGTTGCTAACTACTGTTGTCTGCTAGAGACACGGGTGTTAGCAAAACCTCTATATGCACACTAATACAAAACTGTAAAATCTAAAATAGATTGCTGATTAAAAAAAAAAACAAAACGTAACTTTTATCTTTGCAAACCTCTTGAGTGAATGCAAACTATAAATAATAATGAAATAAGCCAGATACCTAAACAATAATAGAATAAATAATAGAATAAAATAAAAATAATAGAATAAATAATAGAATAAAACTCATTAATAATAACTGTCATTTGGCAGCATAACCAAGAGCAATTATTTTTAAAAATATTTTCAAAAATAGCACTCCATGAATAAGTTATCATCCCATTTGGCCTGACCCCACAGTTGATTTTGCCTTACAAAATACATTTAACAGCCTCACACCACGAGGTGGGAATTTCAGACTTGCAGCTCATATTCTTGCTCATACTCAACTCCACAGCACAAGTACAAATCAAATAACGCCGTGTTTTAATCTGCCATGTGAAACCCTGAATGGCCTTGGTGTAAATTAACCTTGCTCCCTGCAGTGCAGCCTGCACTCAGGGCATGGGGAGTAAAATGTCAGATATTGCAGTAGAAACTTGTTGTAAAAACCTGGAAAAATCTGTGTATTCCGGCTGACTAACACCTTCCATTACAACTTTCCATTGTAAAAGTCTTTTTTTTTTTGGGAAGGGTTAGCTCCTGTGCTTGTGTTAACTCTGGTGTTTGTTGCAGGGCTTTGATGTTTAGCAGGGGAAATCCCAGAGGCTATAGAGGTACGGATGCACTGCCCAGAGAAACGTGAGTCAGCCCAGCCCCAGCTGGGGAATATTAAAAATTCTGCCTCCCTGATTCATGTTGATTAAAATCGGGCTGACACCCACATGTGTCTGGCCTTCCCCCTCTGCACAAATGGCTCGAGTGCTCTTGAAACATCATTTTACAGCCTGGATTATTTAATGAGATGAAAACCTGAGCACGGAGGGCTCAGCTGCCTGCAAAGCAGGGACAGCCACGGGAGGAGATTTTTTACACCTGCTCCTTTTATTGTGATTATGTTTGTGGCAGGGCTTAGAAATTCCTTTGCAGTATTTCCATTGTAACGGGAAAGTCTCTCTAGTAACTCCTGAAATATTTTTGAGGTCATTAAATAAAGCTAAGAAACCTGCTAAACTTTTTATATTCTTTTATATGGCATAAGAAACCTGCCAAAAATTTTTACATTATTTTATACGTCTCACAGGCTGTTATTAATTTCTAATAAATAACCATCTTAAGTTTTACTAAGGTTTTTTCTGTTATCAATTTCTAATAAATAAGATAGTGGGCTGATAAAAAATGGGATGTTTTACCTACCAATTCAAACTCATTGTCTATTGCATTGGCTCAACATTTTCCCCACTGTTATATTTTAAATAAATGAATACATATATGTATACCTATAATACATATATACATATATATGTATACATATATATGCTATATGAATGTACAGAAGTTAAAAGTCTCTTCTTAAAAAGGTTATAAATGAACTTATTGTATGTGCTTAGCATTGTGTTGATCTTGCATATATTCTCTAAGCACATCAGGATAATTTAACAAGAGAGCTGGGAAAACAGTTATATGCAAGATTTGCCAAGGATAAAAGTAAAACTTTAAAACTTGCTTTGTTTAAGAAAGCAAAGCTCTTCCAAAGAGTAAAAAAACCTCATCTTTTTCCATAGTAAAAATCCAATAAAATACTGTTTTTATAGAAATCTGAATTCCCAAGCCCAGTTCCATTCTATCTGTGCCAAAACTATTTTGACTTGGTCAAGGCTGAATTATTTGTCACCATCCAGAGATCCTGCTCCAAACCTTGGCTGCATCCAAACTCCAGTGACTTTCATTGTCATCTTTATGTCTAAGGGAAAAAAAAAAATGGAAAATAATGAAAACACAAACTACAAACACAGCTTTTGCAGCAGAAAATAGGAATAACATTGAATTAGATTGCCAAAACTGATAATGTCAGCAATTAAAAGATGAATTAGGTTGTTGTTTACTATGTGGCACTCAAACAAAAGACACCCTCTGTGATGGAACACCTGCAAGAGGGCTCCAATAAATATTTTTTATCAAATATGCAGCATGTAATGGAGAATAGGAGATACACATTCATAATAATATTTTATTTGTTGGATTTTCTTGTCCCAGAGTGGAGGGATCAGCTTGATTGTACTACAGAAGCTGTTCATATGTTTCTGTATTCTCTTCTGTGGATACTTGCAGGGCTAAAAAATTTCTCCCAACAATGTCAATGACAAGATTTTCACAGTTCTAAAAGCTATAAAAGCAAAAAATCCTTTTTATTTCCTTGGTTTAACCATCTTAAGTTTTACTACCATGATGGAAAACCTAATGCAAAGTAGGGAATTGTTTCACACTCAAAATGTCTAAAATGGAACCAAACTTTAGAAAACTTTAAATTAATTATCAGGATCTCTAAATCAGAATGTTTTAGAAAAGATACTTCACAGTCTGAGCAAGAATCAGCTGTCAACATACCTGAAATGAGAATAACTGCTGAGTTTGTGAGCTTTTTGAAGATGTTGGATCAGTGAATAACTCCAGGAGAAGTGTTTTGACAGATATGGAATTTATATTTCAGAATTACTCTTGGAAAGGAAGACTGTTGGGAAGGCTTGCACATATATATGACAAAAATTAATCCCCTGTTGAAAAGGGGAAAACCACACTAAATAGCTGAAGAAGTCTTGAAGTAGCTTCCTAAAATATTTCCACTTTGTGGTTATTAGAACTTGTCAGATGAAGGATGTGGGAATTCTCTGCAGTGGCCATGGCTACTGCAGATCTCCAAGAGCAGGGTGACAGCAGATCCCACTAAAATATTTTCATTTTACAGCAGAGGAGTGATCACAGCTCAGGAAGCTGAAGAGACAGGCAGCAAGCATGCATAAATTACAGCAGCCCAAACTGAATTTTAATGTGTGACCACACTCACATGATTAAAAGTTTCCCCTATTTTCAGGTAACATATTAGTTCTAAGTATGGAGTACCAGTCCAGAAAGGTGATGTTGGATTTTAACCCCTGAAATGCTTTGCTGTGGAGATCAGCAAGAGCAAAGTATTTTAAAAAATTATTTTAAAAAATGATTTTAAAAAAGGGAGGTGGGAGGAGGTTGGCCATAATTCAAGACTCTGAGAATGCAATTGCATGTACCTACAGTAAGCACTCAAAAGGAAGAATCAGACATTTGCATAACACTTGCAAGAGTCCTAGAAATGTGTGCAAATAAATGCTGGGTTTGATGCAAAAAGAAAATATTTCATTAATTCACACAAAACCAAATGCACATAAATTTGAAACTTTAGTCTCATTTAGGAGAAATATGTTTTATCCTGCTGTTTATTACACTCACCACATGCACTCTTTTGCAGTGCTGGCTCAAAGCTGGTGAAGTCCATGAAATAAAACCACATCCTCCAACATCCCAGCTGTAGGGACCTGAATCACTGTGTGTCTCAACATGTTTATGTGGATCAGAGGAGCTCTGAAAACTGAAAACAAGGGAAAACAAATAGCAGATATAATAGTACAGAGGAATAGCCTTGTGGTTAATGTTTAGGACTGGGAGGTAGAAAGTTTTGGCTTTGACAGTGACAAGTGAAAGCAGAATATGTGTAAATTGCTTCTCTGCCTCAGTGTTTCCACCTGTGGAAAGGGGATAGTACAGAAATCTCTTTGATGTGCTCTTAATTTCTTTTTCCATTCCTTCTTTCTTCCCACACATCCACACCATGCCCAAACCCAGGCTATTTTTCCACAATTATCACCCTTTCTTTATGTTCACACAGAGAAAAATTCTTGTCCGTTACCAATCATCCTCTTTGGTTTAGAAATTCCAGTTATTTCCTTCTATCCACACACAATGTGAACTCAAAAGTAGTTAAATATTGATGCATTTTACCCCATTTCCAGCATCCAAAGCCCAGACCTCTCATTTTCTCAGGAAAAGTTAAAATAATTTGCCAGTGCTTCTATGTACAATTTGGTTTGTTACATCACCATGTACCACGAGCCTCAGATTTTCTTCCCTGCTGTCACAGAGGTGACAATGGAATTATGGTGTCTAAATTGGATGTGTGCTTTCAGTGAGGAGGCATCTGTGCTCACCATCCCACAAAGGCTATAGGTAGCACAGTAAAATAGAAAAGATAACAGAGAGAAAAACATACTTTCTGCTCTTTAGCACAGCTTCACCAGGATTTTGTCTTCTACATGACCAAGAAAAGAAAATGCCCATTTAAAATTAATATATTAGAATACACTTGGGAATAAAATATGCAGGGAAAGAATGAGATCAAAATGAAATGCAGATCAAATAAAGAGAGCAGTGAAATAATGGTTGATTCACATCATTTCAGGTGACTTCCAAAAAAGAGATGTTAATATCATGTTTCACCCTCTAGGCCATCACAAAAAGGATGATTATTGTTTCACCCTGGGCACTTTTGGAGGGTTTTTAAAAGGTGAAAGTTGTCTGGAGGCCTTCTGAGGGACAAGCACTGTCAAATCTGCTGTGAGTGTTTGAGGAATTACCTCTCTCACAAGGGCAGCAGGAAGAGCATCCCTTCCACAGTGGGATTTATTTCCTCGAGGCACAGCCCTGCTCGGGGCTTGCTCAGCTGCAGGCTGAGATTTGGGATTGCTCTGATTCTGGATTTGGGACAACCTGTGGCAGATGGGCAGGCAGGGAACGATTTCCCCCGAACAAATGCTGCTTTGTGCCCGTGAATCAGCAACGTAGGGAGAGGCTCTGTGGAGAGTGCTTGAATTTGGACAAAAGCTGGGTTTTACAGGAATTTGAAACCATGCATGGTTTTATAATCAGCCCACTGATTTACAGATGTCCAGAGAAAAACACTCATGTTGTCTTAAAAAAAAAAAAAAANCAATATTCTGGGATCACTCCCTGCACAGGTATTTTTCCTCATAGTTTGTGTCAGACCAGGAATTTCTTTTTGCTTTTCTCCCTAACATAAATAGCTTCATGTGGAAAACCTGTCTGGAATAACTTAATCTGTAAAACTGTGTCAGTGAATTTAACAGGCTCTTGGGAGTACCCAAGTTTACTCAGTTGTCTGCCATGTAAATACGTCCACGTAGGGAGAGATTTCAGAATATCTCCAGCATTTGCATTCACATCATGGCTTAGTTCAGAGTAATTTCTTATAGGTAAGCAAGCCCTTTAAAAGAGAATTTCAATATTTATCAGCAAGCTGTTATGCAATACACCGGGGTAGGAATATGGGAATGTCATGTCTGCACTCTGCACCAACATGCAGACGTGTGTGCTGCCAGAATTGCTAAAGAAAGCTGAATCATGACCCAGGGACGTCACTGGCTTCAATATCTGAATGGATTTAGGTTGTGCCTGAGCAGCTGGGACCCTGGGATGCCTCCCAGCTCCCTCAGCCAAGTTCACCTACTGGGATATGACACAGGCTCACATCAGCCTTGCTCCTACTCCAGCCACCTTGAGATTTTCCCTGCTTGTGCAAGCAGAACACAAGGCAGAATCATCAGGGGACAAGGACAGCCAGGCACACTGTGCAGTTCACAAGGTTTTAATCACAGACAGAGTACCCAGAAATAAATAGTTCAGTTAGCCATGTGCTTTATTTAATATATCAGATCTATCTTGGGGTGTTATGCTTCAATTAAAAAAACAACGAAAACAAACAAACAAAAAGAGCCCCAACTAAACAGAATATTTAAACAGCTTCTTTAGTTAATAAAACAAAAATCTCAATTTGGATTTATTTCCAATCTATTTCCAAAAGCACCTTGAGTGTAATCTAATGAAACGCAGAGTGTCTAAGCATCAGTACGCTGGAGATTTAGTCAGTGAAAAATCGCGTTTCCTTAAGAATGCAACTTGAAAGCAGAATCTACCCCGACCGAGCAAGTCTGCACAAAGCTCTTTGTGTGTTTGCACAGGCTGGATGTTCCCAGCTCTGGCTGCATGGCTGGAATATTCCCGTTCCCAAGGCGCAGACCCGCCCGCCTCTCTGCATTTCCTGCGTGTCCCACAGCACAATCCCAGCTTTCCTCCCCTCGCATGCACAGGGATTCTTTCCCAACAAGTCATCGCTGACTTGTGGGAATCTCTGGGGACCCGAGGGAGGTTGTGGTTAGGTCAGGGAAGGACTGGGTTGTCTGAGAGAGGTTGATTATGAGCTGCCAGGTGCTGGAACACACCTTGGGCTTCGCCCAGCCCTGGGTCGTGAGAGCGAATCAGCAGAGGTGCAAGAGGAGAATAAACATCTGCATCCATGGCAAAAGAGAAAAGCCCCTTGAATATTTTGGTTTGAAGGCACAAGGAATGGAATTTCCATGCCTCAGAGGCACAGGCAGCTCTTACTTTTCCAGCATTTGTTGCACAGTTGGCCTAGGTTCATATATCATTTTTCTTAGCTGATATAACAATGCAGTGCTGTTTATCTGACCTGTAGTTTATCTAACCTTGAGAAAAGTGTGTTTTATTTTCAGAAGCTCTAACTTTCCATGTTTCCTCATGTGATCTCGTAGCAGCCTTTCACTGGCTGAATGTTTCTGACCGTTCTGGCAAGCAAATATTTTTTTTTAAATTTAAACCGGAACTATTTAGTGGCAATACAAATAGCTTTTGAAAGTTTTATTAATTAATAACTCATTATTAATTAAGCTGCCAGTTTCATTAATATAGTCATATAACATTGAGACAATTTCAATATTCTTTTTCACTACAATTTTAGTTTAATCTAAATGAAGAGGATTGTTTTTCAGTGAGTAAATATCCTAACCAGAATAATAACTTGTTCAAAAAAAAACCAGTTTCAAATTTGAGATCTTATGTCAATGCACCCACTTTCCATCACCCAAATGTCCACAAATCCTAAATATATTCCAAGCACTTAAAACCAGAACAAAAACACCACCTGTCCCTCCCTTTTTAGCTCCCAGGAAAACACACCATGTAATACATGTTGTTTGAAGTAAGGAGTTTTCTGGTGAAGAAAATACTCAGCAAACACACAAAAGCAAGAGGATTTCTGTGCTTCATGAACACAACAATCCTCCTGGAGCAAACTCTGCTCTCATGCAGTTGACTTCTATGCAAGTAGAAATATTTCTTAAATTACGCATGCACGTTAAATGAAAATCTTAAAAATATAAACAGAAATGAGAGTGTAACTCGTTGTTTTCTGAAGCTTCATTGTGTGCATGATAAAAACAACAACTTGGTGGTGTTGGCCATCCCTCCACAAGCAGGACATGCTACAACCCTTTGTTTTGTGGGGGTTCTTAGGTGCTTCCACCTACACCTACAGCTAACCCTACACCTTCCTTTAAATACTCCTAAACACCCTAAACCAGAGAAAGCTGCACGTGAGGGCTGTGCTTTCTTATGCAGAAGCAGAAGAAGAGATCACATAGTTAGGTCTGACTGTTCTATTTTTAGAAATACACAAATTATTTCTTTGAAAAATAAAAATCATGTTAGCAGTGTTGCAAACACCACAGGACATTTAACCATGCACAGGGTTGTGTCCAGACACTTCTGGAATATTGCAGTCTTCAGTGTCTCTGGAACATCAGGATGATGGGGCAGTGAATAAATGGCAGCTACAGAACTCCACTTGCTATTTTTTTTTTTTTTATTTAAAACTTTGCACTTTCTGTCTTTATATTTAAATTCACATAGTGGTTAACCACAAGCAATCAGCAAGCCACCAAACAATCTTTGCATTTAAAAAGCTCTGTCCTCAGATCTCAGGAACTCTCTGATACTGTGGATACTCTGAAACACAATGCAAGTTTTAACAGCAGAAGTAGAAAGCTCTGACTGTTGACATGTGACAAGGGGAAAATCCAAAGTGGTTTTATGCTTAAGTGTAAGTAGAGCTAAAAAACTTCTTTCAGAAGAAAACTTCGGACATCTGATCGTTTCATGCAAAGGAGCACAAGTGTCTCTCATTTACCTAACAAAGGTTAGATAAGCCATGCAGAAATCTCCCTTTTTAGAAAGGTGAAATCATTGCACCCAGTCAAAGCCTTCAGAATCAAGAGGTCTAAATGCAAACTCAGGAACAGGAGGCAGGGAAAGAAAATATTCTTGATATAAATAGAATATCCAGGTGAATCAAATTGACACTGGATATTTTAGGTCTCGGAAGTGAATGCATAAAATTAATTTACCAAAAAGAAGTAGCTCATGTAAGCAAGCAGGTGCACAGTGAGCCCACTCTGCTCTACATCAGGACATTCTCTCAAGAAGAACAAGAATGTAAAACCTTGATCACAGCCCACATCCCCTCCAGAGCATGGGATACAGACAATTTCCTGGCACAGAGTTCTGAGCTACAGATTCATGTATGTAGTAAAGGGTTAGAACCCTAAAATCTTTATTAAAACACAGGAAATCCTGAAATCTCATCCTGCCTGCAATAGATCTTGCACCTCTCTTGTAACTGATGCTCATTACTTCTCATCTTTTCTAGCACAGCCACAGGGAACAAATGATTTCACTGTTCCTAAACATCTTTGAAGACACACCATATTCCTTTTCTTCCACATCTGACTTTTCCCCATTCCCATATTAAAGTTATACAGCCAGAGGTGTCCCTTCATCTGTCCTCATGTGCTTTATTTTCTAAAGTTGCGATCCCAGTGATGTGTGGGTTTTGTTCCTCTTAAGGACTAGAAATTAGAAATTTTACACTCTCAGGTCGCTGGAGTGAGTTGAGTTCTGCAGATATAAAATAATAATGCATCTGTCAGCTAATCTCCAGAGGGAAAATGAACACATTTATGTTGCCTTGCATCCACTGATGGGATTTTATCATTAATAGCCACCCCAAAAAGCAACTTCAGCCCTTCAATTGAGGAGACACATAACTTGGGGCTTCACCAAGAGGATTCCAATCAAATGTGCGCTCTGCTGACACGTTTTACAAAACAAAGCCAAACTGATTGCTTGAAAGCAAGCACAGAACGATCCGTCCCAGGAGCAGAGTGCCACAAATTGCCTTATTATCCCTTCAGCTTTTCATCTGGAGAGGCTCTGCTCCTACCCTCCCCAGGTCTGAGGCTCAATGGCATGCGCAGCAAATGCAGCCCATAGTTTAGCCCTTACTCAAACAATCCAGGCATCTGCTATGAAAGGCTGTCAATGGAATGTGGCTCCAATACAGCCAAGGGCAGGACATCACCTTTGAAGCCACGACAATAATTTTAAGCACAAGAGGTGGCTTGCAATATTGAGAATGCATTAAAAAATGCTCTTTCTTACCACAGATATGAGGAAAAAAAACTGGGGCAGCAGTGGGTGTGTTTCTTTTGATTTGAAAGGATCAGGTGGACAGGAGGAAGAGTAAGTTCACCATGAAATATTATTATTATGAGGGAAGCAATCCTGATCCCGGCTGGTAGAAATAAGTCAAAAATCTGCTTGAATGGTTTATGCACTGTCACCCACAAGCAGAATCATGAGGAAGCCCAACCCTGTTCAAGTCCAAGTTACTCTGAGCTGAGAACTGCCCAGGGATGATAAGAACTATCCTACTTCAATCATGGTCCCTATAAAATAGAAACGTTTTTGCAACTGTTTTAGACAGGTGAAAAAATATCTGCAGATATCTCACAAGTTCCAATGCACACAGAGCACCAAGTTAACTTTTAAAAGAAACATTTATACAGGAAATACTTTTTGAGATAGCATGTTTTAATTTTTTTATTAACTACCTTTCCAATGACAATAAAACCCTCTTTTTTATTATTATTTGGAGAAATTTCTTCCTCCTTATCAGAGGCATGAAGAGTTCATAAAACATGTTCATAAAACCACACTGGGTTACTGAAGGTAACATCAACCAAAATAGAAGCATGGAGAACACAAGATGGTTTTGGCAGAAAATCAACTGACAGGAACATAGAATTAAGTTTTCAAAAACCAAACAGACACCAGTAAATATTCCAGTAACATTTAATTAACTCACTCCAACACAGAGACAATTACATCAACTACAAAAATGCAGAAAATTTTGCAGTATCCACAACACAAACCAGGCCTTGAATTCTCACCTACCATCTGGTAATTGAAGTCTGTCCAGATTAATTGAGTGAATGCTCCTCATTCTTCTGAGCAGGGATGTGTCTGTTCATGCATTTCTGTTGGATTATTTCTCTGTATATTTGTACCTTGTCCTCTCCCTTCACTTCTCCCTGCTTCTACTCAAAGTTAATGAGGGCAGTGCAGGCAATTCCAACAGAAATGGGGAGGCTGCACAGGGATTAAACTGAACTAGGTGTCAGGATGGAGCACCCCATGAGTCAGGATTTATGTGACAAAGGGGGACTAAACCTAAATTAGCCTCTGCTTCAAAAACATCACACCTGAGAGTGAAAGTGGGCTGTAAATTGCATTTTCTGCAGTGTGAAACAGGGTGTGCTGGAACCCTGGGCACTGAGAATTTCAGATTTTCTGTGCTGACAGGCACTGACCCCCAAGCAAACTCTGCATTGACCTGAGGCCCTGGAGAAGGCTCCCAAAATTGAGTTTGAGTGTGGAGTTTGAATAGAAGTGTGTGATATCACAGGGTGGAAAACTTAGAGTTTAAGGGTTTAGAATACAGTAATATATATATAAAGGAAGATGGAGGTTTTAGGGCAGAGGCTGAGTCCTTCTTTTGCACCTTCTTCTTCATGGTTTGGGTGGTATTTTGTAATTCGATAGAAAATTCTGCATTGCAGGCCATGGGTGGTTGATAATTGGGCTAAAAGTAAAAATAATGTCCTTTCATAATTGGACAATTTGTGCTTAAAAGACTTTGTAAAGAGACAGAGACAGAGCCATTTTTCACTTTGTCAGCTAGAACTCTCAACTTGTGAGACTGTAACATAGATAAGGATTAATAAACATCTGAGTCTGATCACAAAATACTGTCTGGAGCATTTAATCCCGACTCTAACAAAAAAGAAGATTAAAAAGTAACAGGGTGCCATTCAGCAGCATGCTGCCAGCAGTCCAAATTCAAAGTGCTCCCCTCACTTCCCAACATTTTGACCCTCAGCCTCTCTGCTGTGCTGGCACAACTTTGTGAAACTACTTTTAAAGCTACACTGAATTTGGGGCAAAGAACTGCATTCAACCAAATCAAACACCAGGGACAGGAAATGGGAAATGGGCAAAACTCCTTAGGATGATAAAAGCTGATTAAAATGTAAATAATGTTCAGGTTTTTACAGAAAAATACATAAATTAAAATCTCTATTTTATTTAGGATTATTGGTTTTAGTCATTCTAACCTTAGCAGAGTGGATTAAAGGAGGCTGCTGAGCATTCTGTGTGCAGAACAGAGCATTCCCACAAGGAGTTAAGGCAGGCAAAGTGCTGCATTTTCAATTCCCACTCCCGTGTATTTCACAACAGCTCCCCGAGGCAGACAAGCCCTTATTTCCTCGGAAGGGCTTGAAACAGGATCTGAGAAATGCAAGGTCCTGTGTCTATGGAAACACAGAGGCACATAAAGGTGAGTAAACTAAAATATTGAGCTAGAGAGATGGAAAAACCACTTCTTCACCTCTTAATCAGAGCAACCATACGGGGCTTAAACTCATTTTAATTTGTTGGCATCAAAACTCTGAGTGTTTCAATGGAAGTTTCTTAAATATTCTTTATGTGTGAACAGGAGAGGAGAGAAGTTTTTGGGGGCTGCTGTGGGGAAACTGAACCTGACACAGTGAGAGGTACCACAGGTGTCAGGGGGGAGCTGCACAGGTAATTTTTCAAAGAGAATTATATTCATTACTGTTATAAATGAGTCCATATATAACAATTACTGTGCTGTGGGTTTGTTATCTCCTTTTCTGGTGTTAGAACTGGGATTAAATGCTCGGGAGATGCAGTTCATGTTTGGACTCAGATGTTTATTAATTCTTATCTATGTTACAGTCTCACAAGCTGTGAGTTCTAGCTAACAAAGTGAAAAATGGCTCTGTCTCTATCTCTTTCCAGGGTCTTTTAAGCACAAATTGTCCAATTATGAAATGACACCTAAATTACTTTTACTTTTAACCCAATAAGCAAACACCCGTGGCTCACAGTGTGGATTTTTCTATCCAATTACAAGAAACCACCCAGACTCATGAAGAAGAAGGTGAAAAAGAAGGACACCCTAAAACCTCCATCTTGCTTTATATATATAAAAATATAATATATATATGTTTATATATATATATTACTATATTCTAAACCCTTAAACTCTAACCTTTGCACCCTGTGGTATCACACATGTCTATTCAAACTCCACACCCACAATCCCAGTGCTATCACTCAATTTTGGAAGCCTTCTCCACAGCCTCAGGTCCAATGCAGTTTTTGCTTGGGGGTCAGTGCCTGTCAGCACAGAAAGCCCAAAATTCTCAGTGCCCAGGGATCCAACATCGTGGGAACATATTTGCAGGTTTCCCTGCCCTGAAATTCTCCTCTTTCAGAGTGTGCCCTACCCCACCTCCTGGGGCTGGTGGAGCCTGCCTACTAAGTTGGGAAACATTCTTCTAATTAATAAAATTCACTACATAGTTAGAACTTGAAAAAACATGTATGAAAAAGGTTTTGCAGAATGCTGTGGACTCAGGGATTCCATCAGGCCAAACTGCCCACTTATAAATACAAAAAAAAGTGGAATATTAAATCAATTAGCTGGGGTTCAAGCATGTTTTTCAGGCAGAGACTGGGCTTAGTGACAGAGGCAGCAAAGCAGAATCCTGAGGGCTTTCAAGTTTTTCTGAACCTTCTTCATTTTTAAAATAAACAGACCAGTCATGGCAGTGTGTGAGTAAAGACTGACTGTTGTGCATTAAAGGGCATCTGTATCAAAAATAACTACTGCAAGAAATATGATTTCTGTAAGATATCAGACACAGATAACAGCAAAAAGGTTTGTTTATAACAATAGCTTGTACTCAAAGTATGCAGACAATCGAAAAGTTATCATAAATAATGATGTGTATTATATGCTTGGGCTTATACCTTTAAAAATATGACAATGGGGTACTACATGTGTAATGCACTCCATAAAAATAAAGATATTTATTTAGAGATTCTCACAGATTGATTTAAAAACAGAACTACCTCTCTCTATAAACAGAATTTTTATGTCATTAGGTATCAGAGCACCATGTGAAGAGTGATATTCTAAATTTAGGGTCAAAAGGATATTTTTAGACATCCTGTCTGCAGTGTTAAGAGGAAACTGGAAATGATTATAGACCCAATAAGGGACAGTTTAGTAAAGCAAAGCATGGACTGTAGGCAGCACCAGAAAACAGGAGTGACTTTGCTCCATCACTGCAGTATATTTACCCCAATAAATACTGATAATAAATACTCCAATATCACACTTATTCTAGTTCTAATGTGACACACATGAGAAATAAAATATCTTTGTGCAGCCCCACCCTTTTTCTGACACTGCCTTCCATGGAAATATTTTCATCCTCATTAGTGTTTGTTCTTAACATCAAAAAGTTAGCTCATGTCATTAATATTATCACAAATTTTGATATTAAAATCATAGATAATAGAGAATGGAGTTGAAGGATGATAAGTTAGGAATCTTTGAAAGATACTGAGAGACATAAGGAAAAAATGATCAAAGGCTTCTGAAAACCAATTTTTTTTGTATTGATTAGTAGTTCACTCTTTCAAAACCAACTTCAGATTTGTCCATATGAGGTCTGCAAAATCATTTAGTTTCACAGTTTTTCCTTAATTCAGTTGTTTCTTCTTTTCCATTATTTTTTTTTTCAGTTATATCAATTAAAGGAAAGAGTAAAACTCATAAAACTGAAAAAACTTCTTGTAAACCAGATAAACAATTTTCCTGCACTATTTTTTTCTGTAAGAACTGTCTGGCAAGGAAATGTCAATCACAGTCATTGGCCATAACTAAGAGCTGAGGGTCTGAGCAGAGCAGGGACAGAAGGTGCTGACCCAAAATGTCACATCAACGTGAAGCCACTTCTATCAGGAGTGAACACCCTTAAGAGGCACAAAAAGAAATCATATAGGAATCAGTATTTATGTTAATATTGATAATAATAAAAAAAGCAACTGCTGTTGTTTTGGTTTATTTGGTGCAGAAATAGCATGGAATGGATAAATGAATTTATTTAACACAGGACATTAAAAAGTGGTCTAGGTGCAAACCATTTTTAGTTGAAACTGATCTTGGCAGTGTTTGAATATCAAACTTACCTGAGCAGCTTATTGCAAATGTCTGATTTCTCTTTGAGCAAAGAAAAAATCCCAAACGTTTCCCAACTAACCAAGGAAACATCAGATTTTGTTGCCCCTTTTTCAGACCAACAATAAAAAAAAACACTCTAGATCTGGCTACAAACAACAAGTTTAACATTGAACTCAGTGCATTAAAGTTTTTCACATATGCTCTTAAAACACATGAGAAGTTGCATCTTTGTCAAAAAAGATCATTTTAGTCCTGAGAAAGAAAATTTGAACCTGTGAAAAACACAGTTCACTTTTGTTAAAATTTTTAAAGTTTAATAAAAGATAAGACAATAAGAGACAATTAAAAAAAAGAGCAAAATTGCAGACATCTGGGTGCCTGGCATTTCCACACCAAGGCACCCCTGCTAACAAAGGATGGTTCCTTTAAATATCAGAGGTTATTGCATTTTCATAAATTTCAGACCTGGTTTTTCTTTTAACTTTAGGTGTTTCTGTTTTAATTGTAACTTTTCTCCCCCTCCATTCTTTCTTGCAAATAAATCTTTCCAGTGGCTCCACAAGGTTGCAAGTCCCTTGATAATGGAGGCAATAAATTCTTCCTTCATTGGTTTTTGGTATCCTTGCTGTTATTTCTATTCAGATAGGATGGCGTGAGGAATTTCTTAATTGCCTCTCCGATTTTGTTTTGAACTAGTTACAAAAAAGCATATGATATAGTCTAAAAACTGTATTTATCACACTACTAAAAGAGCATATATTAATGTAGCATAACTTTCTAACATAACACATATAATATTCATTTTAATATTTGCAAAAAACCAATCATATAATGTGCATTTATAACAAATCCAAGGTCACAAATGTTATGCAAATATCATGGAGTGGGTCAGGTTGGGAGGGACTCATGATAATCTCCTGTTACACAAATAGTGGGACAAGTTGTTCAAGGGGTGAGACTGAGCAAAAACTCCCCATTGTGAGCCCAATCCAAAGAATGCTGAAAAGAAAAATGCCAATATTAAGTATTTCCCATCACAATTCTGCCAACAAACTCCTCCTAGGTGTAGTAACTTCACACTCTGTGAGCAGCCTCAGCAGAGAAGTTGCTAATTGCTATCTGCTGATAATGCACCAAGTAAAACTTGCAGATCTCAGTGGCAAACAGATCTCCCACTGTGCCACAAATGCAGCAACACCTGAGTGCTTTGCACCTGAAAGCACAACTTTCTGCACAGAGGAACTTCATAGACATAGTAGGAAAATTTTGTAAAAATCTGTATTTTCTTAAGTACATTCTATGACACTCTTCAGCTTAGGTCACAGAGATGTTGTTAATGTTGGTCCAATTCTACTTTTTTCACCTTTAATTAAAACTCATTCACCTTTAATTAAAATGTCTACACCTGTAATTACACTTGATTACAGTGTTAAGAATAAAGAGCAGGATACACAAGAGCCAAACCAGCTATATTAAAAAGTCTGGTGTATTATTGCTATTACATCCACAGAGTTTGCCTGTAATTTTCTGCAGAATCAGATTTTTTTGTTTTCCTTTTGAGTACATTTAATACCATTTAAAAACTATAAAATACAATAGCCATCATGATAACACCATTGTATCAAGGAAAACACCATAGAAACAATAAAAGTTTTCCTTTTTCTGTAAATATTAATACAAATGCTAATTTTAACTTTAAATCCCTATCCCTGAGAGGGAAGAAAACTCTGCCATTAAAAACAATTTGTTAAAATCTGCACCTGCTGAGGCCCTGATCTTAGAAAAGAAAACCTCAGCAGAAGTTCTCATGACATCACCTCTTCACTCTCTTTCCATATTAGTAATAGTTCTCAACACAAACAAAAATCCAGGATAACCAGGAATAAAGGAAAAAAAGACAAAAAGAAAAATAAAGAAAAAAAAAACCAACAGGTATTGAAGGGCTTCATGCAGGTGGGGCTTACCAAAACTCAGGTGCAGGTAAACTGAAAGTCAGTGTTATTATCCAGGTGGACTGAAGTCAGAATTACCTTCTAGTCTTGGAATATTCTGTGTGGAAGGTGAGGTAGCAATGACCTGCTCTTCCCAGCTGTGGGTGCTCCTTCATCCCAGTGTGATGGCAAAATTCTCCCATACATTCCCCTACAAAGCAGCATTCCTTCCATTCCCATGTGGCAGCATCAACCCAGTGTTCTTAAATCTGCTTCCTGGGGCCATTGCCTAAAAGTTTTAGTTATCTTACATTTCTGTCAGTTTCTCTTGTAAAAATAGCAGTCTAGATTACAGTCTCCTCAATGACATGGACTTTTTTTTTTGGTTTAGTTTTTTTGTTTAATTACTGGATAGCTTATTTTAAGTATCTGAGGCCATATTTTGCCAACCTTGCCAGAAGCCACAAGTTGTAACATTTTCATTACAACCACATGGTAAGAATCCTATGATCACCATCCCAAACATCTGCTGAAGGTGCCTTTCTTACAATTTAACTCCATGGCAGGGCTGTAAAACCTCTTTCCACACAGAAAACAACAACAATAAAAAAACATTACCAGTGCAATTCCAGTCACTGACACCAGAGTGGCATCCCACTGAACACGGCTGCTCCCATTTCCCTGTTCTTCTCAGGATGCAGCTCTGGAATTGGCATAGTTGCTAAATTGATGAGGAAATTGATGGAAAGGAAAAAAAAAAGGGGAGGTTGGATTTGCAGCTGAAAGCTGGTTCTTAGGGGGGAATGATAAAGAGAGAAATCAGTTTTCTGCCCAACTGGACGCATGTTTGTATAAAGGAAGCCACAGGAATGTAAACTAATGAGAAACAGATGCACTGTTTTTTGGTTGGTTTTTTTTTTTTTGGTTGGTTTTGTTTTTTGGTGGTTTTTTTTGTTTGTTTGTTTGGTTTTTTTTTTTTGTTTTGTTTTGTTTTTGGTTTTTTTGGGGTTTTTTTTTGTTTTTTTTTTTTTTTTTTTTT
>WEIU01021477.1:713690-744663 GCA_013389925.1 Aegithalos caudatus
TTTTTCCTTTTCCTTCCTGTTATTTTATTTTTTTAAGACAGTGCAAGGTGTAAAGACAGCCTGAGAATCTCAGAGCGGGGGCGCTGCGGGGCGAGCTGCCGATTTCAGCTTAAATAAACATCTTCCCATCTCTGTTTGGTATCCAGCAAACAATCCCACTATAGAAACATCCCAAAAGTCCGTGTGGATTTGTGTCTCTGAGTCCAGCACTCCAGCACTCCCCTAAGTATAAATTAATAGCTGTACATCTGCTGCTGCTGCTGCTCTGTCTGAACCGGCTGCTGGCCCGGCTGCTGCGGCGCCGCCGGCGCCGGCGGCTGCAGGACGTCAGTCTGAGGCACCGACCTCCAGCTCAGGGGGTGCTGCTCCGCGATCTGATTCCCCAGGGGAGCGATGGAGTTCACCAGGGTGGTCAGGTTGATGAAATGAGCCACGGATTGAGGGTTGGGAGGCTCGGGCTGCGGCGGCAGCGCCGCGTCGCCGGGGCNAGCTTTGTGCTTTCCAGGTGGCCAGGAAATAACAGGGAATGCTGGTGGGGTCACACACAGTCATAGAATCACAAGGTTGGAAGAGACCTCCCAGACTATCAAGTCCAACCCAGCCCCAACACCTCAATTAACACCTCACCAAGTGCCACATCCAGCCTTTTTTTAAACACCAGGATGGTTACTCCACCACCCCCCTGGGCAGACCATTCCAGTACTTAATCACCCTTTCTGTAAAAAAATTTCCTAATATCTAGCCTATATTTCCCTTGGCACAGCTTGAGCTCTATGATAACCAGGAACAGGACAGGACAAGAGGCCTCAAGCTGTGCCAGGGGAGGGTCAGGTTGGACATCAGGGAGAATTCCTTCACAGAAAGGGTGGTCAGGCACTGGAAGAGCTGCCCAGGGAGGTTTGGAGTGCCCATCCCTGGAGGTATCCAAGGGAGGCCTGGAGGTGGCACTCAGTGCTCTGGGCTGGGGACAAGGTGGGATCAGGAACAGTTTGGACTCTATCTCAGAGATCTTTTCCAGTTTAAAAGGATTCTGTGATTTTACATTCACTAAAAATGAAAGATGTGAGTCCTGGACACTCCAAAATTCCCTGAGCTGTGTGCAAAGCTGTGCTGGGAGAGGCTCTGAGATGAGCACGTGGCTTGAGGGGAAGGCTGGCAGGGCTGGCTGCCGTCTGCTCTCCTTAGAGCAGTGTCCTCTCACTCTCTCAGTTGCTGCCTGGAGAAAGAGACCAACCCCACCTGAGCACAGCCACCTTCCAGGAGGTTGTAGAGTGATAAGGTCACCCCTGAGTCTCCTTTTCTCCAGGCTAAACAACCCCAGCTCCCTCAGTTGTTCCTCACAGGGCTTGTGCTCCAAGCCCCTCACCAGCCTCGTTGTCCTCCTCTGGACACAGATAGGAACTCAGGAAACTTGGAACTCACCAGCTTCCACGTGTAGAAATAAGATGGTGATGGGAGAGAGAGAGATAGGAAACATTCAGAAGTGTCAAATTAACTTTCACTCTTTTAATCACAGCTTCAGCCAGTTAGTGACACTTAGCTGATGCTAGCACCAAATGAAAACAAACATGAGGAGCTCATTGGTTCAACTACTTGGGTTTATAAACTCATCTTTTTATTACCACAATTTATCCAATCAGCTCCCAATGTTCTACCCACTCTTCTGAGATGATTTTTAACCAAAAGAAGGGTTATCCCTCTAAGCAATGCCACCCATCACCCTCCTCCTGCAGCTCACCTGTTGGATGCTCTGTACAGCTGAATTAGTCTCATCTCCAACATTCCCTGTGAATTCACCTTCCTTCTCTGTGTATTCACTGAAGGCAGGGTCCTCAGGCACTTGAGCTTCCTCCTCCTCACCTGACTTCTGTTTCCGTTTCTGGCCACGTTTAGGAGTTTTTATGTGCTGCTTCCCTTCTGGAAGTTCACCCTGTTCCAAGGCTAATTCCGGCTGGAGCAACACATTTCCAAACAAAACATTAAGTCTTTTTGCTTAGTGAGGTTCCAAGTAAGAGACAATCACCTGAAGCTGGTTTACTGTCAGTTCTCAAGCAAAGGAACAAACTTTAGCAAAGTCCTGACTCCAGGGATTGAGACCTCACCCAGTAATTACATTCTGCCTGTTATACAACCAAGCAGAGCTGCAGCTTGTGGCTGCTTGGACATGTTCCACTGGGGCTGACTCTCTAAAAGAAGCACATTCCTCACCCATCAGCCCACTCCCAGCTATGTTATGTACCCAAAAAGTGATGTCCCACCTCACCCTGCAGCAGGCCTGGAACTCACCTGAACAATCCCAATTGAAGAGGCATCGATGGTCGTGGTCTCTGGCAGCGGCTCCAAATCATCAATCCTCACTGAAAGAATCTGAACACAAAGAGGTGTCAGCTGCAAACCCCTCAAACAGCACAGCATTTCCCTAATAAACCCCATCACCAAGGAAAAGTGATGTAATCCATCACTTTACACGTAGTGTTTAATGCAGGGAGATAACTGTGGCTTTTTAAAATAACCTTTTGGCTCTATCACCTTTTCCCTCTTGATGAAATCCAGCAAAATTTAAACACAGTAAAAGAACATGTCTGTTTTCATATTCTAGACAGAACATAACCCTCTGGGAAGTGATGGATTCTACAGAAAACAATGTGTTTGGAAAAAAAAAAGTATTGTGTTAGCATTTCAATTTATAAATTATAAATCAACTGAGTCCTGCTTCATTATTTTCAGATGAATCTACATATCTCAGTTCATCAAAGAATAGAGACAAATTGCCCTCTGGATTTCAGATTTGTAGCTGCATTTTACATCCCCAAATCAATAAACAAAGCATTTTGTTGACTTCCTTCACAGTCATCATGATAAAACAGCAAAGCAATGCTAATGAAAAATTGGCAGTTAAAAGATTTTGAAAAGCCTCAAAGGGAACAGACAAGCCTTAGTCAAACCTAAACAAGAAATACTGAGGAGAAACATAATATTTAGAAGACAGAAAAAACCCCATTGGGGTCAGATAAAACATCCCTCTAATCCAGATTCTCTCCAGTCAGCATTCGCCTTTAATACTGAGAATAATTTTGTATCATCAGCAGATGCTGCCATCACCTCCCTATTCATCACTTCTTTCAGATCACTTCTGAATACAGACAACACAATGGGGAAAAAAGAATCCATTATACTCACTAATGGATGGAGACAAAACATGAAAACACATATATTTAAGCTGGGGCAGAAAAAAAAGAGAGATTTAAATAATCAGAAGAACTTCATTTTTAGGGACTGAGAATCAGACGGTGAAATGACTGATTCAGTTAAGTCCACGTTTCACAGGTACTACTTAAAATTGGGTCCAAAAGAACAGAAAAAAAGAGTGAGGGAAAGAAAGTAATTCCTATCAAGTCACCAAAGGCCATAAACATTCTTTTAAAACAAAAAATTAAAACAAAATTCCACAATCCACCACTCCAACTCCCTCACCTCCGGGTGTTTACGCCTCATGTGCCGACTCATGGACGCCCTGGTGGAAACCTTTGTCCCACACAGCTGACAGCTCTGGGCTTCCACCTTGTCATGGGTGAGCTGGATGTGCTTCTGCAGCATGTAATCAGTGACATACTTCTTATCACACACTGAACACGTCCACTGTTTTCCTACTGGTGACAGAGGGAAGGAAGGAAACCCAATGGATGAGCATCGGACTGCCCACGCCTCAATGAGAGCAACAATTTATGTTTGGTAACAGGATGTGCAACATTAGTTTCCAAGACTGTCTAAATTAAAATTAAGCAGCAAAATTAAGGTATTTTTGCTGGATGCTGTTTTTTTGAGGGTTTACCTGTATGAATCAACTTGTGAGTCTCCATCGTATTTCTCTCGCTGAATGTCTTGCCACAGAGCTCACACATGAAATCTTTGATTCCTGCATGAAAAATAGATTTGGCACCTGTGAAAAGCAGCCTAAAGGTATCTGGGACAAAATTCTGAGTTTTGTATTAGTAACACTAAAAAAATAAAAATCACAGACAAAAAAAAAAAAGGCAGAAGCCCAGCTTCACCAGCTATTTTTATCTAAATCATTGCACTATATCAAGCAGAAAATAAATCCCAGAGAAACTGAGGTGGCAAGTAAAATTTTGTTTTGGGAAATCACAACCTGAACACTAACTTAAAACAAACCAAACACTGTACAGCCACCCTAGACCAAGAACTAAAAAGAAGCAAAACTTAAAAACCAACTAAACTGCATTTATCTGTAGAATAAGCAGTCCTGGCTGAGGACAGGACAAAATCTCACTTTTCAAAGAGCAGAATATGCATATTTTAGTAGTTTTTTTCATACTGTCTGACTCTTCTAGGCAAGAATTCTCTTGGGAAACATTTAACTGATTCAGTACAACTCTTGTCCATCTTTGGAGTTCTCACCTGTGTGTCTCTTGTAGTGCTTCAGCATGTTGACTTTCTGTGCAAATTTTCGGTGACATTCCTTGCACTCGTATTCCTTAATCCCTTTGTGAAGCTTCATGTGGTGACGAAGGGCATGTTTTGTCTTCATTCCTGTGAGACAACAAGGCACAGGACACTTAGTCCATCACTCCCACCTTCAAGGGAAAACTCAGGCTCATGTTGTTAACCAACAGCTCTATTTTATATGTGCTGTGAGTCCACAGTTGCATATTTTTAATTGTTTATGTAGCAATGCACTTCATCATTATTATTTTAATTCCAGGAAAAAAAGCTCTGGAAAACATCTGAGTAATCATTGACAGAGAAACAAAACAACAGGGACAAGCAAAGATAAAACATCCTTAGAGGTGTCAGACTTAATACTGCCTTTCACTAAAATACCAGCTCAGATTTGTTCAAATTATAACATGAGAAATTAAAAAAGTCCAAGTGACTTTGACTCTTAAGGCTCTTACAGAGTGAAATTACTCTATTTTTTAAGCCTGTAAACAGCCCAGAAGGAAAAAAAATCAACTTGCATTCACTTTCATGCTGCAAATCAGGCATTCCTCAACCTGACAGAAACAAATGCCACTAAAATCAGTGCTGTCTTACAGGCCATGAAAGCAAACTGTGAAAAATTAGGGCAGCTCAGGTAACCACAATGCTCCTGATTTAACACATTTTCTACCTCTCAAAAATGTAGGATTTACAGCACTGCCACTATTCCCAGCATGGAAGTTGTATTAATGCAGATATTCACCTGCTACTCAGTATCACAATGAATGGAAAACAAGGCATCACACATACCTTTGCCACACTCTGCACACAAGTATTCTCGGATATTATCATGGACTCGCATGTGTTCTTTTAACATGTCTTTTCTAGCAAATGATTTGCCACATTGCTCACAAGCATGACTTTTTACACCTTGAAAATAAATTTAAAAGACAACGTAAACAAAAAAAAGATGTTAATGAGTAATGTGCATCTCCTAAAAAAATCGATTCAAGTGGTGAATTAAGAGGGCAACAGCCCTCCTATGCTGACAACCACACCTTTCATGGATATTGTAGCCCAAATTAAATTAGAAGACTTTGAAGAGAGAGAAAAGCTGGCTTTTTGTGTGAGAACAAAGAGATAAAGCCTGAGGTACGAGAAGACTGAATAGCATGAAATAGTAATGAGCTGTTAAAAATGATTTTGCAATAGCAGGTTTCAGCCTGTGTAATGGTGAGAAGGTGGCATGGATAAGAATTTGGGGAAGAAGAGAATGCAGAATTAGGTGAATCCTGCAAACATATTAACAAGGGATTTGGATTGTGTGTCCAGATCAAATAACTTCATTAATATTACCTGCTTTAGAAAACTGGTTTACTCTAAAAGAATAAACATTATATTTGTCTTATTGTAACATAGAGTGAAAATCCTCTAGCAAAAAAAAAAAAAAANAAAGAAAAGAAAAAAGGCAGCCACTGGGAACAGAAATTTCTCTTTAGTATTGATAATTAGAAAGAAACACAACATTTTTACCTGTATGTATAAGCTTATGTCTTTCCAGATTTCCTATACTGTTAAAAATCCTCCCACAGATTTCACATGGATGGATGTATCTGAAACCAAAGAGACCAAAAACTGATTCCTCTCCTGAGGCACAGGTGATTCTCAGGCATCTCTGTCATTAAGTGTATTTCATTTGCTAAGACTAATTACTAGAAAAGTTCCTTGAAGCACAAATTTTTCTAAATGAGGGTTAAGAAACCCCCACGTTGACTGCAAGCTTGAAGCAGTCTGGCATTGCTATACACTCGTTTTTTTTCAAAAACATTTATTAAAATAATTGATTTATAATGAAAATAATCTATTATAATAATCAATAAAATCATTGATTTATACTTTGCAAAGCCCAAACTGGGGGGGGGCGGGGTGGCTGTTGACTCACCCATCAGCGTGAAGCCAACCACTTGCGACATGCATTTTTCAAACTCGCCATCAACATTTCAACCCCCATCTCACAGCTATTTCAGCACAGCCAAATTCCCTGAGAGCATTAAAACTTAAAACTGGGAGCAGCCAGCTCTTCTCAAGTGGAACAAGCCTTACTTCTGCACATTGGGGTCGGGCAGGTTCTCCCTGTGGATGACCATGTGCGCGTGGTACGTGGCCTTCAAGGCGAAGCGCCGGTTGCAGATGCTGCAGCCGTAACCCTTCTCCTTGTGCACGTCCATGATGTGCTTCAGGTACTCCTTCCCTCTGCCAAAGGTCAGCTGGGGGATGAAGCAATAGTGAATGGAAGGGGGGAAAAGGTCCTTGGGCATTGCTATGACTGGGTAACATCAAACAGACGTAAATATCCTGTGTAGCACTAAAATTCTGTGTGTCACTGGGTGAAAAATCTGTGGCAGCTGGATTTGGGCCTGAAAATCTTTAGGTATTACAAGCACGCTGCTACAGGACATCAGTTCACTCTGTTCTTTAGCAGGAGATGGTGTCTTCACTTCTGTACAAGAAGAGGACCTCAAGTTGTGCACTGAGGAACAGCCACGTTTAGCCTCCACCAGTGCACCTTGAGCACTGTGTGCAGTTCTGGTCAGCACAGGATAGGGATGATATTGGACTGGAGAATGTCCAAAAAGGGCTACAAAGATGGTAAAGGGTCTGGAGGGGAAGCCTTGTGAGGAGCCACTGAGGGCACTTGGTCTGTTCAGCCTGCAGGAGGCTGAGGGGACACCTCAGTGCAGGTACAGCTTCTCCTGAGGGGAAGGGCAGGGACAGGCACTGATCTCTGCTCTGTGCTGACACTGACAGGACCCCAGGGAAGGGCCTGAAGTTGTGTCAGGGCAGCTTTAGGTTGGATATCAGGAAAATGTCCTTCCCCAGAAGGTGACTGGGCTCTGAACAGGCTCTCAGGCTCAGGTCACTGCAGCAAGACAGAGCTCAAGGAGCATTTGGACAATGCTCTCAGGCACGTGGTGGGATTCTTGGGGCTGTACAGAGCCAGGAGTTGGACTCAGAGAGCCCTGAGGGTCCCTTCCAACTCAGCTTATTCTGTGATTCTCTAAGAGTGAGGACATCAGATGGAGAAAATGCCAGCTGGGCTCTAGGGGCATGGTGAGCTCCTGCCTGCACTGCCAGCTTTGCCAGCAGCTCCTGAAGGGCTGGAATTTCCAGGCACTAAAGGGCACTGACTCTGGCTCAGCTCCTGGAAGGGCTGCAGCTATGACAGACAGGTGCTGCACTACTGAGCTCCAGATGTGCACATCCAGATGTGCTCCAGCACATCCATATATGCTCCAGCATGCCAGGGTGAAGTGCCATGGTGACATGGTCTCTTGCTCCAATTCTGGAACTGGTCAGGGCATTTCTAACAGCACTGCACAGCTTGGTGAAGGTGTACTTTGAGACCAGAAAAAACAGATTTTTTAAGAGCTCAGAAGAGAGATTTCTCCAAGTTATCTGTATTCTCCCTTTGGCTGTTCAGTGTCCCCATCTCCTCACATCAAATCCCCTTTCCTACAGCTGTGCCCTTACACAGCTGTTTACTTCACAGACACCTGCAAAAGCACTAAAAAACCCCCAACTTCAAAAAAGATCTTTCTGATTTGAATGGTCCAACTGCCCTCACTTGGAAGCACACAATTTTATATAATTTATGTACCCATGAAGTGTCAGGCAGGAAAATCAGCACAGTGAAAGCAAGCACATGATGAACTGCTGGGACACCACACCTTCACATGTTTACTGACACAAACTTAAAATCACTTTGAACTTAAAACCAGCTCCCAGATAAGAAAACTGAAATATTATTATCTCCAGGTCTTAAAATGAAGATAAAGTAAGAACTTGCACCACATTAAGTGTGGGCTGTGAAATAAGCTCTGATTTCCAGGGGTAAATTCAGTGGCTGAACAACCAAAACTGCCCTGTCCCTGTGTCAGTTTTGTTGTTCTCACATCTGGTTTTGCACCACACCTGCCCAGGCACAGTGTGCTCACCCAGGAAGGGCAGAGTCCTTAAGGACCCCTTATTTCTTTAGAAAACAGCAAAAGCCACACAGTGAGAGGTTTAAAAAGTCTTCATCTCTCAGCTGACAACTGAATGAACTACATTCCAGCAGCATTTCCAACACCATCCTGTTAGTAATGGAGTAGGGCAAGATAAACTGAAGTCACACTGAATATAAGCAGCAGTCTTACTCCTCCAAACTGGGTATCCACTAAAGAACCTTCTGACCTCATAAAAAATTAATCAATTCATCAATTTGTACACTCTATCAATCAGAAATGCTGTAACCATTTTAAGTTGCACATAATTAAAAGGTAGTTCAATATGTGAGTGTTCCTTTATTGATCCTTCCTCCAGTTTTGCTTGTTTTCTTCCTCACAGGAAAAAGTGAATGGATCTGTCTTTCCTTTTTTAAGTGTTCATCATCCCCCTTCCAGGACACCACCTCAATACTTATGGAACAGCCTCAGTTCACAGATTAAAGGTAACAGCACTGCAGAAGACAGCAGACCTGAGAAATGGCTTTCTCTGTGAGAGCCCTTAATGTTATTTAAAATTCTGAACGACTGACAGACACCTCCACTCCCTCCCCCATCCCAAAACAAGTTAATTTGAAAGTATTTAAAGCTACCTGGCACCTTTTGCAGCTATACTTGTGAGGCTCTGAATCTGCACTTTCATCAGAGTTGTCATCATTTTCCTCTGATGAGATTCCAATTTTACCAATGAACTCTTCCCTCTGGTGATCATCCATTAGGGCTATGTCCTGTGTAGAGTAGGAAAGAATATTTTGTTTTAACAGATTAAACTCCTTCAAAAAGTAAGGCATGGTCACCTTTTGCTGCCATGAACACTGCTTTGCATTAACTGCTGTAATATTATTTATTTAAAATATCCTCCTGCTTTATTCAATCCAGAGTTTTTCTGTTCAGGGCCACATAAGAAATATGTTATTCAAACAACTGATTTTTTTTTTTTTTTGCATATAAAAGTAATCTTAATGTAAAGAGACTCAGCTGGTACAACATTACATCAATAAAAGCATCTTTATGAGCACCACTGAGTGATACATTTCCCTTTCAATTTCATTTAATTCCTTATAATTCAGTGTTGGCAAAGCAATCTGCCTTCTCTAATTGATTATTAACACAATACCTTAAAATGGACATGAATATGATCTCTCAACACATCCACCCTGAAAAATTTACGTCCACAGATCTCACACGTGTATTTCTTGTCTCCGTGTGTTAGAAGGTGTTTGTTCATATTGCTCCTACATGAAAACACCTGAAGGGAAAAGAGAAGGAAGGAAAGATTTTTGGATCATGTCCAGCAGGGCTACAGTTCTTTGTAACCTATCCAATGGAGAGCACAGAACACATTTACTGTCTTTTTTTATTGATTCTGGCCAGAAACATGCAGGACCTCCTGCTAGCCAGCCAGCAGTCTGCCTTGAAACTGCTAGCATGGCAAAATCCAGCAGCACAGTTCCAAGGAACTGACTGAAACCAGCCATTCACAGGGGTGGACTTCCAAAAAAAGCTGCAGCAGAATTACATAGAGCAGAATTTGAAGTATTTAAACAAGTGTCTTTTGAATCACAAATGTTCCATCTATCTGTAAAAAGACACAGCCACAAATTCTACCTTGGCTTATATGAAACACATCCAAAGCATTAAAACCAGAGGTCTACACAGCAACTGAAGAGTTCTTGAGTACTTTTTGCACCATGAATCATTAAACATTTATAAAATCACAAGTTAAACCCACACTCCTTGTGACAACAGTGATCATGAGTGTTGAGCATTCAAATGCAACCATGCCATGACTATGTCACGAGTTCACTTTTATTCCCCATGGAAGAGGATTCCCAATGCACACAGACACTCCATCTGTTCACAACCAGCCAGAAAAACTCAATTTTAAGTAACATAAGCCATGAGATTCCACTGGCACACACAGTGGCCATGTGACACTCTACATTGTGCTGCATGTCCTGAGGAAAGTTCAGGCCTGGAATGCACTTCTGCTCTTATCTTTGTGCTAACAGCTCCCACCATCCATGGTGGGAGCGGGCTTGGATAAATAATAGAGCTACAGATGTGTTTGAAGAGGAATATCCTGACTGGACCCCACACCCTCCCTGGGCAGCTGTTCCAGAGCTCTGCCACCCCCAATGTAAAGAATTTCTTCCCCATGTTGAGGTGGAATTTCTTGTGTTTTATTTTATGGCCACTGCTCCTCGTGCCATTGCCGAGCACCACCAAAAAGAGTCTGGCCCCATCCTCTGACACCCCTTGGAGATATTTAAATGTCTGGATGGATGCCCTCAGTTTTCTCCTCTCTGGACTGAGCTGCAGCACCCCTGGAGCTCCAATGCAGGGCCCTCTGATGGCACAGGCTCCTACCTTCCCACACACGGGGCACCCCGAGGGCTCCTTCTTGTAGCGCACCATGTTCTCCGTGCTGTGCTCAAAGTCTTCTCTCTTCACACGCCTCACCCCTTAACACAGCAGTCCCCATCAAAAAAACAAAACAGAAATAAAGAAAAAAGAAATAAACCATGGCTTTCCAGCCTGCAGGCCTTTTTAGGAGGAGACTGGGAAGAGTGAAACACTGGGAAGGGCCTCAATGAAGGGTTTAATTGCTATCAAAAGGGGGATTACTAAATTAAAAGTGTGTTTCAGGAATATAGAAGCAATCTGCCAAAGTGATGTGTTACAGCTTACTGGTTATTAAACCAACTGTAAAGTGTCTGAAAACACTTTTGTGAAAAACATTTTTGTTAACACCAGCAAACAGGCAGATCTAGTAGGCCTTGGCACTTCAATCTGGTATCTGGCCCAGAAATTCACTCTAAGAGAGAGAAGAAGTCTCTAAGGAGAGATGCAACCATCCAGCATCAGCTGTAATGCTCAGAGAGGATTTCAGACCTCTTTTCTCTGCTACTTTCAGGAGGGCAGAGGGCTCCTGCTCTTCTGTGACAGCTAAAAATGAGACACTGCCAGGGTCATACAGCCCCTTGTCCTCTGGCTCATGACACAAAGTAGATAATCCGGCTGCTTTTTTTAAAAATCACTTTTGGTTTTATCATCTAAGTCACTAACCACATTCTAATATATGTTGAGCAATGTACCAACTTTTTCCAGTCTTTGAGTAGCTGTAATATCCTTAGATGCTTGAGATGTTGAACAGTAAGCTCTCATAATTCTCCTTTCCATATATTCTCAAGTGTTTCAAAGATAACATGCCACTGACACTGTATTTATATAGCAGTCACTCTCAGCTGTACATGGCAAGTTAACTTTCTGCCTTCAGATTTTCAAGTTACCACACAAATTTTCAAAAAGAAGAACAGGATGCAAAGAAAGAAAAATACATAATTAAAATTAGCCATACATAATTAAAATCAGCCAGTCTAAAGTGCTGCATAATAAGCCAAGCAGCTTCCACATGCCTGTTAATAGCTCTGGACCTAGTACTGTTATTTTTCATAAATGTCACATTTTGCTGAAATTTGAAACTCTTGACCAGGTAACTGATAATCAAAAAAAGACAGCCACCATCCAGAAGAATCTAATGTACACAATCATCTCCTTAGCCTGCCCACCTCCACTGCTGTTCCAAGAGAAATAATTTGGTTGATCTGCAGTAAATTTACCTTCCAAGTGCCGCCTTTGATGGTCCAGCATGACATCCTTCCTGTAGAACATCTTATTGCAGATCTCACACGCAAACTTCTTATCCCCATGCTTTTTCTTGTGTTTTGACAGGTTGCTGTTTGTAGAGAAGAATCTGAAACACATCTCACACTGGAATGTCTTGTCATCTGTAAGCAAGAGAAACCATGCAGCTCTTTACAGCTGAGAACAGGTTTTGTATGTTGGTGAGACAGGTGGTTCTCCTGTTGGACCTGGGTTTTAAACATGTGATTACATGGGTGATTCTGGGCTGAACATTATTGTGGGGCCATAAAAGTAACCAGGATGTCATTTTCTGAGCATAAGATCACAGCATAAATAAGGGATGGCTATGGGAGAAAAGGACAGGCTGGAGTAATACTAATTAAAAAACCATTTAGAGACTACTGCAAGTATAAAGCTTGAGAAAGTTGAAGAAAACTGTAATCCCACAAAATTGCAAATTACCACTAATACTGATCCTGTTTCCAGTTCCTCTGTTTTAGAGGAGTGAGGTGGAACTTAAGTTTCAGGGAAAGAAAGTTAAACAGAGATGATGACAGATGATCTGTGAACAAAGGAAATGCCAGAGAGGATATTACACAGGTGAGCAGGAGATACTAAAAAAAAATCCAATTCCTAAGTGGATGTGTTGCTCTACAGATTATTGGTTATATTTTTCTTATCAAAAAAAAAGACAGGTTGCTTCTTGTGATGATGACAAAAACCTAAATCTTTACTCCCTTTGGTAGTTTCTCTGCTGAGATGGATTTGGAGATATCTTCCCAGAATGGAGCAGAGATGCCAGAGGAGCAATTCTCACCTGTCCTGCAGTTGTGGAATTCCAATGCACTCTCTATCCGAAAGGCCTTTTCACACGTGCTGCACTTGTACCTGTACTCACTGTCCACCTGAGGAGCACAAACAGGAAAAGCCAAGTCACAGCTGACAGAGAAATTCTAAACCTCAAATTATCTCTTCTGTTTTCTCTCTTCTCCAGTTTTTATTCCTTCAAGAGGGCATTTAACTACACAGTGGTGCATAATTCTGATGCTGTGTCATCCTGCCACATTCCTACATCTGAGCTATTAAAAAAACCCAAAGGCTATGCTCCTGTGTGGATGTAACAGTCTCCCTGATATTCCCCTGGTCCAACACAGAATGTTTGAGAAGCAAGATGTGACCTGACTCATCTTCCAGAAGAGGAGGCAGCAATCTGAGAGTTAAGGACCCTGGTGCCAAGCAATAAATAGAAGTTTTCACAAATAAGGTGCCACTAAAGGTGTGTTTAATATTTCTATGGCTGCAGCATTCAAAGGCAGAGTTCACACATTAAAGGAATGATAAATGGGGAGAAATGAAACAGGACAAGCAAACAAGAATGGAACAACCCTATTTAGCAGCATAACTCAAGTCAGATCTAACCTCTGTATCGTGCAGGTCCAGCTAATTCCAGCTTGTCTTGCTGGAAGTGATGCCTGAAAGCAATTTTCTATAGGAAAAGGGCTTGCACATGCTGAAAAGCACTTTTCAAATTCATCAATTATTCTAAGATAAGATGTTAGCACCCCCTCTGTGTCCTTCCTCACTCCCATGGGATACCTGCTCACATGGAGCTGCCCAACTCACACCTGGAATCTCACTGTGCCTTTCCACATAAACCCTGCCAGGAGCCTGAGAGCCCCTTCCACTCACTTCATTCCTGCTGTGCTTGTATGAAACGTGCTGCTTCAAGCTCTCCTTCCTGCTGAACAGCTTTGCACATTCCTCACATTTAAACAGTTTGTCACCTGAGGGGATCAATCAAGATGAAAGGGAAGTAGTCAGTGATTGATAATAACCAACTCCAGGCAAGGCAGGGGAAACCAAAGCAACATGCAAACAAACAGGCTAGTGGTGAAAAATTTAGTCATTCAGATCTAACCAGTGGATTTTAACCATTTCCAACAATTTTGGTTTAGTTCCCCCACCCTTTTTCAGTGATGATTTTTTTCATGGAACCCTTAGAATAGGACACAGGCCCCTGGAACTGCAGATCACAGGTGGAAAAACACTCACCTGACATTTACACAGCTATGTTACCCATGTGCCTGTGAAGGTGGGGGTGATATTTATGTATATATTTAATGGTAATAAGAGCTTTAGATAAAACATCACATCCTTGCCCTCATTTTAAAGATGTAATTTTAAATACTTTCAACTTCAATTTTCCACTGTTATCTTCTTGTGCTTTGATCTGAAAAAATTAATTTCCTAGAGAGAGTTAAAAGAAAGACAAAGCAAAACCAGCTCTCTTACAAATCCATATCCCACCACCTAAAACGAGCCCTGCTGTTTAACTCCAAGGTGGAACCAAGACACAAAATCAATGGCCAGGCAAGGGAAAACTCCAACCCACCATGAGAACGGATGTGCCTGCTGAGGTTGCTGCTGTTCTGGAAGATCTTACTGCAGATGCTGCACTGATAGACCCTCTTGTGCTCCCCCAGCTGCTTTATCAGCTTCCTCCGAATCCCGTGTCTACTGGAGAGAATTAAACTCCTTTTGAGGGACATGGTGTTTTGGTGATGAGCAAACCTACTGGATTAGAGAGAAAGGCAGGGACTGAAAGCTAGCCCACAGGTTGCAACAGAGTTCCAGCAGCTGGAAAAAGCTAGAGGAGTGTTCAAGTCAGCTCCTGGCAGGAGGAAGGGGGCCTGGATGGAGCTTCCCCAGCTCCAAGGTGCCCCCCTGGCCACCCCCTGGAAGCTGCAGATGTCACTCACTCCAAATTATCTTCACTCAGAACAAGGAGGCAAAAAGCAGCAGCAGAGGTTCTCTTTGCAGGCCCCTCAGAGGAACAGAAAGGATCTGTTCTGCTCTGAAACCATCAGCACTGTCTCAGCTTAGGGAGTTTGACAGCCCCCATGTAAAAGCTGTATTTGGGCAGAGGGCAGCAGGGTGCCAAGCAGCACTGTGCCATTTCCCAGCACAACCACCTGCTGAAATGCCTTTTTGATGGCTCTGTGCCTGCTAAGGACTCTAATATATACCAATACCAGCTAATTCATAAAAATTGAGTGCTCCATTATACCAAAAAAATTTCAAAAGGCCAATTTTTCTAAGACTAAAAGACATAAAAGAATCTGAATTAATCATGTGATACTTAAGAGTCTCCCTGAGGTTCTGTTATATTGAAGTTTTACCCTCCTACTGCTCCAAATCTAGAGTATCACATGCAAAATCAACATAAGTCATTCATGAGCTAAGATGACAAGCAAGACTGAATAATAATGATTAACATATTCTGAAAGAAAAAAAATCTCTTTGCCTGTCTTATCACTACCATTCAATGGGAGTAAATTTCACCTTGCAGCTGCAGGAGGCTTTTGGAAACACACTGAATAAAAGCAGTAACACGATGAAAAAAGACATTTTCATTTATGTTATGTTCCAAAATCCTACCAGTGTACAAGTAGCATTCAAAATCACCTCCTGAAGCAGCAGCATCACACAATTTAATGCTGATAAAAAAATAGCATCTGTGGGCCCAGAAGTTGAGCAGAACTGTTGCTTGCTACACCATCTTAACTACAACTAAGAGGAAATTCTGCATCCCAGAACACTTACTTTGTCACTGAGCTGATGCTGTTTGTGGTGCTGGGCATCTTTCCTAAAACCAGATCCATAATCCTCTCTTCTGGAGCTGGAGGCAGGGCCACCTCCTCTGGAGGGACCTCGGTGACAGCATCAGCCACACGTTCCACTGCACACACAGCAAAGAAATAAACACAGCAGTCATGGGGACAGCTGCAAGTAAAACTTCAAAGGCAGAAACTGTCATAAGATGTGGCACTGGACAAATCAACTGTCCACAAACACATTCAAAGAATCACAGAACAGCGTGGGTTGAAGGGACTCATCTAATCCAAACCCCTGCCACAGGTAGGGACATCTCACCTATTTCTAACTTCTTACCTTTCCAAGATATAGCTGAAGGGTCAGTGGACCTAGCATGATTAAATTTCCAATTAGAGCATCCCTTCAAGGAAGGTAAAGCCCTTTCTAAACTAAACTTGAGGTAGAGAGGAAGATTTGTCCTCTTGAGAGGAAGGATGCATCCTCTCCTGTTCCCTCTTGCAGTTCCCATAACCACTATCCTGTTTTTCTCTGGGGCTCTCTACAAACCATCACAGCAGAATGCAGATGACTGAGTGCAGCTTCTGCCTTCAAGGCCCTCAGAAATAACCCTTAGAAATAACACAAAACTTGTAAATTGGCAGTTTCAGTGACTTAACTAAAAACCTCCATCTTTTCTCTGCTGCTTCTTAGCCCTTTCTGCAAAGGCACCATCACAGATGTATAAGCAGATTTACTCCTTAGCATTTTCTAGATTTCTGTTTTACCTGCAGAATCTTTCTCTTCATCAATGACAAGGGGTGTTTCTACTTTTGCTGTTTTGGCTTTTCTTCCCCTCCTGGCCTTTCTCCTGGAGTCTGTGCTGGCACTGGCTGCCTCACTTGCCACTGGTTGATCTGCTGGCACAGCCTCTGCTGCTTTCTCAGCATCGTTTTGGCTGCTTGGGGGGGCACCTTTGGCTTGTTCCAGGTGACTCAGCAAGTGCTCTGGGTGGATAGGGAAGAACAGGAGAGTAAGGAAGAAATTATCCTTAAAATACTCAAATGGAACTAGCTGAAAGCCCATCTATCAGATACATTTCACTTTGCAGAGACTTACTTCAAATTATTTCAAAAGCAGTCACAATACCTTAATAAATCAAAACCTACAGAGTATTAAACAGCCACAAGAAGTGAATTAAGGAGATTTGCTGATATCATAGTAAAGTTTGTGTTTCTGATAATGGGTACATTTTTCCAAATGCCCAAGTTATTTACTGACCTAAGTGCCCTTTTCAAAAATGATTCATCAAATGGCCAAAGCTTCTAAATAATTTTAAATTCTTCTGAAAACTGCATAAAATAGCTGTAAATGAAATGCAGAAAAAAAAATGTACTTCATTATTACCCTTACTAAATCTGCCATAAATACCAGATGGACAAGATCACAAAGTATAACCTGGCATCACTGAAACCTTGACACTGCTCATGCAGCTCCCTAGCCTTGATTTTCCTGACAGTCACATCATCTTCTAGATCAGTTTTATTTCTTCTAGATTCAACATTAATTGTTTGTCCAGAGACTGAACACTGCCATGGTCAAAACAGCCAAAATATCCTTGTTCTACCTTCCCTACCACTGATTTCCTCAAAGGAACACAAAATTTAAAAACTTTTCTCTCACTGCACCATGGATGGTGCCTGGCTGTGAAGCCATGGAAGAGCAGAATCCTGCTGATGATTCTCAGTGCTCTCCCATGAATTTCTAGCACTTCCTACCTGTCAGCAGCTGGGGCTCTTGGAAAGCAGATGAACACACTTTACAGGTCCACTGGTTGGGCTTTGCTTCTGCTGTTCCACTGCCTTCTGGAGTGTTCACTAAATCACAACAAGAAATACTGAAAAGCTTTGAAAATGGGAAAGTGGTAAATCCCTGTAGCTTTGTTTATCTTGCAGTAACTCCCTGAGTATCATGAGGTAAAATTTAAGCAGCAAGAGGCCCCTGGGGGATGATTTCAGGATTCTCCACACATGAAGAGCTGAACTATCAGAAGATATAAATGATGCCAGGAGAGACTATCAGTGCCCTTGTAAAATCCTGAGGGCTCCTTTATCACTTTCTAAAGAACTGTGTTCATAAAAGGCATGACATAAAGCAATTTTTAGCACCTTTAAAACCAGAGTTACCAGTCTTCTTCTGGGTTAGCTGAGGACAGAGGCAGGAGAAACCTCCTTGCTCTCTGTGAAGGGCATTCCAGAGTAAGAACATTGGGATTAATGGAAGTAAGGGTGAGGACAATGAAAACCCAGGTTTGAGCAGTTTCATTAATTAGATGTGCTATGAAATCACCATAGTAATACTTTAATTAACACATCAACTCAAGAAAGGTAAAGAAAATGAAGAAATTAGCACAAAAATGAAGCTGGAATAAAAAAAGTAAAATAGGAAGAGTTACTCTGTTCACAATTCTTTCTATTTCAGTCCTTAGATTATGTATTTGAATTTGTCTAGAGGATCTGATAAATCTGGACTAATTCAGAGATTTTTTTGGCACACAAAAAGCTGAATATCCCACGGTGAACAAGACTCCTCCTGCAGAGGAGGAGGATGACACTGACATCAGGGTAAGTGAATGGCAGCACAGGGAGTTTGAATTGTGCCTCAGTTTTTGCCACAGATTTCCTGGATGGTCATTACATGACAGCTCTGCCATCTGTAAAGGGACAGTAAAATTCCTCCTTCTTTTCAGTGTTGGTTCTTAAACCAAAATAAAGGATTCTCTGAGGCAGAGCCTCTTCCCTGCTACAAAACACACTCAACACTGCACTACAGAGGTGTGATCTCATGCCTGCTGCAATAAATAAATTAATAAGAAATGACTTGGCAATACAGCAACAAAAATTCCTTCTTCAGAGGCTACATAAAGGACTTCTTGAGGGCTCTGTCCAGGAGGACAAAAGCAGCAAACTAAGATGCTGTGTAAGGTAATTGTGCCTGACTCTGCACTTCCCTTGCTCCTTAGCTGCTCCTTGCACTGGTTTGTCAGGAAGAGCCAGATCCTTTTTAAGCTCCCACTTCCTCAGGCTTCCAGAGCAGCTGCAGGGCAACCTGGCTGACTTGGAACCACAGATCTGACAGCTGGCAACTGCTTGGTATGGCTTGAGGCAAACAGAATCAAAAGAAAATTTTGTTTTGGAAGCACCAAAACACCTCATCAGTGGGAACACCTCAGGGTTCCCAAAATACAACAGGCAGCATTTGGTTTCTACTGAAGTTGGACTTTCAGGCAGTAGGGTGAAGGATGTAGGATTCTTCATTTTACCTCTGGAAAATGAAGAATTTTACCAATTCTTCATTTTACCTCTGGAAAAATCAGTGATGCCAAACTGAAAGACAACTCCCCAGTCAGCTTCACAATTTAGCTGTGACACAACCCAAGCTGACAAATGGATCCTCTGATCAATTGCTCTGTACACATCTGCAACAACTCCCCTCCTTTCCTCCTGGCTACTTTTACTATTAAAAAGCATAAGTTATTAGGAAAATAACCTCTCAAAGAGCAGACCTAGAATGGTTTTCTTTTGATCTCGTGTACCCTGAGTGTACTTTTTGAAATTAGTGTTAAGTGGGTTCTTAATTTCACTTAGCAGAAGGGGGGAGCACTGCTTTGTAATGAATCCTTGGGACAGAGTTCCTATGACAGTACCAGATATTTCCTCAGCCATATGTTCTTTGCCAAGAGGATATGTATTACTTATAAGTTTATTTAAATTTGATTTTCTGTGATTTAGAACAATCTAAACTCTAATACTGTGGTATTATGGTAATCTGGGGTCAGTGTTCTTGTCATTTCCAAACTTTTGAAATGTTTTCTTCTGGAACTTGGCCTGATCATTTGAATGACTACACTCTGCACAGGAAGAATGAAGATTTTCTTGGGGATTAGCCCCATCCCATCACTAACCACCTCCAAAGTCAGGAGCACTTGTGGTTTCCATGAAAATAAACTGCCTAAAAGTTTATTGGCCCCTCTGTCCCTTTCTAACCTGTGTATGTACTTTAAGAACTGTGCCCATGAAAACAAAAAGAAAAATTCAGGCTTTCAAATCCTCTCTAAATTAGCATTTGCCAGAAGTTATATATCCATAATACATGTGTAGGAGTGTTACACCTAACAGCTCTGCAGACCTGTGTCTGTCCTCTATCTCCTTATGAGCACTATAATGTTGCATACCTGCTGGATCAGCTGCTAGAATGCTGGATTTCTTGCTTTTTTTATGGGGTAAGACAGCAGATGAAGGCTTTGAAGAGACTTTATTATTCCCTTCTTTATCAGATTCCATTGCTACCAAGGGCATATCTGTGAAGAGGAAAAAGAGTTCATCTTCTTTACTGAAGACCTTTGACTCTTGCTCTGTGCTGAGGGCAGTAGTCAGAAAGTTTTTTTCTGTAACAGGCCTGCAAATAACATTCTCATGTAAAATTTTAACCAGGGCATTCTTATACCTGAATCTCACCCACTGTGCTTGAATATTCTGGAGTGTACTGTGAAGTGCTGAACAGAGAGAGCAGGGCAAACATACTTCAACAGTATTTTTAAACACCCATAACCCCACAAAAACACATGAACAGGTTAAACTAAAGAGAGAGAAGATGAAACCTCTCAGTTAATACCAACTGAGAACATCTCAGAGTTCAGAAATATGTCAACTGCATTGATTCAGCTGCAGCATTTGAGATTCTGCTTAGGATCAAGGGCAGCCATAAAGCTGACACTGGTGGCAGTGGCCTCTCCCCAAATTTGTCACCCCAAATTATACCCAGCAGAGCAGTAATAACATCAGGGAGCACTCCCAGCTCAAGAGCAGGAAGAAAACACCCTTGCAATGCTAAAGGATCTTGCCTTTCAGCTGTAGAAATGGAAAAGTAGGAGAAAACAAAGGGGAAAACACTGGAACTTGTGGTAATTCTAATTCAGATTCTAAAATACCATCTGCCTTTCTTTCCAATGCACAGCCACGTGGATCTTACTCTAGTGGGTCCCATGTGAGGCTGTTTAAGATAAATCTAGTTTTTTAGAACTGTGTAACAGTTCTGTGCAAAACCAAACCATTTTCACTGCAACTGAAGAATTAATGGCTTCTTTAGCCAATCTGCACACAGATTTCTCTGATGATTGAGCTCCTTTGCTGTTTTACCCAGAAACACTTTTGATACAACCACCAAATCTTTAGTTAAGGACTATTTATCCAGTTTTGTCCACTCTGAAGAGGCTGAATCATGAACTAGGCCACCTGTTTAAAAAAAACAACTGGCTGTATCATGGAAAAGAATCTACACTTTCCTCCTGCAGGGCACCCACGTGTGCATGCTGGCCTGACTCTGCAGGATAAGAGCCTACTGGATAAACAGCACTGTCAATTCCAACAGCCAGGGACTATCAGTCCCTGCCAGCACTGGGCCCTTAGGAAGGAAGAAAGGCCCCCACACATACCATTGGCAACACTAGTGACCTGCTTCAGCACTGGCTTTTCCATTTTTTTGGCGTAAAAAGCTGCATACCACACTCTCAGCTCAGTTCCTGGGGGGATGTCCTGGCAGGTGGTGAAGTAAATGTCATTGTCATGCTGGAAGGCAGTTAAGTTTTGGTGCTCATACTCGGTGGCTGGGCGCACCATCATCATCCAGTTGCAATCATCTTCGTTGGTGGTGTCAAAATACACCATGGGCCCTTCCTTCTGGAACACCTGCCGAGGAAAATGTGCAAAGAAGAAAAACCTTGAGATGTGATACAGAGTTGAGGAATAAAAAATAATGATTTTTCTGCTTTTGCTGTGGTTTCTTTTCAATGGACATAAGGGACGAAGCAAGTCTTGCACCAGGTACTTTTCATTTAAGTCACACCTTTGGATGAGACAGAAAACCAGGGGCAAGATGGGAACAAACTGAACAAAATCATCCCAAGAATTCTTGCTATAGCCACCAGTTTCCCAAAACATTGCTGCATACATGAGTGGAAAGGTATCCAAAGAGCCATCAGCCCAAGGCATGTTTTTAAATCTTTACTTCTGAGTTAGGTATTAGTGGAAACTAAGACTGAATTCCAATCTTAATGTAGCATTTTTCCTACCAAAACCTGTCAAGAGAGGAATAAAACAAATGCAAGACAGAAAAAAAAACAACACTTATTCTGCATGTTCTGTAAACCTAATGCATATGTGGCTCATTAAGCAAATTCAATCAAATTGAAGAAAGTCATTAAAAGAACTGAGCTTCTGGTTTGGTTCTTCTGTTCCTTGCCCAGGGAATGTTTGTTTAGCTCATCTCTTAAAGGGCACACCTAAATGATGTTCCAAATAATCCCCCTTCACATATCTTTGTTTCCATGGTGTTAGACAGCATTAATTCATCACAGGTAAAACTGACTCCTTGCTATTTATTGGTTTACAAATTCTCTGTCTTACCTTCAGGGGAAAAACTGATTCTTTCTCCAGCTTGAGAACTCTCTTGGATTCAAAGGGACCAAACTGGGTACGTTTCACCAGCTGAGTCACAGCAAACACTCCCTCAGTCCCATCCTCCAGTTGTCTTATCTCCAAATTAGAAGGCAGAGATGATCTAAAGATTTAAGAGATAATTGAGAGAAAAAAATAAATCACAGAACCGATTAGGTTGGAAAAGACTTCCGAAATCATCAAGTTCAACCTTTGGGTGAGCACCACCTTGTCCAGTAACAGTTCTGCACTGCAGGAACCCATGGAAGAAAGAAATCAGCACTAAACACAAGTGTTTCTGCGCTCCCAGACTCTCTCCTTCCCCAAACAAGCTTCTGAGAAGAACCACATGTAGTAAATACTAAAATACTACACATGATACACAAAGAACATCTTCCCAAAACTTCACGTGACTGGCCCCACTGGATTGAAATGCAATTCTGTTTTTTTCAGGTCTGTGCTAACACATAAAAAGCTAAAAATAATCAAGCTACTGACTACCCTGTAGAGGTTGACACTGGCAGAACTGCTTTACTGCCCAGATAAAGAGAAATACAAAAAGATTGCAATCATAGTGATATGCAAAATAATTGAAGAAAAGTACTTTTAGTTTGAAACATAAAATAAGCAGTGTTAGAGACAGAAGTTCAGATGTTTCTCAACACTTCTTTTCTAACCATAAAGCATCCATTTTATCTTTTCAGTAAGACAGAGGGAACAATAAATGCGGTTAAGCAAGCAGACAGTTTTAAAAAGACTCATATCCAGGCTGTGGTCAAACTTGCCCTCAGCCTCAGATAACTCACTTTCAGCTACTGTTCCCCAGATGTAAAGGCTGCAATTAAATTTCTTCTTTTCTTATCTTACTTATTTCAGCTGAAAACTCTTCAGGAAAATAAATACATTTATCTATAAAAAGTCAATTTTAAATTCTGCTTTAAGTCTATAGTCCAGCAGCCCACACTTACATTAGGGAAAACTTAGCATTTGCATCAAAAAAAGGAGATTGAAAACCAGTGCGTGCACCATATTTGCAAACATTCCCAGTTGGAACATCTGGACATTAAAGTACAAGTTACAAAATAGAAAAAAGGTGGGAAATAGTAATTTTTCACTGGATGTGTGTAGTATAGGCTAGAACTTACTGCACTTCCCATTTTTTGTATATAGTAAAAGCACCTCCCTCATCAGCTTCTATTATTCCAAGGGGTATTTTTAATTTACCCTCAAGCACCTGTAGTGTCAGGGCTGTTAACCACGAAGAGCTGCTGCAGAGGATCATCCAGAGCAGCTTCCAGGCACAGGAAAGCAGTGCCTGGCAGGAACTGCAGGGAAATTCCTCTTCTGGGAAGGCCCAGAAAAGCAGGGACAGCTCCTGCACAGGTACAGAGTAGGGACACCAAGAGCATCCTGCCCTGGCCAAGGGGTCCTGGCACCCACGTGGCAGATCCAGCACACCAGTATTTGTTATAAAAAGCTGCTGGGAATACACAGCACAGCCTACACAGCCAGGATGTGCCAGACTTGCTGCCCACGTGCCTGTTTTCTGCCTGTGACTTCCCAAGAAGGAATATGGAAGCCCTGCACACATTATATAACACACCAAGTTATCTGAACACTTCCCTTTTTGGATCTGCACTACACCTTCACAAAGGTTGGCTCTTTTCCTTAGTCTTGCATTCTACACCTCAATATGAATTTTGCTGACAGTGCCTGATGGTCTTTCCCTGTAAAAATCACTGCTCAGTGTTGTTTTCTCCCAACTAGATTGAATCTATTTGTTTCTTTTGGCAAACAGGAGTGTTTCTGCCGTGCTGTCACAGATTTGCTGACAGAACTATTACCCCTAATCGTTTGCAAAGACCCACAATAATGAGAACAACTTGTTTTGCCTCTCAGTGGAGCAATGACAGAGTTCATACACATGAATGAGAAATCCTCACACACTTCTCTGAAATTAATCCAGGGTATCTAAGGGGGATAAAAGTGGCAGGTACTCAACCACGACAGAAGTCACCACCCCATCTGGCACCACCTGACTTCTTGCCAGAAACCTCAGCAAAGAGTCCTGATGAGCAGCAAGTTAATTTTTTGGCTTCAATTCAGTGCAGCACTTAAGTGTGTGCATCAATTTTTCTATTTAATCAAGGCCATGTGCTTTCCATAGATTTCTGTCATCCTCTGGGACTCCAGTTTGCAGCTGTCAGCATGACATCCACTGAACAGCAAATGTGATTTAAAGGACTAACATGGGTGTTGGGTTAGTCAAGATTAACACAAACATTTCTTACCTTGCCCTGCTCAGTACAAAGGAATCTTTGACTGTCACCACTGGGCCCAGCTCAGGACACTCTGAATCATGGTACTGCCCACAGTCCTCACACCCTGCAAGGAACCAGACAGAAAAGGTTGGAAAACACTTTTGTAAGACAGTTTCCTCCTTCTTTCAAGAGGAAACTAGCACCAAGAAAAATATATATGTAGAGAGGCAGATGTTTATTTATATTGCTTAAAAGAACAGGAATAACTGAATATTGAGTTGGTAGCTGGCACTTGCATAGGTGAGATCACACACATTGTGATCAGTGCCATCAGGAGACAATTGTTTAAATTCTCTCTCAAAGGAAAACAAATGCCTTACACCCACAGTAAATATTCTGCTTAAAGATGGCATTTATTCTTCAGATAAAATGCTGCAACACGTAGCAGCTGAAGAAAACCACACCACAGCCTTCCCCAGGAGCTGGGCTGTAATGAACAGCTTGGGCAGCCTGGTGCTTCCAGGGACAGGAGGCACAAACCCAGAAGCAGCAGCAGCAGAACTGGCACAGGGCTCAGCAGGGCACCAGCCTGTCCTGGGAGCCCAGCTCTGCCTGGCACACACACACTTCTCACCCACAGGGCAGCACAGACACCTCCAAGGTACCTCCTGGTGCCTTTCCAGACCAGTCAGCTGCCTGCACAACACACTCTGGCCACCTCATTCAACTAAATTAACTTTTAGTTTAAGTGGCTGTAAATTACCCAGAACTCAGTGCTTCCTAAAGAAACAATTTTCAGACGAGGATAATTTGAGGCTTTCTAAAATAAGCTAACTTAACAGGATTCCAAATGCTTATATATTGCTTCACCGTGGAAAAAAAAAAAAAAATAGCTGTCAAAGTGCCCTGCCTGGTCAGCTGCTGACACAGCTTCAGGAGAGATCATCACACAGGGGTTATGTTGCTGTGGTGCCTTTTGCATCTGAGCTCCAAGGTTACAAGGACAAGTCAGGAAAACCCAGAAAAGGTGTAAAGTAGAGGGTCATTACATCTGTTTTTTGGGAACAAAAACCAAGTCATTCCAAGGTATATCCCCTCTGGCAAAGCTACTCTGTGCTCCTAACAGGAAGCTTCTCACCTCCCAGGTATTCGTGCTAGTGAATAAAAGGAGTTCTAAAACAAGGATTCCAAACTGTTTCACATTTCTTCTGTCGATGAAACCAGCTTAGCAGTGAAAAAATACATATATGCTGTGGTACAGCACCACAGTTATTGTACCTGAGGAAAGGATCCGTGGGTAAATGCTACTCACAGAGCACCAACAGCCTACAGCTGTCCTGCTTACTGTTCCAACATTCCCCTGCTCCACGTGTGCCTGTAGCCCAGGCTGCCCTTAATATTACTGAAATAATCTGGGCTAAAAGCAGATTTCCCAAACCAGAGAGGGTGGAGGAGCCAGGGAGGGATGTGTAAACCTGACTGCTGAAAAGAAATGAACTTTCATCCACAAAGGGTTGTCATAACCAAAGGGACAGGAATCAATAGCCTGAGTAACAGCTTCTGCAACAGGCTTTGCTGTCCAAAGGAAAAAAGCACTTTGTAATTTTCCTTATCTCCTGACTGCATCAGGGCACTCCTCACTTCTGCAAAGATAAGCCTCTGAAAGGTGCAGACAGCAGGGATAATTCCTCTCACTCCTTTGCAGAGGAATGACCAAAGCCAGGGGAATGTGACAGTGACATTGTGTGGCACAGCTCAATATCCAGAGGATGCCCTAGAGCTGTTACACTCACCCTATGTGACACTTCAAGAGATCACAGCCACAGAACAAACATAAAAACAAGGATGGGAATAATCATAAAATACTCCAAGGAAACTACATTCATACACTTAATTTTAAAAATACTCCAAAATTATATTGTCTATGAAATACATATGCAAGGATGTTTATTATTGGGAGTGCACAGTGTCATTTATAGCAACTCACTTTTTCAGAACATAAGCAGTCCCCATATCCTGTGGGAAAAACTAATTGAAGAGAGCACAAGAAAAAGCTCAGGAGACTCAGTGACCACAGCCCCCAGTGGAAAGGTGAAAATCATGTTGTGTGACACCTTCTGTCTAGTTAGGAATGGCATCACATCCCCATTCTTTTTGCTGTCCACCAGAATCTTTTTATGAAGGGGAAGATAAAGAAACCACTGTTGGTATCTCAGTAGAAATGCAAACAGTCAACACTATTTTTGAATAGGAAGGAATAGGGAGGAATCTGGTGGAGGGGGAAAATGGAACTTTCTGATAGTAGCCATAAATGCAGCTGTGGAACCATCAGAGGTAAAATGGATCCAAAAAGCAAGGATGTGCTCCATTCTGCTCTGCCCTGACTGGATCCACAACATCTTGGGCCTCTCTGCTCACACAAGGACTCCACATCCCTTCACTCTTTTCCCCTGGGGCACCAGGTCCTGCGTGTCCAGGCTGGTGACAAAGGAGAGAATTAATGTGAGACCCAAGCCAAGCTCCAGCAAGTGTGGGACACTGCCCAGCCCTGCTGCAGCCCAGATCCCAGGCACAGGGCCCAGGGATGCACAGAGGGCACAGCAAGAAGCACATGCAGTGAATGCCACGAGTGACACCTGCCAGGGCACTTGGTGCATCTCAAACTGGGCTTGTGCTGACAGAATTGTGAGTCTGCCTGGCCCTGCTGTGGAGGTGCAGATCCCCAAGTCAGGCCAGAGGTCAGAGTTATCCCCAGACACCCCTGGCTGTTAGAGCTGGTTGTATAAACAAAGGGCTTACACTGAGTGTTAGACCTTCAATCTCACTCACTTCAGCCATGAAAAAGCTGCTAACTCACATTCAGAGGTTTCATTGTGTGTTTGCCAACAGTGTCACAATGTGTATGCTGAAATTACACAACCTCCTCTCAACTCATCCATTAACTGTTGGAGCCTCCTTAACATAAAGCAATTTTTTCTAAATAAAATCTTAAAGTCTGGCTTAGTCTTTAATTTCAAGCATTCTGAGTGGACAAGTCACACATGGTAAGAGTTAGATCTTTTTCCTAATACTTACAAATAAACATAATCTCCTCACTGCCATCTTCAGCCATTTTTTTAAAACCTGCCAAAATACAAAAAACAAAGTTAGTTCTGAATTGACTTTTACTTTCCATATCATATAAACATCCCTCTGTGAAGTAATGACTGACTGACCCCGAGCCCACCCAAACACAATAATGTCCCTGCAGGAGTAGCAATGGAAAATTAAAGAAATTAAAGTTGTTTAAAAGCCCCACAGACTGCTGTACCATGAGTTGCAGACATCACTACCAAGGAAGCCTCCATTTCTGTGGGTTCTCAGGCATTTCTCTGTGAGGAAATGCTGTCTCCTGCTGTTCCCCATCTCTGACAAACTTCCAGCCACTCCTGCATCCCCTGCTAAAAAGCTCCTGTGGAGCCCCAGGGCCAGAGGATAATCCAGGTCAGCAGCAACCACTGCAGGAACAAGGCCCAGTGCAACATTTTATTGAACTGTAGCTTAAAAAAAGTATCTCTGAAAGGCAGATTACTTTTTAAATAAACACAGTAATCTTAAAAACCTAAAAACTGCAGACACAGTGACAGACCTCGTATACTGTGCTACTGAGCACCAGAAAACCCAGGGAAATAAAATCCTGCCTCTGTCACTGGCCTTCCACAAAATGGTAACTGACCAAATTGATTTCACAGTTAAATAAGGTTTATCTACATCCACTTCATTAGTCTCAGTCTGTATCAAAAACTTGCATGAACACTATTGCCCCATAATTTTAAATTATGGTTGGCAAAAAGTCTGATTATGTATGGCTAAGACCACAACAACGAGCAGGACCTAGAACAGTTTTCCCCTTTTCTACCCAAACAAACACTTTCCTCCTCAATCAAATAAGCAATTTTCCCAATGCCCCAGGAGAGAGGCAAAGCAACACAAAGATCATGACCCAAGTCTGAGAGAGGTGAGGCTGCAAACCAGCAAGTATTGGCCAAGAAGAGGAGAGGAAGGAATAAGAGGCTGAATCTGTGAGAGGGAGAGGAAACATGACACACCAATAAACAGATAAAGCATTTTTGCAACAAAAGCCAAGCCAGAAATGTGGGAGCACAGCCACTGCTCAGGATCAGGACTCTTCAAGCACAACTCCACCTGTCAGGATCTCCCCCTAACACTCACTGCTGTAAGGGGCAAACTCTCCCCACCCATGGCACAAGCTGGGCCTTTCTTGGCTGCAGGTTTTGGGGACTAAGCTCAAATAAACAAAACAAACATTCATACAAAAGCCCAATGCTGAGCAAAAACAGCACTTCAGGAAATTTCCCCAAAAGCTCTTATCCTAAAAGCAAGGTGAAGAATGCAACAGGTGTTATGGGGAGTCCAAGCACAAAGCTGAAAAACAAGTGGTGCTGATGTCAAAAATGGTTTGGTTTGTTTTTTGACCAACACTTTTTTTGGGGGATGCTCTGCACTATTTCAACAGGGGTATGGGAGAGATAGTTTGTGTCCTGACAAGACTTTAATCCTAAATGTGGCTGAATTAACAAGTAATGGCCTTGACCAAGGGTTCAGGAGCACAGAGCAGCCACACCACCAAAGGCATCCCTGGCAAGCAGCGGACTGGGGACAGGTGACATTACAGGAACAGCAGCTCCGGTGTTCCAGGGGCTGCCAGATGAGGAAGAACAGCACCAGAAGGGCGGGGAAATCCTCGGCGTGGTTCAAGGTGATGGGAGGAGGCACTCAGAGCTGCCGGAGCGATCTGCATTAGCGCAGCTCCCGTCCCTGCAGCAAGGACTCTCCGTGTCCTGCATCATCCTCAGCCCTCGCTCCCAAACAAACACCGGCTCCCGCTTTACAATTCTGATTTACACGCTCCTCACCCGTGCGGGGTGAAACTCCTCCCCTCTGATCTCAGCTGCGTTTCCCAGGAGTTTTTGGAATAAACCACACGATGCCACCCTCTCCAGCTGGTAAACAAAGTCACGATGTGCCTCTCACATGATGGCACTGAGGACAGGCTTCGGAATTGTTTTTTTATCTCATCTGGTTGTTGCTATGGGCCACGTCTGATTATTTCTTTTCTTTTCAAACGTTTGTAACAGAAAAATACTCCGTGAAGTCACTCATCCCACTCCTCCTAATTCTGTTCTTGTCTTGCAGGGATAATCAAAGCTTCTGGGAGTTCCAGGTATTTTTTACATAAAACAGAGAGCAATCATTACATTAGCAGTCAATAATCAGGAGAAAAGCCACACAGAGGAAATTAGACCAGCTACAAAGCCTAATTCTGATGGCAGCAAAAGAGCAGATAAACCACATTTTTTTGACTTGTATAATTAGATGAGTGATTTTGTGCCCGAGAGTAGAGCCACACAGCTATGCACAAAAAATTCCAGCAACACAGCCCTCTGATAATATCTGGAACTTGGGAACCAAAAGGAAGACAGTGAGAGACTGCAGCATCACAGATACCTGCTTGCAGCCCATGAGGTACAAAGATACTGTCAGAGAACCACCTGAGCTGTAAAAATTTAAGAATGGATGTAAAATCACACTTTCCCCTTATAAACTGCTGAAGAAAGAAATCAGGCTCAAGTGCAAAGCTGAGCCATTTTGATCTTGCTAATGGATTTAAAAAAAAAAAAAAAAAAAAAAAAAAAAAAAAAAAAAAAAAAAAAAAAAAAANAAAAAAAAAAAAAAAAAAAAAAAAAAAAAAGTAGGTCAGAAAAATTAATGGAATGCCTGAAAATCTGTGTTTGAACTTAATGATTGACAAGGTAGAATTAAATTTACCCTTTTCTTCAGTCTGAGAATGGGCTTCTAGGAGCGTGAATAACTTCAGAACACAAGCAGATGCACATATGTATGTGAAAGGATGCACGTAAAAACGTAGTTTTCCTCGTGGTGTAGTAAAAAACTTGCTCATGCTACCGCTCAAAAGAATTTCAGAATAAACTACACTGAGGCCTTGTATTTCTTAAAATAATTAGGGCCATTCTATCAATTATTGTTGAGGAGGGAGACGATTTCTAGGCCAGTCGGGGGGGCACGGAGTAACACAGCAGCTGGCGGGGTCTGTGCCACCTGCCCTTGCCAGCGCTTCCCGCGATGCTGTGAATAAACTACATGCAAAGTTTAATGGCCCTGAGCAGAAAACCAGCCCCGCTGCAGAAAATTTCACGTGTGCGAAGAAGCCCCGCAGACCGCGGCTCTCCTCCTTTTGTCTCCTCGGGCGCCCACCGCCCCCTCCCCGCGGGGCAGAGGCCGGGGCAGGGCAGCATCCCCACACCTCCCTCCTCCTCCTCCTCCCAGCCTCTTCCCTCTGCATCACGCCCTCGCACCTGGGAGCTCCCAGCCCCCCTCCATCCCCAACCCCCTGCGGCCAAGCCGAGGCATTCCCCGCTCCCGGCCCCGCATCCCCTTGGCCGCGCCGGCTCCGTGCCCTGCCCGGCCGAGCCCG
>WEIU01021482.1:5116-18974 GCA_013389925.1 Aegithalos caudatus
CAATTTACAAGAACTGCATAGAAGTAGGGCTTAGACTTCTTTAGTATCTAACATAAATTCACTTCAGAATTTTTAAAAAATCAGATTTCTTTTGATTTACTGTCCTGTGGTTTCCATTTTGTGGGTGCTTCACTTCATTTTCTCACATTGCATTGTTAAGAATTGCGTTTTGTCCAAGGCAGCTGAAATCACTTGGTTTTGTTTTGAACACAGAATTAGAACACTAAATTCTCTGAAAACTCCAATTCTACACATGTCGAATGTATTTGAAACTTGTAGAAACCTAAAATCTTGTATCTTTCCATACACCATAGGAAAATCCAATTCCTTTATCTGTTAGGAGTTGTAAAAATACCTTTCTGAAGAACTGAGGTTATTATAGTGATACGTGTCAAGGAAACCAAATGGAAGTACCTTGGCTACAATTTTTAGTGTATGTGTCATGACACTACACATGGTATTTTAATGGCACTTGTGTATTGTCCAGCATAGTGTGCTGGGTCATAAAGAGGTTGGAATTGAACAAAAGGTGTTCATTTAATATAGATAGTCAAATTGTCTCCATCAGCATGCATGACAAACCAGTGTTTTGCAAGCTCAATAAGGTCTGGCATCCTGATGTCAGGAAGAATGGACTTGAGAGAGACCTGGTGTTTCTATTGTTCTGTTTTGTCAGCGTTGTTCCTAGGATCACTGAAAGAACCTACCTTCAGACCTTTAATGTCTCCTGACCCCTTCATTGATGGAAATTTGTACTTTCAACTGTTTCTAATGCTTCCTGTGCTAGCTTTTTTCTCTACTCAGTTGGAGAATCAGTAGTGTAATCCTTGTGTTCTTTACCAGAATAATGAATAAGTCCTATAAGTGATGATATGGGCATGGCATACCTGTCAAACTCAAACCCCTAATTGTATAAATGAGAAGTGTGGTTACACCCATACAAAGGCCAAGAGCAAATATAATGTACAAAAAGTTTCTCTTTTGAAGAGTAAAATATTGGCAGGCTGTACTATGGACTACCAAAACAGCTGACCTATGAGAAACCTGATCTGTTACTGGGGAGTCTTATTATACAAGCTTTGATTCAGAATTAGGGTTTGATTTAGGGTTAAGAGAATGATAAAGTCTAGCTGATGGCTCTGACTTTATTTTATGTATGACATTTGGTGCAAGAACAGGGTCTTGAAACAGTTCTGCTTAACTATAAAGCAATTTCTATTTCACCTGTATTTCTTTATATTCTGTGTGGTCTTATTACTTTCACATTCTAGATTCTGAAGTGTATTTTGGGGGAAAAAAAGTAATAATGCCTCTTGACACTTCCAACAATAAATCTTAGTTCTGTATTTATTTTAGGTTATAGAACCAGTCACTGAAACTGCCTCAAAGTTTCAGTGTGTTCTATTTTTGTATGTGTCTTAATTCTGCAGAGGTTTATAAAGACAGATTAAACAATCTGGGGCAAAACAAGAATTTTCTTTTTTTTCAGTTACATGTTAACTGCACATTTTTATCATTGCTCTCACTTAAGCAGTTTTGCTGCAGTCATTTGTCAGGGTGATCCATTTGCCAGCATGGAGTGCAGAGTGCTCATACTTAACAGGGAACATACAACCAAAGAGCTAATAAAATTCAACTTTACAAACCTGCTACTTTCAGTGCAATGTGCCTGAGGCTAGCAAGTTTAATTAAAATGGGATTAGATAGGGAACTTATTTTTTTAGCTGTGATCAATATGTTTAGTTGTAAAGATGAATTGATGTTTATTAGATCCAGAAGTGATAGTAATACTTAATAATAAGTGATACCAATGCCTGAAAAAATTAAGAATCATGGTGTAAAATTTAAATGCATGTAGCTAAATGTTTGTTTTGCAGCACCTACTGAGAATAAAGAAATAATTTCCCATATCAGTCAGCATGGAGGCAAGTGGCCATACTGGTTTAAAAAAATGGGTAAGTTTGCATATTCAATATCTTCAGTTTATTTACTTTTTTTTCCTTTCTAATTGTACTTTTATGTCTGTTTAGAAAATCTTCAGAAACTTGGTAACTACTCCTTGAAACTGCAAGTAGTGTTGAATGAGAGTAATGCAGACACTTATGCAGGAAGGCCTCTGCCATCTAAAGTATTTAAATTTACTATTGTAGGTAAGAATTCCAATCTTTTCTCCTATTTTTAGTGTTTATATTTGATTCATAATATATCAAAATTTGTTATGTTCTAGTTGAGAGATGGTTTTCAGCATTAAAAAGTAGCATTTGCCTGTCAGATTTGAAGCATTTCCAGGAAAAAATGGTTTTTTGTAGTAGGTTTTGATCTTACATGTAATGTGTTGGCACTGCGGCAGGCAGTTTTACATTAAAAAAAAAGTTTTGATGGAATCGAAAGCTCCCTCATGTGAACTTTTCCAAATGTACTTAAAAAAATAAACTTCATTAGAATCACCCTTTTTCCTCATGCCATTGACATAAATATTCTTTCATAAAACTAGTATTTGTTAGGCCAACTTTCGTGCACAAACCACAGAAACTCATTAAAAAAACAGGTTATGTGTTTAAACATGCTGAGATTAAAGTTGTTTTTTTAAAATTAGTTAATTAATTAAGGAAGAATCCTATGCAAACTTAAGTTCTCGTTTGGTTGTAATGGATATATCTCTTTGGGCTAACAATCATAAAATACTTACTACAATGCTTACTAGAACACTCACTTCAGAAAGGATTGGTGTGAAAGGAGAGGTGGTAGGCTACTTTAGGCGTGTTTAGACTTCCTGGAGCTTGATGATGGTGACAATTAATGTTGAGTGTTTGTGGCTAGGAGAGCGGGGAAGGCCAACAAGGCAGATACTGTGGTGGGGGTCTGTTACAGACCACTCAGCCAGGGTGCAGAGGCAGATTAAATAAACAGCTGGGAGAAGTGTCACAATCACTAGTCCTTGTTTTTTGTGGGGGTCTTTACCTTACCAGATGTCTGCTGGAAATATAACACAGCAGACAGGAAATGGTCTAGGAGGTTCCTGGAGTGTGTTGAAGAGAACTTGCAACACAACTGGTGAGGGAGCCCCATCTCCTTTCTGACTTTCTCTTTGTGAACAGAGAAGCACTGGTGGGTGGTTGGTGGTTGTCTTGGGCACATTGATCACAAAATGAAAGTTTACTGCATTTACTATTCTTGAAGTAAGGAGAAGGGTTAGCAGAACTGCTGCCTTGGACTTCCAGAGGGCAGAATTTGGCCTGTTTAGGTGAGTGGTTGACCGAGTCCCTTGGGAGGTAGTTCTGAAGGGCAGAGGAATCCAGAAAGGCTGGAAGAAGGAGAGCAAAATGGAAGCTCACAACCTGGACTTCAGGAGAAGACTCTGGCTTCTTCAAAGACCTGCCTGGTAGAGTTCTATGGAAAGAGCCCCTTGATAGAATGGAGGCTCAAGCAATTTTGTTAATATTTACGGGTCACCACCATGCTCAAGTCTGGTTCATCCCAATGAATAGAAGTCAGACAAAAATTCCTAGAGGCATGCATGGATAAACAAGAACCTACTGTCAAAACTCAACACAAAGAAGTATACAGAAAGTGGAAATGGAAACAGGTAACCAGGGAGGAATACAGAGAGACTATCCAAGCATACAGGGATGGGGTTAGGAAACCGAAAGTCTAATTGGATTGAAAATGGCATCACTAGCAAGTGATATCAAAGTCAACAAGATAGGCTTCTTTAAATACATTGGTGAAAAAAGGATGGCTGAAATAAACATGGGCCCACTGTTGAATGAGGCAGAGAATACAGGTTTTGGAAAAAACTGTGATACTGAAATGGTCTGCCTTAGTATTTTTTAGTAAGACAGACCTCAAATCCCATACCCCAAAGACTGGTGGAAGGTCTGGGGCAAGGAAGAATCCACCCTTCAAATGGAAGATGGGCAGGCCAAGGAATACCTAGGCAAACTTGTGGATATGTAAGTCTGTGGGCCATGATGGGATGCACTCATGAGCCAGAGAGAGCTGGCTGATACCCTTTTGAGGCTGCTCACACTAACTGAATAATCATGGCAATTGAGAGAACTTCCTGGTGTTTTGGGGAAAGCATCACTCCCATCTACAGAAAGCAGAAGGAGGACACACAGAGCTACAGACCAGTCAACTTCATCTCAATTAATGGGATGGTGAGGGAGCAACTAATTTTGAAAACCATTTCCAGGTATGTGGGGGACAAGAAGATCATCAGTAGTTAGCATGGATTTACCTTCTATGATGAAAGGACTAGCTTAATAGATGTCTACCTAGACTTCAGCAGGGTTCTCATCAGTAAGATCCCATAAGATCCTCACAGAGAAGCTCATGAAGTTTGGACTGGATGAAGAGGCTGAGGTGAATTAATGAACAGCTGAGCCCAAAGAGTGGTGATCTGTGGCTCTAAGTCTAGTTAGAGGACAGCAAGTAGTGGTTACCCCAGGGGTCAGTACAAGGTTTGATCCTGCTTAATGTCTTTGTTAATGATCTGGATAACAAGACAGAAGAATGTACCTCCAGCAAGTTTTCCTGATAAAACTGGGAAGAGGGCTTATACACCTGAGAGTTTGCAACCATCCAGAGGGATCTCAATGGGCTGCAGAAATTATCTGTCAGGAACCTTATGAAATTGAGCATGAAGGGCTAAGTCCTGCACCTGCAGAAGGACAATCCCCTGACCTGCCACCCAAGCATATGGAAAGCAGCTTTGCAGGAAAGGATCTGGAAGTCCTGATGGGCAGCAATTGAACACAAACCAACAATGTGCCCTCACAGCAACAACCTCTTGGGCTGCATTAGAAGCAGGGTGGAGGAGCTGATCTTTTCTCTCCACTCAGAATTAGTGAGGCTAGCTGGAGTACTGTGCCCACTGCGTTACAACACAGAGACATGGACATACTGGGAGAGTCCAGCACAGCCCATGAAGATGATGAAGGGACTGGAGGGTGCCAAGGCAGTGAAACAATTTTCCCAGAGAAGTTGTGGTTGCCCCATCCCTGGAAGTGTTCCAGGCCAGGTAGGATGGGGTTCTTAGCAGCCTTGTCTAGTGGAAGATGTCCCTGTCCACAGCAGCGGGGGGGGTTGGAAGTGGATGATATTTAAGGTCTTTCTAACTCAAACCATTATTATTCCATGATCTCTTACCTGAAGAAAGTCTGGAGGAACAGTAACTGGAGAAGACTCACGGGGAGCTTACCAATGTTTATAAAAACTGGAGGGTGAAACCAAGCTCTTTCCAGTGATGTTCAGTGACAGGACCAGAGCCAGTGGGCACACTGAAACACAGGAGGTTCTCTCCAAGCATCAGGAAACAAGTTTTTTCACTATAAAGGCGATGCAGTGCTGCCACAAGTTGCCCAATAAGTTCTGAAGTTTCCTTTCTTGGGGATTTCAAAAGTTGTCTAAACATGTTCCTGGGCAACTGACTCTAGGTGGTCCCAGTTGAGCCAGGGGCATTGGATAAGATGACCTCCAAAAAACTCTTCTGACCTCAGCCATTCTGTGAACTTTATCTACAAGGGGGAACAGGAAGAGGGAAAGTTAAACAAAAAAGCTTATTTCTTTGCAGTTAATATTAAAATAGATGTTTTTGTCACAATTTTGAGAGGTATAGCTAACAGCTGTTTTCAGAAGATCAAGGGGAAAAAATCAGTACTTTCTGTAGCCTCCTATTTCTTCCACAAAATGAGAGGCTTTGAATGCAAATTCTTGAAGGCAGAAAAGAGTTCTTTGTGAATAGCATATTCTTCTGCTGTTGCAGAATAGCATAAGCTTCTGCTTATTGGCAGAGTAGAAAGATATTCTTTTATGACAGTAAAGGAAAAAAAATGTTTGGCATTACTTGAAAAGAGTAGTTATTTAAACATACGTCTGAAAACATGCCATTGAAGGCTCAAGATGTTTCTGTGAACTTGCAAAAAAAGAAAAGAAATAAAATCTTGTTCTCTGAACAAAAGTGAACCTTGTTTTCTGTTTTATCTCTTTATCAAAGTGAAAAGAGAATAAAGATAATACTTTCCAATAGTAGTGTGGCTTCCCCCTGTACGACAGCATTCAATTAAAGATTCCTTTAGCTATAACAACTGAAATGAACAAATCTCATTGGAAAGGAATAAAAATAGGAAAAATCTATTTAGTCAATAGTATGGTAGTTCTAACACAAGGGATACCAAAATCAGTTTTAGCTATCTACTGCTGCTTTTTTATTTAATCAGAAGATAATTCAACATTTTAAACATTGTCAGTTTTAAAAAAATTTCAAGTCTTTATTTTTGCAATTGTGTTTTCTGTTTTCTCAGAGGCAGCCATAAAGCTTCATGCTTGTTATTCCAAAATATTACCATTTGTGCTACCATTTATCATGTAGATTCTAAAAATCCAGAAAAGAAACGTCTAAACTGAAAAAACACTTAGGTTGAGAAACAAATTATTCTATTTCTCTAACAGCAGGTTGTCACTGAGTGTTTATAGTTGTTCTTGATAAGCTAAAAAATACCGTAAATGCTGGTTAAAAATAAGTCAATCTACACAGTTTGTGGTTTTAGTTCAGAAATGTTCTTTTGGTAGTTACTTTAATATTGTGGAAGTTATTCTGCTGTTTCTTTCTCAAATCATTTTACAGTTTTATCATTCACTTATGACAATAAAGTTGTAGACACTGTAAGGTTCAGGTCTTTTTCTTGTTACAACCAGTAACTAATTTTGGCTACATCTCTTGTGCAGAGGAAGCTCCCTGATAATGGACACCACTAGGTTTTGAAAATAGTTATTAATTTCAGTTCAAAATGGTTTGGTAGGATATTAATTTAACATTTAGCTCAGCATGCATTGCTTCTTTTTTCAAAGGCCACTTGGTCAAGACATTTTGTTTCCAAAAAATATGATTCTTGATTTACATGCTCCACTTGATACACTCTCCACTTGTCACTGTTTGGTCTTGTTTGTTAGTGCCTAATTGAAGACAGTCTAAGGGGCATGGTTTCACAGGAGAGATACACTGACATTTCTTTTTCTAATATTCGTCATTAGATGTCTTTATCTCTCAGATTTGGGGCAGTTGTAGAACAAAACTGTTCTGGTACATGAATTGTTGCAGGCCGCCTGAGTCCTTCGAGGCGCCGCGACTGTCCCTGGTAGAAGCGCCTTTAGAAAGGCACCCTGGCACACCGGCACTCTTGGGTGGGGAGAGTGATCAGCTCTTCTGTGAGGGGCAGCCAAAGCAGCTTCGCTCCAGGGAGGATCAGGCAATGCAGGAATAATAGAGTGAGACGGGTTCCTCTTCTCTGCAGCCTTCTTCTGCAGAAGGGTCCCGAGGGTCCGAGGCTCCAAGGTCCAAAGAACCGAGGTCCGAGGAACCCGGAGACTCGAAAGAGCTCAGCTTTTGTACAGTGATCTGAGGGCAGGACTGAAAGCTTGGACCAATAATGTAACTGACAATTGAAACTACAAACCGGGGAAAGCCAATCTGCACGGGGAGCAAAGATTCATGGGGGTAATCACTTTTCTTGCTGTAAGTGAAGGCTGTCTCTCCAGGAGACTCCCTGGCGTGAACTTGGTTACACTGCAACAACCTGTGGGCTGCCGGGCTCTCTCTGTCAGAGAGACTTCTGGCATCATTCCCTCTCCATGGGAGGGCCTTGACATTTGGGGTAGCCTCAGGGGCTACCACAATGAGTGGTTTATTTTACTAGAATTAAAGCAATTAAGTTTTTAGGAAAAGCTGTCCACATGGAACTTGTTCACTTTCAGGTGCTGTATTGGTCTTTTGAATAGTTTGGGAATGTTGGCTATCTTGTTCGGTTCCTTGTACTGTAGTCTCCTGCTGTTGTATTTTAACTATTGTTTTTATTTTAATGTAAGTTAAAGAACATCAATCAATAAAGGATAACTTTGGTTATAACAGTATTCTGAACAGCCTGTTTACTTTGTGTCTAAAAACCACTTGACTTAATTGCAGCCTTAATCAAGAAAAAGCGAAGGAGCACACATCATAATTTCTAAAAATGTATTATTCTTTTCTCCTAGAGGGCAAACCAGAGAAATTTGTGGTGGGTCTCTTGGAGCTTCCTTTTCGAATTGGAGTCCCTTTTAGTATTCCTTTGGAATTGCAGGATGAATTTGGTCATGCAACACACTTGACAAATCGCATTAGACCAGTTCTGGAAGCTAGGTAATTCAGCCATCTTTTTGGGGGTTTTGGGGTTTTTTTTTTTTTTTTGTTTGTTTGTTTTTTGACATAGAGAAAATAATCATGTGACAATAATATGAGGGTTTATCTGAATGATATACTGAGAATTTCTCACATAAATTAACTGTGTTTTTTTGTTTTTATTTTCATAAGAATATCTGAAATTATCTTGTATATTAAAACACTGTGTTTAAATTGATTCTCTTGTGCTTTCTATATATTTTTCTAGTGGATTAACATTGAAGCATGAAGACATACCTGTGGCAACAAAGTGTGTCATTAAGGGTGTTACTGCTAAAGGCTGTGTAAATAGTTGCCAGGGCAAGGTAGGCTAATGAATTTGATATAACATTGAAAAAAAGACATAGAGAAAATAATTTTTGTGTAAAATGAATTGTCACATAGTGTTAGCTTAAGTTTGGCCTGCACTAATGACCACAGATATTTCTTGGGATATTTTCAAATTATCTCTTGGAGCTCTGTGTGGAGCAAATTGTATTTCCCATACCTGCACTCTTTTCAGTTGATGAGACTGGAGCTGGAAGGACTGAGCAGCACATGGGTGTGTGGTACAGTGTACCCAGCATGCTAAATCATCTATCTTTAGTTTGAACTGGTGCTGAGATTGGCTTAAGCCAAATCATCTTGGTGACTTCTGCACTGAAAGATGATAGGGAGCTAAAGATGATGAATTTTTCCATTCTTAGTTGAGATGATGAGTAGTAATAGCTAATATGCAGGGTGTCTGCTCAAGCTTCTTTAAATGTTTCTACTATTCTGGTTGCACTTCCACAGTGAATATATTGTCCAAATCCAGCCTGTTACTGATGGATTCTCAGCACCTTGTCAAGCTTCTACTTTGCTGTAAAACCCAAAATGTATACTGCATGCTAAAAAGATTTTTTTCATAAAACAGGTCTAATGCTTTTGATAAATATAGATTAAAGATTTTTAAAAATAAATTTTAAATTATTTATAAGGCATATTTACACAGTATTTTAGCCAGATCCCTATCCTTTCATTTAGTCTCCTAGTCTAGCATAGTAAAGACAAAGCTAGGAGATGAGGTACCCCATTCTTGATACTATTGCTTAGAAAATATCAAATAAAGTTGCTGTGGAAAGATGTTTAAAGAGGAGAAAGAGCATATACATGCTATTTGAAATTTAAAGGGTGTTCAAAGTAGTAAATTTTGTAGGCAAAGTTCAGAATTTAAGGTGAAGGGCAAGAGCAATGACATAGGATGGAGTGCATTATGAGAAATAAAGTGTACAGGAACAAATGTGCCAGACTTCAGCAAGAGGTAAATTTGGTGAGGGGCAAGACCAAGAATCATTTAAGGAAATTGCAGTACAGAAATAATATTGTACCATAAAAATTTTAAAAAGAAAGGGTGTTGCTTTCTTCTTATTATTTTTCATTCTGTGACTTCAATGTAAAAATTGGTTTTAGTGATGCATGTAAGAAAAATAGAGTAGTTATTTTTCTTACATCCTTAATCAAAGATGAGATGAACAGTGGTAGTGATGCCTTGCTAAGGAATAACAAACACAGAATTGCAGACCCTTTCTTTAAAACTACTTTTTTAAGCTAAATTTTTGAGCTATATTTTTCCTCATTAAAAACAAAAGTTATGATAGCTGCTTTTCATAGTTTCAGAATCATGTAGTTTAACATACAAATCCTGAATTTAATGTCTCTGGTTATAATAACATGGAAAAGACAGATTTCAGTACAGGGGAAAAAAATAATCTTCATTTTTTATAGACCTGCAAGACAATTTCTAGGGACTTCTTAAATTAACACATATACAAATTGACATGATTATATGAGATTATTATATGTTTTTGTTTAATGTTAATAATTAAAATATTCTTTTTATTAGAACTTTAATCTGAAGATTACTCTTCCTGGTTTGAAAGAAGATACACAAGTCATTAAAATAAGATTGCAGCCTGGTAAGTATCCTTAAAAGATTCAGTGAAATTCTGTTAAATTTTATTCTTATACTATTAATGAATGCTTCTCCCAAGAAGGTAAAAGATTTAGTGAGGCATAAAAAGGGATCCAGGTGATGACTAGAAAAGAAATAAAGCCATGAACATGTAATTTTTGGCAGGAATATCATTGTACTTAGAGCCCAATCTTATTTACTATTCTAGGGACTGGATTTTTTGTCTGTTTATTTGAGACAAATTTTTCTCTTTTAATTACTTTAGATCTTTTTCTAGTCTAGCACCATTGAACAAATGAATTTCTTATCTTCTTGGTTTTTTTTAGCATTGAGACTTTTAACCTGTACAAATTTCCATTGAAAATTGGTGTTCTCCCTGCAGAAAACATCTTAGGAATAAGTGCTCATTCAGTTTCTTACCCCAGCAAAGGGGGATGCTTTGGCAATTGAATTGTGTTTGTTAATGTTACATGTTGAATTCATCATAATGCAAGATAGCAACATAGAGGTCTGTAAGGACAATGCCTTACCAGAATTTTATGTTTTGTGGATGTCTTGATTCTGAGGATTCCCTTACATGAGATCTGTTATCCCTTGCTACTTAGGTTTTTGTGGATTTGGGATATAAAGTATAGTAAGAAAGCTAGGTTTTGGCCTCCCAGATTACCAAACTTCACTCTTGCCCATCTCACTTTGCAGAGATACTGTTTACTATTTTGTAAGAGCAATAATGCACAGTTTTTAGTCCATTATTCTTTACCTTTCGAGGAGTTAAAAGTTTATGTAGCAAACAGTGAAATGATTGGACTTGAGACAGACTATGTGGTGTGTTGCTGTTATTTACCTTGGACTGAAGGCAGCTTCACCCTTCATTTTGCTTTTGATCATGTAGAGATGCTTCACTACCTCTTTCTTCTCACTTGAGTATCCTTGGCTTTGTAAGCTGTTNTTGTAAGCTGTTTTTTGAGGAAGGAATAATAAAAGCTATTTCAGTCTCATTCTTCAACCAGTGAGTTTGAAATAGAAGTTTTAATAAATCATGCATAAAGGATGCTTCTGAAAAATTGCTATCTTTGTTCCTTCAGAACCTGTCTTTTAATAGTAATCTGTTACTTCCCTCTCTTTTTAAAAACTGATAAAATAATTAATTATGTGTTCAAGAAATAGACTTATTTGAATCGCTTCACTTTATTACCAAAGTAATGACAACAAAATTTTCTTTTGCATTTGTTTGCATGCAGATTGTAGCTGTGATAGCTTTGGCAATTAATTGGATATCTCAACATCAATATTTTTGGGTTTATCATGTCAGAAGAAAGCTCCAGGTTTCTTTTTTGATAAATGCAAATCCGTATAGTATGTAAACAGAACTGTATCTTGTGTTTACAAGTTGTATATTCTGAATTTCATCATGTTTAAGTGTTCTCTACTAAAATAATTCAAAAGACAGGCAGATGGTATGTACTGAAGAACAGAAGGTGTCCAGAACTTTTCAGGACAAACCAATATATATATATATATGAATTGTTTGAAATGGTTTGTAACCACAAATATCTTGGTAGCTTGGCTTTAGAAACCCCTGGAGGTAGCAAAAACTTAAATTAGGTGTCTCACAATTTATCTAAAAGGTAACTATTGTTCTGCAATTGTGCATTTTTTACAGGCCCTCCTCGACAATTGAAAGTAAAACCAGATTCAGAAATCCTAAAGATTGAAAATGGTACAGCTTTTCCCTTTCAGGTTGAAGTACTGGATGAATCAGGAAATATAACAGTGCAGCCAGAGTTGATTGTTCATTGTAAGGTAAACTGCATTTCATAGTTCACCATAAGGATTTTGATTCTTACTTTTTAAAGGGCTGGAAAAAGAATCTGTTTTGGAATCTCTGTAGAATTTTGTGTCTTTAGCAAAGCTTTTGAAGTTTCTACAGCTTGCTAGTCATAACTGTGACTCTCTTACCTCTTATCTATGATGAGCCATTAGAATCAGTGGAACCTGGCCTTAGAAATGGAAGAGAAAATTATGTGAGGATATATAGGTTCAGTGTTAAGGTATTTTGGCCATATTTATTATATACAATGCTAAAATTTAGAAAAATAACTTCAGAAAACTTACTTTTGGTATTTTTAAAGGTGAACATTCAAGTCTAGTGCCTCGAAGTAATACTAGGTAGACTATTATCATAAACATCAATATAAGCTCAGAAGGGAATGTGTATCTTTTTTTGACGTTAGGAAGTAAAAAAAACTTCCCCGTTTGGCCCTCTTTTTTTTTTGACTCAAGAAAGTGACTTTCCCAATTCTAGTGAAATCCAGCAAGGATATATTAAAGTGTTTTCCCACTGCAAAATAGTCTGCATTTCATTTGCACTTCATATGTGTGCATGCCCTTCCTGTAGGCTGGGTCTGCAGTGATATGTTGATGTGTTGAACATGGTGTTTGAATTCCTTTAATGTGTGATGTTTAGTAAATTAATGAAAAGGAAGTTTACTTCACAAGTTAATTGAATTTATTGCATAATGGCAATGAAGTCTAATTATTGTGTGTTATTAAAGCAAGTGAATAGATAGTATATTCTATTTCTATAACTTACTCCTTTCTCCTACACATCCATTATTGACTGCAGAAAAATACAGGTGTTGGGCTTACAGTTGTTGGAAAACTGAAATATATTTATTTTTTCTGTTTATAATTATATATATATTTGGACTTGTGCAAATAATAATTTCTGAAATGATCATGGTAGTTCCGTAAGAGAAACTTGATGTTTAATCTTATATTTTAAATAGTTTTTAGGTGCTTCAGACCTTCCTGTGTATTCTGTGGATTGTAGTAATGGAGGAACAAACATTTTAACTGGTCCAGTTATACATGTACAGAATATCAAGAAAGACCATATCCTGAAAGCAAGGTTTGAAGTACTTGTAAGTATTGGTTGGAATGCTTGAACTAACAAAAGATTGAAAAGTTTATTTTACTGTGTTGCCAGCATTTTTTATGAATAAGCTTAGCTTGCCCAAAGTTACCGGTTTAGGTATCATAAACCTCATAATCGGGTGGCTGTGCTTTTTTATCACTAGAAAATCATAAAAAAAGCTAAGAGTTTTTTCCATTTTTTCTTCACTTCTTACTCTATTTGTTAAATCTCCCTGAGGTGTTTCAGAAATATGCATATTTTCTGGGAATTTCCTTCCCCTTTTTAATTCCTGGATTGTTTAGACAAATTGCCTTTACTGCATAAACATTTAGTATAAGAATAGGTATGGGCAATCAATAGTTTCTTGTAGCATTTCAGTTTCAAAGCTCATGAAGTGTGAATTTTTTAAATGCTACTGAACATTCCAGCTCTTTGGTAGTCAGGAGAGTCAACTGGTGGAGAAAATAAGACCTATGTGTGTTTTACCATGGAATAAATGTGTGAATAAATACTAATGTGGCAAGATGAATTATATGAAGGGATACTTAGGATTACACTTAGAAAGTATTTTGTAAATTTTATGACCTACTACTTGTGGAATGGAAAAAAATCTAAACAGCTAGCCTCAGTTCTGGTCTCTGTTACAAGTTGCAAGTATGTTGGCATATCTTTTTTATTTACTTTTGACAAGTCAAGCTGATTTCATGTTTGGACACCTGGTCATAGCTGGTAATCCTAAGTAGAGCCATAGGCTTTTATGGCGTTATGTGTATGCATATCTAATTTTTTTTTT
>WEIU01021486.1:14043-54424 GCA_013389925.1 Aegithalos caudatus
TCTGTGGTTAGGAAAGATGGATTTTTATAATAACATTGAAATTAACTCTGAACGGGGTTCCTTTATATGGCTTTTATGGTGATTTGTCAAGCTAAGGGCTCTTTTCTGATGGGAAATGTGCTTCATGGTCTGCTTTATGATGTTGTGGTTAATTTAGTTATGCAGCACCACAGCCCACTACTATAACAGCAGAATTAAACTTCTAAATTTTAACAGTGATTGTGCTGATGCCCAACAGCTTTGTATTGTCCACCCAGCTCATTGTTGCAGGTGATTGTATAAAAATTAAAGGAAAGAATGTAAACATAAGAGAAATCTTTTGAAACATAGCACTGGAATGTCTTCTTGCACTTTGGGTACTCAAAATAATTTTAATTTATATGTACACCTGTGTGGTACCCCACTACATCCATCGTCTTTGGTGTTTTGGGGGGATCAATACTCAATGATCTGGGAATGGAATGATCAGAAGCAAAATGAAGAGTCTGGCTCAGCTGTGAGAAAAGGCAGTAGAATGTAAGAGTCACTGAGCACACTGAAGACACTTGGGTGCTTTAACTCATTTCAGTTCACCCCATGTCAGGGGATCAAGTAGAAATAGAAACGTATGAGAAATACACAGGAAGATGCTTTTACTTTAAGGATTGATTCCTTGAGAATTCAGGTATGGATTTCAACAGAATAATAAAAATTTTATTATTTTTATACATTTATACATTTGTTTTTGAAATCTCACTGAGTGATTGGTCACACAAATGTCTTTTGAAATTCAGTGAGTTCTATATAGGTGAATCCAAGTTTACATGGGACTAAAGCTTGAAGGAAATGTCAAAATTGAAACTTTCTTTTCTATCTTTTGAGGACACTTTTTTCATTATTTTTCTCTTGGAACTACAAATAAGTGCACTAAAATGAATTAGCTAAAAGGAATGCAATAACACACTTTAATTTGAAATTCTCTTGCTTATTAACAGGAAAATTATTAAAAATTCCCCTATAGAGTAGTTATTAGACTTCAGAGTTAGGAGACCAATGATTAAGTTAGTAAAACCTAGCTAAATTAATAAATCCCTCTACTTATATCATGATGATGATGAAACCATATTTTATGTACATTTCCAGGACAACCTGGCATAGAGTGACTCTACCTCCCTGTTTGCACCTTTGAAAGGGCTGTGTCTGACTGACTTTGTACTTTAATGCTCTTAGGAAATCAACCAGCACATGATGAAGTAGTTACTGTCACAGCCTGAAAATTAAATAGAGACAGAAATCAAGGAAATAGCCTTGCTTAAGCTGAAGGGTTTTAATATAATTGGGCTTTCTGGTATTCACAAGATACTTTATTATCTTGCAATATATTGGGTTATTACTGGCAAACCACCAGTGCTCAGTCCTTCATTTGGATGTGCTGAACATCAAATCCTTAATTGACTCAATCCAAAGACTGGATTTATAGCTGAAGTGAAAATGACTTCTTAAGTTTCCTAAGGCTAAATTCAGTGCAGCCAGATTTTGGTGTTTAGCAGCTGGTGCAGTGTGAGTAGCTCTGGGTTCCTCCAGCACATAAAAGAGAGAAATGCCTGGAGGTTTAGTACAGATCTTTGGTGAGCTCTTTCTAGGCTCAGGTCTGGACAAAGTTTCCAACAGGACCACACTCCTTAGATGGCTGCCTGAAAATAAGTAAAAAGAAACTGATTCTTTTCCACTTACTTTTAAATAAATCCTTCAGAAGACTTTCAGTGCAGTTTTAAACAGTTCAAGTTATTGTCCATCCATCATGTTCCTTCAGATGACTTTTTACAGTTGGATCAGGATTTTCTTAGATGTGGAAATAGTTGCTAGAAATAGTTCTCTGTGTACATTCTCTTTTATAGAGAGGAGTCAATAACCATATGTCACCATTCACTTCTTGTGGTTTATTCCACATGTAGAAGTGAATATATAGGAACCACTGTTTGGTCTTAGGTAGAACAACTTGAGGACAACTTCTACAGTTTGAGTAGTTTTCCATTTGAGTAGTTTTTATTGTTCATGCCTGTATATGTGCATAAACACACACACATATGTTCATGTATGGACAGAATAAATTTCAGAATGCCTGATTTCTCTACCTTTCCTCTACCCTGTACAGCTGTAGCCTTAGAATTCAGTTTTGCAACTGTTTACAAGAGTTCTATGATTATGCAAAGCAGTGGAAACACTCACTGTACTGTTTTCAAGGAAAAAAAATAACTGAATTGTTCATAATGAAACAGAAAGAAAATTTCAACTTATAAATTCCAGCTTCCTAAGATGTACCTGATGTTGTCTAAAGAGCTTAGATTGAAATAGATTGATATTTCTGTAGCTAATTAAAACTGTAGGTGGGACTTCTGCTATATTTAAGAATACATAAAGTTTCATTTTTTTATGCTTGCATGGTGGAATTTGGCTAAATAAGTGAAATGGCAGGGTGATTAACTTAGGCTACAAGCCTATGTGGCAGAAGAAATGGTGGCTAAATAGGTTCAGTTTAACAACAGGCTAAAAAGCTTTGGCCTCCATCTGGCATCTTTCCATTCTCAGAGCTATGTGTTGGCTTCTTACAGTGTTTAGGTATAAAGCCAAATTATTTTCCACCTGGGCTTTGGCAAGGTTACATCTTCATCTGGTGCTAAAGATGAGTTACCCTTAGTAGTGTTAAGGAAGCCCATGAAAGTCAAAAATGCATTTTAAAGTTCAGGATTCAAATCAGCATGGGTAAAATTTGAAATTATGCTTGGTGCTGAAAAATTAAATTGTTTGCTGATGTTTCTGTGTTGGACAATGAAGTAATAGATTTTGTCCAAAGACTGTGTAGTCCCAAGATGGCAGGACTTGCTTGCTGTTTGTATTTTATTAATCATCATTCTTATCATCAATGCATGTGTTTTCAATTTAACAGTACAAGTCCAAAGCCATGACTCTCATCTTATTTAGGAAAAGCTTTGCTCTATTTTACTGATCAATTTGGATTAAAAAAATTGCAGGTTTTTGTAAGTATATTGAAACAAATATTTTTCTGAATTAATGTTCTACACTTAGAAATAGTTTACATGACAATAATTGAAATAAAATAAAAGTCCCTGGTTGTTTTATGTTGCTTATTTCAAGATTGTTTGAACTGGATCTTCACGTGTGGCAGACTCTTTGCCTTCATAAATTTAGTGTGATTCCATTACATTTAATGGGAAAGTGGCACCATTTTAGGCACTGCAGGACAATTTACTAACCTGCATGTGCTGCATATTTGTCAAAAGTTCTGTTCTATATCCATTTATCCTATGGAAATAAATATCTCCAGTACTATGGGATTCTCCACTGGTGTTGGGTACCTGTGTTTGGCAGATGAATGGAGAGTTGCTCCAGATGTAGAACACACTAATTAATTCATCTTGTGTGTTTCGACCATGAAGAAGTTGAGAGGCACTCAGAATAAGAATGTAGAGACATTTTTCTTAAGCCCAAAACATGATTTAAGAAGTCCACTTTTGGCAAAAAAAGTGTTTGCTTGAGTTGATCTGTTTATTCCTTCCTGCCCTCCTATGACAAAGTTTTTTAGAGAAGCCTTCCTTGGTCTACAAATAAATCGACATAAAGACTTTCAGCAGATCCATTTAGGGGAACAAATAGAAGGTATGTGGCAGTCAAATTACCTGAATATGCCCCAAAGACAGGGAAGCAGATTTGACCCTGTTTTTTTAGTATTTCCTGTCCACAGTGATTGTACAGAAGGCTGTTTCCTTCAAAAAACCAAACTGCTATCTGGACCTGAACACTGTGTGTTACACCTTGGTACATCAGTGTCCACAGCTAAAGTCTTCAGACTCCCTAAGGATTTTTGCTGAGCACATGTCCTCAGTGCCTCAAGTGTGAGGGTTTTGCCTCTAATGGAGGTCCTGTCAGGACTCTCAGAGAGGCAGTGGAACACACTTACCTCATTCTCTGGCTGCAGTGAGGATTCTCCTCAGAGCTCCCTCAGCCTCTTTCTCCTCTCCCCTACCTGCAATTTGACATTGGTAAGGAAGAGGAGCTCTGCTTTTCCTCAGGAGCCTTGCATTGTAGCAGATCCTGCTTGACTTCTAAGACCTTCGCTGCCCCATATTTACCACATTCCAGAAAAGTGCCAGAATTTTCTGGGCTGGAAGCCTTCTAAATCCTTCTTGTGCTGGCTTTCATATTTTACATAAAGTGATAAAATGTGCATTGGAGCAGGGCTTGGAGTCAGAATTTTGGTCCTATTTTACCTGTGTGCTGCAGAATCCTGGGCATGTTCTCCTCTGACTTTCTCTATTGTTATCTCTTTCTTCTTCTTCATATAAAAATTGGGCTGTGCAAAATGGGTGATCTTTCATACAAGAAGCTGTAAAACATCAGTAACAAAATGCTTTTATATTTTCCAACTAGGATCCCATTAAATATGTGGACTCAAGTCCCTGCAAAGAAAAGATAGCTCTGAACAAGCATTGGGAGAATCAGTTTCCTTTATGTTTGAATAAACCATAAAAAGCCTTCTAAAACAATGAAATATCTACTACTAATGGGAGGCTGCAATGTCTAGATAATAGAAAGTTGGATAATATAATTTTAAAGAACATATCAGGCATAAATCCAGAGGAAGACATAGCCGAAATGTGGGAAGTCAAGTGCAGACATCTGCATGGTTTGGAAAGAGTTGCTGGAGTAAAGTTGGGCTTATTTATACTCATCTTAATGCTGGCAACACCATTGGGTGACTCCTTCCAGAGCCAAGAAGCTTCTGCACTGTCCTTAAAATGTTTTGGAAGAGCTGAGGTTCCTTCACTTGCCCAGTTTGGGCTTTATCAGAGTCAGCACAAGTCATTCACTTGTGTACTGAGTCTGGTCAGCAGTTTCTGGAGCAGAATAGTTACTATGGAGAAGTTATCCATGAAGAAACAAAGATTATTTGACCTAATCTGGTTTTACATTGAGACAACCTCTGTCTCTGCATCCAGGACATGGTTAATCCAGCACCCACCCAAGCAGACTCCAGAGAACTGAAAGCTGACAGCAGGCAAGCTGAGAAATAACACACAGGGTAAAGGGATGCTGTGGTTCACTTGAGAGAAGTGGTTGTACATGAAGAGTGGTGGAGAGGATGGTGATGTTCACATTCTACAGTCTGGGGTCATGTGAAATGCTGCATAAAATTCTAGCTGTAGATGTTATCACTGCTTATTTAGGATTCAATCTGTCCTGTTCAAAGGGCAGATTCCCTGAAACTGTAAACAATGAGCAGACTTCATGAGATAATGAGACAAAGGAGTCGTTCTAACTACCTCTTAATTTTGGGAGTCAATGTGAGACAAAGAAAAGGAATTCTAAATCCTGCCTTGCCCTAAATCACAGCTCTCTCTGTTGAATTGTGCTGTCATGCTTTGCATACTAAAGTTTTGTTTGATGCAACCAAATCAAGTCTTTTGTCTGATTATTATTTCTTTTTTTTGTTTGTTTTCCTGCACAAGAAAAATAACTGTAGACACTAAGACAATGATGTTGTTGTGTAGCAGCAATTTTGCAGCAATGCATAAATTTAAAAACCCTAATTCCTGCTCAGTAATTTCCAGCTCAGGATGTGTGTGGTAGTATTCCCAGGCACAAAGTTCATCTGTGGTTTCCTTAATAAAAATATGAACTGCTGTTTATGAAGAGAAGCTTGAGGGAACTCCTAGGCTGTGAGGCTGCAAGAACCCAATCCTCTTTAAAATGCAGGGGGGTGGGTTCCTAAGTCCCTCAGGGTCTCTTGGTCTAAGAGGCACCCATATCCCATGGATTAATCCCTCTCCATGTCCTGGCAGTGCAGACCTCGCCTGAGCAGAGTGTGATGGTCATATATCCCTGCTTGAAAGAACGCTTTTTGCAGCCAGATAAGGAATATTCCTTTGGCCCTGATTCAGATGGAATTGAAAAGTATGATTTTTCTTGGAAGAAAACTGAATCCCTTAACTGTTTTCTCCTGCTGCCACAGCACAGCTACTGATTTACAGCAGCATGAGGTCTACTTTTCCATCTACATAATATTTGGAGAAAGCTTATGGCAACATAACGTGTAAATGAGTATAAGCAGAGTGTGTTTGCTTTTCCTTCCTGCTTGTCTGTACAAAGATGATCTTGACAGTATCTGTTTTGTGTTGAGTGCTGCACACCAGGGGTTCTTCACACTGATGTTTGCACTGCAGGTGACAGCTCCTATTTGCCTACTGGGAATAAAGCTTACAGTTTGCACCATCTGGGAACAAGGAAACAGCAAATCCAATCTCCCCTAGAGTAAAGCAGGCACACGAATTGGTACCATCAGCACACTGGATTTACCATGGGAAGCCAACTTTAAAACCTGGATGAAAAATAGTGCTGGGTAGATGCTGTGAATCAATGTATTTGGGTAATTTAACCTCACCTCTTCCCTAGCTGGCACAGGATTTTTTTTCCTTGGCTGCTCTAATGATTTCTCTGATTTCCAGAGCAAGGTGTGGGTCAGTATCTTGTCAAGTAAATTCTCTGATTTTGTATTTTCCCCAATCTACTGCTCATTTCTGTAATTCCATGTGTAGCCCTGAGTGTCAGAGATAAGGGATATAGCAACACCAACAACAGAAAAAAATATTAATGACCTTCAATATTAATAACCATTTATTCTGTTATGGGGTTATTTGTTTGTTCGTTTATCTCCCCAAAGCTCTGCTACCTTTCTGGTATTTACCCATTTCTTTCCTTTCCATGCCAGTGGTCAGGGACTGACAACATGCTCTGCTGATCAGAGCTAACAGTTTTTGAATTTTTACATTTCCAATTTGAAGGATTCCTAACTTTCACAGGGCAATAATTATAAGGGTCCCTTTTAAGTACTTGTAATTTATTACTTGTTTTGTGAAAGGAATAAATGCATTAGCTACAAGCCCAGCCTTGCATTTAGTATAGCCCCAAGCCTCTATCAATTGCAATGCACGTTTTTTCAAACATTCTTTTCATGCAATGTATCATAGAATCACGGAATATTTTGAGTGTGAAAGGACCCACAAGAATAACCAAGCCTGACTTTTAGCCCTGCACAGGACATCCCCAAGAGTCACACCCTGTGCCTGAAAGCATTGTCCAGATGCTCCTTGAACTCTGCCAGGCTCAGTGCTGTGACCACTTCCCTGGGGAGCCTGGTCCAGTGTCCAACCACTGCCTGGGTGAAAAACCTTTTCCTTACATCCTACCTAAACCTCCCCTGACACAACAATGTAGTTTTCTGGGTCTTTGGAACAGCATTTAGAGATTTCACCAGAATTCAATTTAACCATACACTTAGAGAATAAAACATGGCCACACACCAGAATGTTGTTATTCTTCACAGATACATTGAAATCTGGTGCAGCATATGTTTGTTTCAAGTGAAAGCCCTTCTGAAACAAGAAAAAGCATGCAGTGATCTGGTACTAACATTATAGATATTAAACCCTTTATCACAACAAATCATGTCATTACATTATCACGTAACACAAATTAAGTGTATTTTACTGATGGAGAAGATTGTTATTATTTTAGATAGATTGTATCTAGATAATTTCTCTCAGTCTTACATGGTAAAAGTTTTCTGCATGGAGTCTGTGTTCCCTCAGTATCCACTCATCTGTACATAACTTTGTTTGCTAGATTAAAAAACAAAATAAAACAAAACAAAACAAAAAAACACCAACCAAAAAACCCCGAACCACAGCACACAAACAAATAACCCCCATAATATTATAATCACATTTCTTTTCTTTTTCTCAGTGTTTGTCTGCTGACATTTTTTTCCCTCAGACAAGTTCCTTTAACAGTCTGATTGTCATTCTCGGTCATATTTCTCATATTTCAACTTTCAATTACATTTCTGAGGTTTTTTTTCTGAACTATTTCTAGTTGTTTAAACTTTTGTCTTAGAGCAGAGACACTCTAACAAGACACAATAACCCCAGAGCAGTAAACATGACAAATAGAGAGGTAATGCAAGCTTCCCACTCACTTTCCTTAGTTTTCATTATACTCTTTTGATAGGCATGAATCAGATGGAGATCATGATCAGCTATATATCCACAGTGCCAACTCTCCATTTTCATGGTCACTGCAGCCCAGGAAGCAGTCAAATATATTAAGTTGACTGCCTGCATTTTTATTATTGGGTATATAACACATTTTTATTGTTTGTAATAAAGACCCTGTTAATCACTTTTCTTCATTACTCTTCATTTTAATATGATTTACTATGTGAAGGTATTTAAGAAAGGGGTGTTTTCAAGACTGCTGATAAAAATATTGGATGGTAATTTAGTCTGAACCATTAAAAAATATCTGGAAACACATATACATGATAAACCCTCATTTTGGAATGTATGTGGGGATTTAACCACTAACAAGGTTTTAATCCTCATAATATGTCATGTGTTGATTTTATAATGTGCCCTTTTCGTAGAATGTTGTGTGATAACAGTCAAATACTTATATTGCATCATTTACCTTTATCAGCAGGAATGTGTAATCTCACTGAAAGATACTTTGACAAGAATTGTTTTCATAAACCCACATTGACTGACTTTAATGACATTACCTTACTTTGGATTTTGAGAAGTAAAGCCCTATATCAACTATGCTATTATTTTGCCCTATGTCAATGTCAAGTTGTCAGGAATATAATTACCAGATTGTCCCACTTACCCATTTAAAATATTGGCACAACATTAATATTTTCGAGTTCTCTGGCATACTCCAATATGCCAAGATTCATGCAATCAAAATACTTTTATTTTTCTTAAAAGCAAAACAAACACTGTTAAACAATGATTTCCTCACTGTGTCCTCTAAAAGTCTGAAAATTTATTCTGACCTCGCTACTAAATTACATCTTCCAATTTGCCTTCTGTTTGCAGGTATTCTCTGACTGGAAAGTGTAAACACTATTTTTACACTGATTTAAACAGTTATTAAGACTTTTTAAAAAACTAAATATGTAGTTAATTCTATCATTTCACTTAGATTACCCAGCACAAATAATCTAAGACATTGGTTTGGCCATAAAAATCAACACTACTTTCTTATGTTTGGAAAAAAAATAAGTTCAGGTATTCCTAAAAATATTCTTATCAGTTGGATCTAAGATGTATGTTAGATACAATCCTCACCACTCCCATCATTTTTTCAACCAGATTATCTGAAACCATTGGAATGCACTATTCCCTTCTTTTCTGTGAAAAACTTGTTACCTTTCACAGAAAACCCTGCTTGACTTCCAGAGGTGTGATGCACATCCAGTTCTCACCAAACAGCACAAAGCTGGAACATGATTATCATGTGTAACTGGGAAAGCCTCACTGGTTTCCTTGACCAATGAGATAAAAAAGCATCAAAAACCCAGACTTTAGACCTCCTGTAGTACCAAGCACAAGACTTCAGCAGGCTGCAGCTGTGGCATTCCTCCAAGTAGAAATCCCCTGTGTGGACAGCCCCACCTGAGCTAGTGTCCAGTGGTGGGAGGAATTATCTCACTCCAGTCAGCCCATGCCACATGGATGGGAGGAGCTGCACCCCAGAACACTTTGTGCTCTCTCCTCAGGTGAGCAGGAGCTTCTCTGTGGGGCACATGCACCTTGCACATGGCCAGAGTTTGTGTGGAGGATTCCAGCCTGGGTGCCCAACACTGTCAGACACTTCTTGAGTGAGCAGTATGTGATGCTCATGATATAAAACAGGGATGCTGGCACTGCTACCACCAATTTTGTGTCAAGGAACAATGGGCCTATTCAGAACTTGCCAGGAATGCATTAAAGTACATGTCCATAATAACTTCCCAAATCAGACTACATTGAGGTTATCTCTTTCTGTGGCTTCAGCAACATTTTCTGGGAGGAAGAAGGATCCACACAAATGGACTCAAAAACTCCAGTGCTTGCTTTAGGGTTACCTCCATTATTTCTTCTAAGTTTTGCATCACTCTCTGAGGGCTGTTCATGTGCAGTATAGAACAAGATCCTCTGGATGTTATGTTCATATTTAACAACAGAGCAGTCAAAAATTAAATGCAGTCATGCACAAACAGATATCTAATTTAGATCTCCCCCATATTCTTCAAAAGAGAAGATAATAGCTTTGATCTATCCAACAGCTTCTCAGAATAAAACTTTTGTCATTTGAGGCTTTATTGTTTTATTCAAAAGCCTTTAAGATATCTAATGAACTTGAGACAGCTTTATCTCCTTAAGTGATACTGTGAAAATTAAGGTTTGCAAATATTTTCAGCCTCTGTGTTTCTTAAATGACATCAGTCTTACTTTAAAAAGAAACAGGACTGCAAATGATCTCAAGTGTAAAATTAAATCAATGATTAAACTTTTCAAGTGAGTCTTATTCATTCAAAAAATATTTGTACAGTCCCTATTCACAAGCTTGCTTTGTTATTGTTTAAGCTATCTAAAAATCATGCTTGATTCCTGGTATGTTTATTTAATATAACAGACATATTTCTAGCCTCACCTGCCTGCACAGGATTTTTCTTTCTATTCACTTCAGACCTGGCTGCGAAAAAAAAGCTAATGACTTGTCTGTCTTCATTCATTTAAAGAATTTCTATTAGTCAGCTCTGCAGAGGAAGGAAGTGTTTTCTAGTAATTGAGGACCAGATCCAAATCTAGCTAAAATGAAGAGTAGAGTTAGTTCAGGAATTTTTTGGTGGAATGTTTTCATCAGGAAATTCCATTTCATTAATGCTTTTCAAAGGACCATGCTGGTTTTGATAAAAACTTCATTAGGAAAATCTTCCCACTTGCACTGCACAATTTTTGGTCAAAACCAGAAACAGACATGCTTGGATCCAAGCTACCAAGATGCCAGTGGCAAGAGCAAACACTCATTTGCAAGAACCAGATTCAGATTCTTCTTTTGCAGTGGACAGGGCAGACATTTAAGCTTGAATTTCTCTCATCCTTCAGGAAGGCACATGGGTCAGCAGCTCCTTGCTGCTCTTTCCTTTCCTTCTAGTGTGAAGAGGATTCCAGCCAACATCTCCAGTCTCTGGTGAGAGAGAACCACGCTTTTTCCTTGCTCCAGAAGAGTTGGTCCTTCCTCTATATCTGGCTCACGTTTTTGTTTTGGTACTCGTGGACAAATCCATGCTCTACCAGATCCAGGTCTAGGTTTTGTATAAATCTAGAGCTGCTTCTGTGACTTCGTACATTTCTATTTGAAAATAATTTTAATTTCATCATTTTCAGCCTATAGAATTGCATTAAAAGAAAAGAGCTTCCTTTGAAAGATTCCCTCTAGCACACTGTCCTTTGGTCTATGCATTAATAGCTCATCATTTTTACAGAGAGGTTTGAAGGATGAGACTTTAGAAAAATACGAAACAGAAGTTCACTGAGAGCAACTCAGCAATGGAAAAACAATAGTTCATAGGAAGGAAACACAAGAGAAACATCAAGTGTGGGAGGAAAAGAGCACAGAAAAGGAAAACTCAGAACTTATGGGTGAATGTGTTAACAGAAGCACTTACACAGTATAGGAATCAAGACTGAATATTATGAAATGTGCAGGGATTTTTCGTGACATAAAAGCAGATTATTTTCCCGTGATTATCCTCACATAAATTTTAATTTCTACATAAATTAGGTGTTCAAATAAGTTAATTTCTAGTAAAGATTTCATGGTACCTTTCTGCCGTCCTTCTCTAGCTCCCTCTCACAAGATTATTGTCTTCACCCTGTAAATTTTCAGGTTTAGAAGGCATGTTTACACATGCTCTCAACCACTTCACAAGCCTGCCTATCAAAGGCTCCATTTTGCAGTTGACATCTGCCAGAAACTTCAGGGGTCCCCTATGACTGATTTTATAGAAGTGCAGATGAGGGGGATTTGCTCACAAAGGCTGGACACAAACCTTGGCATAACTCAGTGCTCATTGGGACACTGGGGCTTTGTTCAGATGTTAAGCCTTACCTCTTTAAAACAGGGCTGTTGACTTTTCCTTTTCTTACATACATCTTTTCTGAAGTTCCTTCAAAGCAGCACAGAGACGGGAATTTGTATTTCTCTTTTGTATTTGCTTCAAAGATCTCATTAACCTTACGAAGTTACAATGTTGAGTCTACAGCATAATGGTGAGATGCCTTGTAATTCTGCCTTACAATTAAGCTCTCACTCAACAGATTCTCCCAACTCCCAGGGGCTGTGCCCAGGGAAATCAGGAGAGTGAAGCAGGTCTCTGTGTGACATTAAAGTGGAGTGAAGGAGCTTAACATAAAGCCAAGGTAAAACAAAGTAGATGAGAGACTGGCAGCTAAGTGAAGGGCTGAACCACTGGTTTTGGGAACCCTTAGGGCTTTCTTAGTTTCTTTTGAATCTCTGCTGATCAACATTTTTCTGGCTTCTGTCTTTTCTGCTGTCTGATAGGTGGCAGACAGTTTCAGGTGAGCCAAACCCACAGTGTTTAGGTCAGGTTTAGACTCAGTGTATTTCTGCCAAATTGCATCAGTCCAGCACAACACCCTACTGACCCTTCAAAAAACAAATCCAAAATGTAAAGAAAGCATTGTCTTAAAACTGCCAATTCTTTTACATAGAAGTTAAATATGGTTTTCCTATTAATTTTCTAAGCTTCAATTTGCTTAAGGCTGGATGTTTTGATTATTAAAAAATCCTTTCCTTAGGCCTCCAGACATACATCTTGCTGGGCTCAGAGCCCTTCAGAGCATTGCTCATCAGTCCTGTGCTTTTACAATGTTAACATTTCCCCTTTTCCCCATCCCTGGCTTCCCCTTCTCTACAAATCCAACAGAAGCTGTTCATCTTCAATTTTAAGGTCTTCTAGAGGCTTGCAGAATTATTTCTCTTTATTACCTAAATGGTAACTTTGGTCCCATCCAGTGTTGTTTCTTCACTGATTTCTTGCTTTCAACAAGGATTTTCGTGGTTCTCAATTTCCATGAACCTTAACTGATGGCCAAGCTTATTTCAAACACAATGTTTTATGACATTAAAACAACTTCTGGTACAAGAACCAGATGTCCAAATCCCTTTCCTGCCACATGACAGAAGGTTCAGGTAATTGTGACAGCTGACTTCCAGAACAATTTGTTTGTCCTGCAGCACCTTTTAATCTCAGAGTGGACGAAGAAAAAGGAAAATGTGTCAGGTTGGTGATTGAATGAAAGGTTCAGGTGGCCCAGACAGATCCTGTAAGTCAGGGACTGTCACTTTATTTTCTGCCTGTAGAGCACTGACTACAGTGGGGATGTTTTTTTGTGATGACAATAGAATATTATGAAAATAAAACCCATCATACTACAAAACCTTCTTATGTCACATTGTCTTCCCCAACCTTGTGCCAGAGCTCTCCAGAAGTAGCAGCAATACTAATTTGTACATTTGCAGGTGTAATTGCCTATTAAATCTGCACAAAGCTCTATGTAAATTTATTGGGCCATGTAAGCTCAGCTATCCTAATTTTTAAAAATAAAACCTCCGTTTTAAGAACTGCAGGCTTCCATGTTATCCAATATTATCTCCTAAAATTTTAGGAGTTCTTTGTGTGCTTTTCATTAACACTCCCACCATAGTAAATGGAGGGGATTTTTCATCTCTAAACAGCAGTTGTTCACATTTCAGCATTGGTGGGATGTCTCTAAACACGCCAACATTACTAACTTTACCAATTAACTTGAATAAAATGTTGAGATGAAGTCTGGTAAAACAGTGTCCTTATGTAGTGTGACCAATACAAGTACTTTTACAGCAGGAGCATCCCAAGAACCAGAATTAAAGGTAGCTGGACATGGTCCAAATTCTGTTACCTGAGCAAGACTGTTCTTCCCCATTTTTATAATAATATCATTGTTAACCCACGTTTTCATTTTCAATGTGACTGGAAACATGTATAAAACATTCACTAGTGGCAAAAAAATACATGTGAGCTTAATACTTTTACATCGTTTTCCTACTGTACGGAACAATATATAAATAAATGAATCTATAAATTTATAAATTTATAAATAAATAAATAAACACATAGACATATAAATATATAAATGTCTGTGAAGACCACAGAAAGTTTGAAATAGTAGCTCTGACTAGACTGCTTAAACTAAAGTATCATGCCAAATCCAACAGCAAAACATAAAGTTAGAGTATCCCACCAAGGAAGAACCATTATGGCAAGAGTAATCATAGGCCCTGGAGTATCATGTTGATCTGTAAAAAAGACATGAAGATGAAATAATGCAATTTCAACTGACTTATAATTAAAACCACTGATGCAGTCACCCTATCCAGACTTGGGGAAACATGATAGTTTTCTGACTAAACCACACCATTTTAATGGATGCATTTATCATCTCATATCCAAATTTTGCTGTAGTGATGCACATCAGGTAGTGTTGGATTAGAAGTGCTCTCTACACAGTTCCTATACCTGGCATAGGTAACAGGGAGCCTTTCCAAAAGATAATATGTCAAGACAAATTTGCCAGTTAAATTATCTGAAAAGGAAATGTACAGTCAGTAGCACTTGGCCTTTCTTATGCTAAATCCTTGACATAATCCCAAACACAATAAAACTGTCAGAATATTTCTTCTACTCACTCCTAATAGGACATATATTAATTAAAACAAGCAACGTGTAATAGGATGCAGAACTTGCATGTATTGAATTTCAGAGATGAGAATTCCTCCAGATTTCTGCTTTGCAGTCAAACATTGGGTTTTTAAGTCTTAGATTTAATGGGGGTGTACAGACTGATGATTTCCCCCTGTACTCCAGGAAGGACTAACTGTACACCAAAGTCAGGTTCAGGTCTTCGTTCCACTTCAATATTTTTGAAAACTCAGACCATCAATCATCCAGTTCTCTCTGGCTGGAGCAATGGCTCTGAGCCTTCCCAGCTCTCCAGAAGGGCTTCCTCTGTGAACCATTTGGTTAAGGGTCACAAACTCTCAATTCTGTTAGAAAAAGTAACTTGTATCATACTGCTGCCCTGCCTCAGATGAGTTCTTTAGATCATTGTAGGAATTAGAGAGGACTTTATGAATAAAATATTGGTACTCAATGATATTTAGAATTCATTTTCCATCATCTAAAAAGAAGGGCAAGAAAGTGTTTGGCTCAAAAACCTGAAATCTTCCCATCTCTTTCCTTCCTCCTCTGAAAGAAGCTGTTGCCTTCGTCATCTGCACAATCATGAGTAATCTCATTTCTACTGCAGATGTAGAGTTCTTCCCATTTGATTGCACAAGCCAGGAGGGCTGAAAGTTCAAGTGTTGGTTTCCTGAAGACCCTTTGTCCAATATTTTTTTGGCTTGGAGTGTAAAACTGTGAAATTCAGAAAGTTAATTGTTTCCTTTTGTCCTGATTTTGTGTCCCCCTCAGTGAAACAGACCTAAAGTTACAGTCACAATTTCTCTTTTAATATAGACTGATTCACAGTGCTTAATAATTGTCATTATTGGTTGTGATACATTCAAGCTGTTTGTTATCTGAATTTCATTGAACAAAATAGGTATCTTATGGTAGAACTTTCTTTTTATCATCTATAAAGCAATGTACAGTATCCTTAGTGCTGACACTCCTAAATCTAATTATGCTTAGCTCCATAATTAAAGTGGCTCCATTTATTCTGTTGGTGAAATGCAGATGGTTAAATGGTGTTTTGAATTTGAACCATGTTTCACCATACATTAAACTCAATGGTCAAGCAGATAATTATCTTAACTTTAGTGAAGTTTATTCACTACCAGAGATGTTTCAAGTAACTAGATTCTATTGTCCTGAAAGAAAAACCTCAGCAGATCTAATGATCTTGGTAGAGTGAATAGGAATTTAAGATTTTTTTTCTCCCCCAAACAAATTTATCCACAAACTTAGGCAGTCTAAACTTATACAGGCTATTGCCACAGTAGGCAAAGAAAGACCTAAACTCAAATCCATTCCTGCACAGAAGTCTAAACCAGTTACTCCTTTGTGTATTTGTATTTGCAAATACCTTTTAAACCAAAGACAAAACTATTCTAGCTGAGATTAAAGCTGCAATGGAAGCATTTCACATTTTAACATCTCTTCTTACCCTCATCATCATCCAGGGTAGAGGAAAACATTTATATTTTTATTTTTCCTTTGATTCTTCACAAAGCATCAGTGAACATAACTGACATTTAGGATGGCTTTATTATTGACATTTCTTGGTTTTGAGCTTCAGCTTTTGTCTCTTTCTGGAGCTTGAGCTTGTATAAAAAAGGTAACACTGGAGGTATACAAAATGAAATATTTTATGCTGTCTAATCTACTGGTTTTCCCTATTTTACGTGCATTGTCCCTGTTTCTCTTCCCCTTTGGTGTTACAGTAAGGTTAGATCCAAAAAGAGCTTGGATTTGCTCTCAGAATGGAATCCAGATTGCTGTGCTAGGTGCCAAGGTTTTCTTTGCAACACTAAGAATAAAGAAAAAGATTATGCTAAGCTTCAGAAAAGTAACCCAGCCAGTCCCCTGAGCAAACCTAGTTGATTTGGAGATCTAGGCAACAGGAAACATATTAGAAATACAAGCAGTATGTTGTCTGAAATATTACCTCTCTCTGGAGCTTAAGTGCATTACTCCCAAGTTTTGTGGTTGCATATTTAGTAGTAAGCAAAATAAGCCACAAACCATGCAGTGATCCTAGGATTAGCTGGCATATGACATTTCAGCGAAACCCTCTTCCCCACCACAAAAGAGTAGCCACAACAATATGATCTATTTGCCTGTGCTGACTCCTGAGTCAGATCTGGGCATTGCTTTCAAGACCCTTCCTTGGCCTGGGCCAAGAGTTCTGCTGCTCCTGCCAGGGATTTGGCTGTGTAAGTTAATGTGTGACAGCTCATGGGCACATGCCTTGGCTTTATCACAGTCCCTAATGCAGATATAAATTGTAGGGTATCTTCATCACTTCAAAATGGAGGCACAAACCCTGTGTCTTCTCTCTCAAATAATGTCTCAATTGTTCTTCTTTTTAAGCTGTGCTACTTTTTAAGGGGAGTGAGATCTCAGTTTGTCTCACATCCTCTTTTTGAACTCTAGATCTCTGAAGTGTGATTATTAAACTTTGTGCTCTGTGGTTCCTCTGTTGTACACACATGATAAGACATGTCAGCACATGTTCTCTTCTTTTCTGTGATAAGACCTTTGAAAATACCAGCTCATACTAGCCTGATTTTTCACAGGCTGAGCTGCAGCATTCTCATCTTCAAAGCCTAAAGTAATTGATCATCACTCTTCCCTTCTATCTGAACTTTGTCTGAGACAGATCCAAATAAGTATCTCATGTTTTAAACTTTTTGGTTTTTCTAGGAAAATTCTATCACAGAGTTATTTCCTCTCTGTTGTCCTTTAACTGTATGATTTGAAGGAATCTTTGACACTGGAGTTCAAAGAGAGAGATTAAACAAACATTAACTACTGTTATTATTACCATCCCCAAGGTAGCGATATAGAATATTTAGCATTTATATGTAATATTTGATTTAAGTAGGAAAAGGTTGAGCAACTGCAGGATAACTGTGAATAGAGTAATCCCACATGAGGCTGGAAAAGGCCACAGATCACCTGCACCTTGCTGCTTTGCTCTCTTTTGGCAATCCTAGATTTAGAGATTGGGATGTTTTGTTATAAGCATGCAAATTAAAGGGGTGAAGGTTCTTTCAGTATATGAAATTTTGAGGCTATGCAACCATTATCTAATTCTGCATAAGTTGCAGAAGCGTGATCAAGAAGGAGTTCACTTGATCAGAGATTCACAAGAGCAATTAAACAGCAATGCAGGACTTTTGGCAAACTGGTTCTTGTATCAGCATTCACGCTTGTGACAACCCTGTTCCCAATAAACATATGGAGGAAATTTCACCAGTGACTGCATAACATCAAATATCTGGGCAAGGAGATAAAACTTCCAAAGTTATACAGAAACATGAATAGTATGGAGAGGGATGATGGCTGGAGAGGGCTGTTTTTCAGCACAAAACTGAGGGCACATCACATGAAGTTAAGAGATTTAATAGAAACAGAAGGAGATGGTTTCCTGGCAGTGGGTAGTAGTTCAGCAAAATTCCTTGCCAAAGGATCTTGTGTACACAAGAAGTTTATGCGGATTCAATAAAAAATTAGTCATATACTTAGAAGAGACATCTGTTGGGGGTTACCAAACAGAAAAACCACACCAGGCTTAGGAATTCTTATACTGAAAAGAGCTGGAAGATTTAAAAGATGATGAGGGGAGGATCCCATAATTTTGGCTGCCTGCTTCCTGTTCCCTGGCATCTGCTTACATACTCTGGGCCCTGGGTTTGGCTGTTTAGAAGGGCTCCAGCCCACTGGTGATTAAACAAAAGATCTCAAACCTTCTCCATTCAGGCAGCTTCAGAGACATTCAGGCAAGGGAGGAGCCCTCTCTGCAGGTGCTGGACATGGCACACTGCAGCTGGGAGGCCTGGGGACTACCCAGAGCCCTTGGTCCCTGCTGCACAGAGGGTTACTCTGGGTGCTGTAGTTGGGAGATGGCCTGGAACTGCTAGGTTTCTTCTTTTTCTAAGGAAGGATACAGGGGAAATTTGCACAGTGAGAGATCTATGGAAAATAATCTGCCATCATCATACCCCATCCACCGAGCAGCAGGGTGTGGGATCCATTCTTCTCACTGAACACTCATTGTATTGTTCAGTTTAATTCATTTTCATGCCAGTTTCACTATTCCCTTACTTGAAAGTCACCAGAATGAAGTCCTAGGCTTACTCAGCAGGCAAACAAAGTCTGCACAAATTGTGCACACAGTTCACTTCTGTTTATGGTAGTGAAGGTGTTGTTATAACCTCCAACATAACCTGTACTGAGAACAGGCTGTTCAAGAACACATCAGAGGAGGGATGGCTCCTGCACACTCAGGCCAGCCAATAACTGCTCACATTAAGAGAAGAACAATATCTTAGTCATCTCTCTTAAACTTGTTGCTGAAGTAGGAAATATAAGCAAGAATCAGCTTCCAATAGATGGATTATGCCAAGCCTAGGTCCACGGTTCTAGTTGATGAAAGCAGGGAGGGGATACAGTTCTGTAAGGGTTGGACATGACATAACCATAAACCCTTGCTTTACATCCTGCTCTTGGCCCCTCAGACTCCTGAAGTGCACTGCTGGAAATGGGAAAATCAGAGATGGACCTCCCATTTGAACTAGTGCAGCTGTACATGTGTTTTTTGATAGAACTTGGCGTAGATACTGAAATTTAGGCTCCCTATTCCCAGTCCTTTCTCCAAGGCTAGAGACATATTTGCACTTTCTCTCCTTCTCTAGGAATCTAAACTGAATGGCTCAGATGAGGTAGGAAAAGCAATGCCTGCTTCATGCACCCAGAGTAGTATTTGCATGCAAGGTTCAAATTACTCAGTGGTGTCAGGGATAAAACACTTTCAGGCAGAAGCTTCAATGCTTGGAAATTTTAATGCTTTAAATATACTTGCTGAACATCTTCCATCTTCAGAAGGAGGTGGTAACTGCATGGGAGTTTTAAGAAAATTATTTTAGTCCCGTGGTTTCCATTGCAGCAGATGAGAGCATTCAGGGCTGTGCTTGACCCTCAGGATGAGTTATTCCCCTGTACTGCAGGAAATCCCTTGACAGGCTGTACCAGCAAGGGCTGGGAATGGCCATGGCAGCCAGAAGGGAGGAGAGCCATAGAAAGGTGAGGCAGGGAGCACACTGCAACAGCCTGAAGGGTCGCTGAACGTGAAGTGTGCTTTATGTCACTGTGTCAAAATTATCTCCCCATGGGATGGCTGTCTCCTGACACAGAGATATTATTGCTGTGGAGGGGACAGCCTACTCTAAATCCTCAAGTGGGGGAGGTTGATAGAGAATAGATCATATTGTAAGACTGAGGTTAATATAGAATAGATCATATTGTAAAACTTCCTGTCCCAAGGGCAGCTTAGCATATGTCTGGAGAATAAAAACTTTTAAAATAATTTATTTTCAAAGGCTTCCCCTCATCTATCCAGCAGATTGGAGCTATACTTGCCTTGAGCTACAGCTTTCCTGATTTTCCTGTGAATTACATTTATATGTACTTTTCCTGTACTATATGCTACATTTATATGTAGCAATTTTCATAAGGATGAAATCCCACCCTCATCAGACCCTCACTTTTTTAGTAGGGCAGAACTCTTTTAGTTAATTTGCAGTCTTTGGAATTGACTCAAGAAAGAATAAGTACACAAGAAAGCAGCCTCAATCTCTGATATCATAGCAGCTCTGATAGGTACATACTGCTCCTCTTGTCTTGGAAATCCCTATGAATTTTCTAGTCTTTTATAAGAGCAACATAATTCAAAATACAATATATGTATCTCAGTGTAGATATTTGGACTGCTGGGCTCATGTTTTCCTATATTTTTTTAGTTTGGTTATGTATAAGTAATCCTGAGACATAATGCTACAAATCACTGTTGTTTATGCTAACATTGTTACCTAGAACATAGTAAAACTGAAATTGCATTCATAGGGATGATAAAGGTTCAATTGTATCATTAAAGATCTAGTATAGTCTGTGTTTTGCAAGTAATTGTGTTATACACATTGAGATTCTCTTTTTGTTTTAGTCATCAGTTCTTCTTGCATTATATAGAGTTGTTTCATTAGAAACACAGGATCAAGAACATAGGTAGTGGACGACAATTTAAGAATATTTTCCTGATAAGAAGTTGGAACAAAATCTGCAAAATTGGCTAGGATTATAACATTTAAATCTCTTGTGATGGTTTAGAGTTCAACCAGAGTAAAACTCATAAAATAGACTGTAACTGAAATAATTCTTACTGATGGACAAAGTTTTGAAGCAAACATGTCTACTTGATAAACTACAAAAATCTTAAGGTCATTATTTACTTTATAGGATTGTATGTGATGTACATAATAGCTTAGATGTTGCTTGTACCTGTTTAAAAGCTATGAGGACATTTATAGTGCCAGAAAAGACTTTCATTTTTGTAAGTTACAAACACAACTGAATGGAAGCAAAATAATTGCAGACTATGGCAAATGAAAATATCTTAAAAATAAGTCCTGATTATGCAATTAGAGATTTGTTACACCCTGACCAAGGAGAGGAAAAGCACCTCTAGAGGTCATATAAGTCCAAATTCTCCGCTGGTAGCAAAAAGTACATAATATTTAGAAAAATCTGTGGAGCTCTAGATGATACTCCAGCAAATAATTTTCATTTGTGTATCTGCAAAAGCCATCAGCAGCAGAACATCAGGCAGCCTGGAGGAGATTTACAGTCCTGGCTGCAGTTGGTAAGGAGTAGGGCTGCTGGTGCATCCTGACAGGGTTGTAGAGCTGCAGCCTTCTGCTCCCCCAAGTCACAGCAGGTTTTGTCTATGTGCAGGCACTGTGAAATGGAGAGAAAAGGCATTGCCTGATTTATTAAATGCACAGCTCATAGTCAGGATGGACTTTTCATGACGTGTGACTTAAGAGTTTAGGTTAATCTAGCTAGTCTGTGAATTTTGTAACAATGTGGACTGTGGTTTAAAATCAAAGATAATTTTTGGCTGGCTTAGGTCCTTAGCATTACTAAGGGAAAAGTCTTGTTGTGCCCATGTTTTTCATAGTGTATATCAGAATATCTATCTACTAGGAGGCAGTATCCCTAGTAATCTCAAGTGGTTTGTCCCCCCAATTAATTCATTTTCTCTAAGCTAACTTCACACCAGTTGAGAAGTTTGTGCACTGATTTTGCTCAAGGACATAAACCAGACATGAGCTAACAGTTCAAGGGAGTCCTTTAGACTGACATTTAAATAATACATAATCAGAGAAAGAAAAACTTGTTCCAATTACTGCCTTCTTTCTACTTCATACTTATAAGCATCCCTGTGATGTTTAAATATACGTTGATTTTATTAATTTGTGAGTAAAGACAGTCTCTTCCTAGACTTTTCATTAATGTTGATCCTTACAGTGTTCCCACATCAACAGCACTTTATCAGAGTTTTATAGTACCCATGTCCCACTTTCTGTTCAATATTTATTCTTTGAGATTATCTTTTTGCTCAGAGTGCCTCTGTTCCTGGTTTATGACTTGTTTACAAGGATCTCCTTAGTTACACACATGTTGATGTAAGCTTTTGGATGAACTTTTCAGGCAATCCTCTTGGGGCTAGAATTCACCCCACCTTTTTGCTGAATGGTGTCCTCCTTTGCAATTGCTGCCAACTGCTCAGATGTTTTAAACTTGTCATGGGTTATGTTACAGCAGCTAAGAAGTCAGTCCCAGAAATGATTCTTACACCATCACTTGTGATGTAACCTACTGCTCTTGTATAAAAATGGCAATCATATCTCTGCTGTTGAAAGAAGCAGTAAAGTTAGAACAGCATGCAACATTAAATTCTTAAAAGTAGCCTAATCGTGACTTTAGATTGGGTAAGGATTGTGTGTTGTACTGTTTTGTGATAAAATTGAAGAGGGAATCAGAAATCACTTTTATAAGCTGCAGACACAGGGTTTGCACTGCAGATAAGAAAGGGATTTTTTTTCACTTTGGCTGCACCCACTAAACAAATGTTTCATTGAATCACAAGTTGTCCCTACATTTTTGTTGGGAAGACATGAAAACCAGGATGACATCATCTTATTGCTGAGACACTGAAGCATTCAGAGCTCTATAATAGATTTCTGAGAACACAACAACCTGCAGAGAAATGCACAGACTTGCCTTGGATTCAGAATTACTTAGATTTTACTTTGTGTACCTGGGTGCACAACCCCTGAAAGGCCCTGAGATAACCTTCCTGATTTCCAAATTCTTCTCCAGGAGTACAAAATCCTATGCCACGTGTGAAGTCTCAGACAACTGAAACAGAACCTCTGGTCTTCACAAACAGTGTGGTATAAAACACATTACAGTCTAGGGACAGGAGTAAATAAAACATTGCACCTGGAATATTGTAAATTTAGGCTCTCAATAGCACCCTGACCCAAGAACAGACAATAGTAAGGTGATCTGTCATTATCAACAGCTCTGCCATGCTTTCTCTTAGCTGTACAGATGGAAACCAGAGGATACTAAAGTTGAATGCTGAAAGCTCTACTGGCAGCTTTTAGACTCAGAATTTGACAGATCTTTTGTTTTTAAAACCTGTTTGCAAAATCCAAGGATTTTTTAAAAGGTTTATTTTCCCCTCAAGGAGTCTAAGCAATTGGTGCCAACAGGCCAGCTGTCAAGTCCCAGTATTACATATCTGTGTAGAGGGAAGTTGAATTAATGGAAAAATTCATAAGAAAGCATTTGAGTGTTGATATTTCTGAAGAGTTTGTGTTTATAATAAAGGGGGCAGGGAAAAATCATTGGAAATTATTCATATATGGTTCTGGTTTCTCAAACCTGACTTAACTGGACCAATTCAAGGACACGCCACACAGCTATGGCTTTGTGAAAAAGAAGATTATTAACTCTTATGGACTCCAGAATAGGTAATGAAGTGACTGTATGCCACTGACAATCTTTAATGATAAAAAAAGACAATAAAACGATTTAAAAATCCAGATGAATACATAGTATCCATTAATATGGATTTCATTAACCCCATATAAAAAGGGCAAATGGAATTTTGGATGTTAATAATTCACTGGACAATAGGGAATTTGAACAAGATGGATTATAAGGACCAACTATCTAGAACATCTGCTAATTTACCAGTCTTAAAATAAACTTATGACAACAGCAGCATGTGCAGTCAAATCTGCCAAGTATCAGTTATTTATGAAGTGTAGTTGAAGATTTTGTATAATTGCTTTACAAGAACCAGTATTTTTCCAAATGATATCTGATTGAAGGATCAGACAATTTCCCCTAATACTCCAGTCCTTCACTCACGGGTACCCTAAATTTAGTGTGGTGGTAATTGGATGATCAGTTGTGCAGTTACAATAATTTATTCAGTGTTCTAAAGTAAAACTGTATTTTTCCCAGGCCTACCCTATAACCTCCTCCTCTGTGAGGCAGAACATTAAGATTTTTCTCAGTGTATTGTCTTCAGCAGCTCTCAAGGACTGGCTCTCACCTTCCCCTGGCATCTAAACATTAAAAAAACAACAAACAAACAAACAAAAACACCACTGCAACTTTTTGTTTGAGAATGGTTGAACACCCAAACAAAATGTTCAGAGAAACTGTGGAGTCTCCATCCTTGTAGAAAGTCCTGGACACAGGCCTGAGCAACCTGCTCTGAGCAGGTGGGCGGGCAAGAGACTCTCCAGAAATCCCATCCAATCTCAGCCAGTTCTGTGATTCTTTTATTTTCACTAGCAACGAATACATGTTATCCTCTAAAGGCTGAAAGGGAAAAACATTCTTCTCTTTGCTTCCAGTATGACAGCAAAATGTTTTATAAATGATAAATGAGATTCACCAGTTAACACAGGAATGCCAGATTTTTAAAAATGGAGCCTGCAGATATTTAGGCAGCTAAGAAGCTTCATTTTTAAAAGGGCTGAACTGGTCTCCCCAAAAGGCTGTGAAAATCAGGCCAGTATTGGTTTTGCAGCCAGGAATCCCAGGTGCATCAGGTGGTTCCTTCACTGTTGAACTCTCATGTAATTTTACACAAACAGCTTTACTGGTCCTGTTTCCCTGATAGCTTGAGATGCAGGCAATCATCTGCATCACTGAAGTGAAACACTTTCTCAGCTTTCTTCAGGCAAAAAGCAAATGGGTAAAAATTAATCAGATTTTGAAGGCAGAAGAAGAAAAAAGGGGTCTGGATAAAGAATTAACATTCTGAAGTGGAATTTGAACTCTGAAAAACATGTTTGTTAACTAGGGCCAAGTGACAAAACTCTTTCTGGTTCTTCCTTCCAAGGTGTCTGTTATATTGCTATAAATTTAAAATGCATTCTCCTCTTTGGGTGTTTTTTTTTGGCAGGAGTGAGTAGCATTGTCCATTAATTGTGATCCAAAAACATGGAAGTTCTACATATATGTTTTCTGAGATGAGCCGTTGGTGTTAGGATCCTGATCAAATTCTCTTCTTAACACCACTTTCTTTGAAAAAATATATGAATACCAGAAAGATATCAATCAGTGTTTATGCCATACCTTAATGGTGAGAGCACTGTCTGTAGCATTTGCAGATCTGAGTTTCATTTCCTGTTCGGTCTGAAAGGGTCCAAATTCAGAAATTCTCCATCCTAGGGAAGTTCCTTAACTGTGGCTGAGCTGGGAACAGTCAGACACTTTTGCATCCCTCCTTTTAGCAGTATGCTATTAAGCAAAGGCACGAAAGATTTATGAGCTCAGCAAGCAAAACACTAAAAGAAGTTTAGTCTTTCAGCTGAAAATGAAGAATTTTATTTTGTTTCCTGCCTTGGTCCCTGTTTAAACATTTTTCATTAAGCAGTTGTTAAATGGAATACAGAAACAGGAGCCCAAAGCATCCTGATGTTTTCCATTCAGCAGGGATGGATATTTTTTTAAAGCACTGAGGAGGAGGAGGAGGCCATGATTCCAAGGGTTAGTTTGCTTCCTAGCAAGCATGAGACCTGGGTTCCAGGTCTGTTTTAACATTAGGGATTCAAAATTCCTTTCCAGAAGTCTGCCTTACCCACAAAGACATATTAAGTGTTTTAGAGGAAATATGCATTGTTTTCCAGTTGGCCCAGTATGCAATTCACAGGCCAAAACCAAGCACAAGCAAAATGGAAGTTATTTCATATTACAGACTGGGGGCACAGAGAAGACCTAGTTTCTAAACTCTTTTTTTCCCCCCCACCTATTCCAATGATACTGTTTAATGTATACTGCATAAACAGCTAACAGAGCAGGAAATTGAACTCAGATGTAAGTTGAAATCATCTGAGGTGAAAGAAACTGTGAAACCATAAGGTTCTTTCTTTTGTTGGAGAGTTGCATGAATGCTCATCTGTTATGAAAATGCTGGCATAAAGCTGGCATGGTACAATTTAAAAGAGGTGGGCCTGAGTTTTTATTTACCCAAAAAAATTTTCACGGAGCTGAGATTTGAAGTGAATACAAGCAACTCCACCCTAGCTCTGCAGACCACAGGTTGGATGGTGGCAGAGCACTCAAGTCCACACTTGTGATTGATGTTTTTGATAGGTTACCCCTGGCTATCTTTCCATTTCTTGTGTAGGTTCTGGTTTGCTGTATGAGACACCTCATTCTCCCACCCAGCTCAGGGCACTGTGGTTTAGCAGCTTGAGGGAGCCACCCAGCAATAAGAAACAGTGTGGTGCCCAGTTTAAGGTGTCTCCTCCCTTCACCAGCCCAGGCTCCAAACTGCATTTGTTTTCTTGCCTGAAGGATAGCTCTAATCATACTTATTTGTGTATTTTAATACACATGCACAATTCTTTGAAGATTTCTGAATGTTGACTTACAGCAAACCCATTTTTTAATCTCGTAGTAAATCTCCTGGTCCTCATTAAAATGAATAACATACGTTTATATGGGTATAATTCATTTTGCATTAAATAATACAGCTACAGAAAAAGCTACAGCTGTAATACATCTTACAAGGTAAAGATCAACAAAAATGAATCTTATGTGTTGTACCATTAGCAAATCACTGATTCCTTCTCCAGGTGGAGGCAGGCATCTCAAGAGGGGAAAAATATTTCTAGAATGACAGTAAATTAGTTCAACAGTAAACATGCAGTAATGAATTCCTGGATTAGAAGAGCATGGCTATTCTGCTGCTGGAATTAGCCAAGTTAGTTGGGAAAATTATTTGAATGCAGTCAGAAAATTTCCCAAATGGCACCAGAATCTAATAAATGCAAACACAGTTTTCAGTCCTTTCTTCGTTGCTCTGTGTATGAAGTAGAAAGGATTTAAAAGGAAATTGATGTCAACAGAAGATGAGCATACCTTCAAAGTACAGCTCCTCATGAACCTGACTGCACTCTCCTGGCTCCCAGATGGTTATCTCCTCACCCAGCTCGAACCAGCCCATCTAAGGCATATCCATGTATCACATGTAGTAATTAAAGCAAGCACAGCTTAGGGGAGATAAACTGAAAAAAACCCTGACAGCTCCTCAGCTGGTTTAAATCAGTACAGATCCACTGATGTCAACAGGCTTTTGCCAATTTACACAAGCTGAGAATCATGTCCCGTGTGTCCGCAGTTCATCCAAGCCCAGTCTGGACTTGCTGCAGCTAAAGTGTGAGATGGAGAAGATGTTTCTAAAAAGTCACTCTATTCCCTTCATCCTAGACCATCTTGGTTTCAAAGTGGCTCCTTGCCTAATTTAGGGGGCAGCCCTGGCTGCCTGGGTACTCTTCTGGCTGCTGCAGTGAGGCAGCTTTCAAGTCAGTAGCACAGGAAGAGCATCACAGGGAGGAGAAAGAGTGAGGAGGTGGAAGAGATGAAAAGAAATGAAAGAACAATCAGACAGTTATAGAAATAGAACAAGCTTTGTCAATAAGTTCCCTGGACAAATCTGGTTGGCTTTAAACTATCACCCCATATTTTTCCAAGTCACTGACTAACTTCTGAGTCTTGCTGTTTGACATTCTGAGTCACCACAGAATTTTGTGCCCATCTGTTCATCCATTCATTCTCCTGATCTATTGCCTCTGCAACAGCACTAGAACAGCTCTACAATTTATTCCAGTGCCTTTTTGGGTCTCCACACTCCATCACAATTTGTTTTTGTTTTTGGGAAAAATACAAAAAAACAAACCCAAACCCAGATTTCTTCCTTCCTTAATGGTGTCTGCTGTCTGGATTTACAGAATGTTTTAAATTAGTGACCACTGTCTCCTGATGTCATGACAAACTATCTGATGCTTGTCAATAATTTTCCACATTTACAAGGAGCCTTTGTGGCCACAGAGAGATCTATTTATTCCATAACCTTTCCTTCCAAACAGTTTCCATTTTCTACAGATCTTTCTCCATCTTTCATTCATTTTATTTTTTTCTTTCAGTTACCAGTACTAGTATAATATGGTTGGGCCACTGCTCTTCTGTGACACCTTCATTTTTGTTTCCCACAGCAAATGAAAACAAATGGACCCAAAAACTAGTGTGGAAAATGAAAGTTTATTTTTGCTTTTTAAATCATGCATATTTCTTTTCTGAGATTCATGACAATGAACAAGGGACTTAATCTGTGAGACCCATTTAAACTTGTTTCAACATTTCCAGTGAGAAAATTCTAAAGAAAAAAAATAATAAACCATCTGCTTCCCTTAGGAGAATTCTAAAAGAAAATAAGTAATTGTTTACAATTTCTCCTTCATCAGAAATCAGTCTAGTTATGCTACTCTTTTTTGAATTTTATTTTAAAAAGTTGAGTGAAATTCTGTATGTGCAATGGACTGTCCATTTATCCCACACATACAAATTAATGACAACTTTTCATACAGATGTCATCATTCTGTGAAAATTTATGTTAACTTCCTATTTTTATCTTCAATTCTGTTGTTTTACTATCAGAAACATTAATCTGTGTGGCTTTTTTTGAGAGTCCAAAGACTGTCCATTGTTTATTAGTCAGGAATATTTGAGATTGACAACTCTGCCTGCAATGGATGGGAACAATGCTGGGAGCTGGAGAGTGAAGTAAGGATTTACACCAAGCAGCAGTGCAGTCTGACACTTTTCTGTTGTGTTTACTGCCACCAGGGCAGTATCCAGATCTCACACACAGTTTTCATTTTAGTAGATGGGAGATGTTTCAGTGGAGACAGCCATGAGGGCACGTTCACCCCAATGTGTTTGACACATGCACAGCTTTGCACCAGCCCTGGCAGACACTCTCACGATATCTCACCAGGCTGTCTTTGAAGGGCCATGCAAATGAGTACATCTCTATAAACAGAGAATTTGCTTGATTTTGTCTTGGCTAAAAACCTGGTTGTTGGGTTGCTACCAGTGTCACACTTTCGTTCTAAACAGCTCCCATTTTTTGGGTTTTTTTCAGTGGTTATGATATTCCTGGAAAAAAGAGACAGAGACAAAAGATGAAAATTAAACCAAAGATCTAAAAACTTAAAAGCTAAATTTAGATTTTAATTCTGTAAACACGACTCAAGGTTATGGAAAAATTCAAGACTATTCAGGCTCCTAGAGAGGAAGGTTTGTCTTGTGTAAAATTCTTGACACTGTTTTCTATAGACTCATGCATCCTTCAGAGCACACCTCTCATTTCAAACAAGATAGAGGAAAAATCTGTCTTTTACATATACCTGCTACTATGGTTATGGTATTCTGACATTTCATACACTAAATCTTGCTTGCTGTTGAGTGTGCCCCCTTCAAGTCAGTGGAGTTTGCCCTGGATATCAACAGAATATGACCGTGAATTTACCTCTGTATTTATTTCCTGAAAACATGCAATAAGAGAAGGAAGAGACACTAAAGATACAGAAAATGAAAATACTTGAGACCCACTTTTTTCCCAATGGCTACATATTACAAACTGAAATATGCTTGAACTATTTTACTGCTTTGCTCACAGATGATATGCAGTGATAGTTTGCAAGGGGAGAGAAGGTAGAAGGAAACATGCCAAAGATATGCAGAAATAAAAACATTTCCAGGCTGGAGTTTCCTTAATTTTTTAGCATCAGTCCTAGAAAAATATGTATTTTGGCTAGCAGGTTTTGCTTCAACCTGCTTTGAGGGCAACCTTTCATATGATCACAAGCAGTCAAACACAAGCTGTTGCAATACTGATGACACTGGTTTACATCCATGTTGAATGTGGCCTATGATTGTGCAATTAATGAAAGAATAAATTAAACAGTTTTGTCACTAAACTAAATGTTATGTTAAGCCAGAAGAAGAAATGTAAAAAATCTAACATTGGGTTGAAAGACTTAAATTAGCAACAGTTTTCCACTTTTAACAACTGGAAATAAGATGTATTTCTCAATTCTTTGAAACATAGTGGATTTTTTTACTTCTTCTCATATAGTGTTAATGTATATAAGCCATGCTAAGTGCTTAGTTCTGCAATGTATATAAGAGCACACAAGCATAATTTCCTTGTGAATTACTAATGTTAAAACAGTTATTTTTAACTGATTTAATGAATATATATAAATATACAAGCTTTTGTATGAGACAATTAACAAGGACATATTACTTTGAAAATCCTGCAATGTGTATTTTGTTCCTTAGTAGGTCTTTGCAAATAATCTCTCTCACACTTTAACCATGCCACCTTCTACTTTCCAGCCTGTGCATTCAGTGTAGAGCAAAGCTGGGCTTTCTGTGGCAGTGGCTGGTTAATTATCTAAATACTTTTGTGAGAAATACACTACAGGGAGAAATGCAGATGTTTGGGGAAATGGGTGTCTTGTTTTGCATGCCTGGGAACAAATTCTATTGCCAGGCATGCAGGTGTGCTACACTGTGCAGTGCTGAGCAAGAGCTCCTGTGCAGGTCTGGAAATGTCACAGATCACATCCAAGATCAAACCTGGTCCTGAACTGTTAAGCTGTGCTTTCACCAACACCATCTACTCCATTCTTTCTATCTGGATATTTTGAGTTTTAGTGGTGATATATTTTTCCAAAAGACCAGATGGAATTTATTACAATTTGAACTCTTATAGCATTACAAAAATATGACCTTTTTCCTAGATGATGCAGCTTTCTTAACTCTTTGCATTGTGAATTCTGTATTTCTGTATTTTAACAATACCATTAAAACTAAAAGTTTTAGTCTCAAAGAAAAAAGGAATAAAAAAAAATAAGGATACCCTGAAGTACCTGAGGTTTGTACATGCCTAAGACCTGGTTCTGGCTCTCAGTGCAGTGCCTCTGTATCTTTGATAAAGTTGTTTGGTCACTTGTTGTTTGATCTGGAAAAGTTAAAAATTTACCATCTGACACTGAAGTGATATGTTTGTTGACTTGATAGTATAGAAGGGTCATGTTGGAGACACAAAATCACAGAATCATTAAGGTTGGAAAACACCTCCAAGATCATTGAGTCCAATCATTAACCCAGCACTGACAAGTCCATCACTCAAAAGTGTCTCTGAGCACTGCAGCTGCCCATTTTCTGAACATTGCCAGGGACAGTGATTGCAGCACTACCCTGGGAAGCCTATTGCAATGCCTAACTACTCTTTCAGTGAAGAAGGCTTTTCCTAAGATCCAATCTAAACATTTCCAGGCACAACTTGTAACCATTTCCTCTTCTCTCTTGTTACCTGGGAGAAGAGCCTGATCACATCTGGCTACACCCTCCTTTCAGGGAGTGGTAGAGAGCATAAAGGTCTCCCTTGAGCTTCCTTTTCTCCAGGCTAAACCACCCCAGGACAGAGTTGGCCCAATTCTTCACTCACTTGGATTTTCCTGCTAAGGGTTAATCAAAAGGATATGACATGCAAATTCAGTGAGTTACCACTGGAACGATCAGCTTTCCCTGGGCAAGAATTAAGATAAATTAATAAAGTGATAAGCGATCCCCCTGTGTCACCCACACTCCCAAACCCAACAGCAAAGCATCCAAAGGGTTAGCATTTCAGACAGGGAAGAATTTTCAGCTGTTCCAGAGAAATAAAATGATGTCATAATTGCAGTTGGTCAGAAGACATGGGACATGGAGGTATTTAGTGTGAGTGAAGGAGAATGAGTCAGACCCTTAGCTACTGTGAATCAGTGCCATTGCACAGGACTGATTAGATTAGCTAATTAACAACACTTGGTGTTACACTCAGGAGACCAATAATCAGAATTGATTAAGCAACAGGCAGCTTTACATTCAAAATTGATTTTCATATCACATAAATTGAAATAGAGGGTCACAGATGATCAAATCAGCTTAGAAGCAGCTCAAAATAAGTAACATTTTTACAATATCTATTTTTCTTCCTTTAATTATCCAAAATGTCTGTGAACTTAAATCACATTTGTCTTTTAGGCCACTGCAACAAAGTGAAACAATATTTCTCCCAAAAGCTTTAAATTTATAGGAGGCCTGTGAAATAGACTGGTAGCCTAAATTTAGTGCCTATGATAAAGTGTCAATACTATTTAAAAAAACAGTCCTGCAAGTCAAGAGAGGGGAAAAAAGGAGGAAAACTATGATCGTTGAAAAACAGGAATTTTCCACTAAATTATGTCATCACAACTAAGGACAGTCTAAAATTTTAGGTCCAACTTTTGCAATTGTTTGAAGAGTAATATTTATAGCTTAATTTAAAATGTTTTTCATGTTTAAGTTATTTTAAAAGGCTTTTTCCTCAATTTTTCTTCATTTCCAAGCAAAATATTTTATTATCTTTGAGTGGCATGATTTCTTTTAGAGAACTTCTTAAAGAAGGATTCTGATATTTTAAACATTTCCCGCAATAGCCTCCAACTTCCATTTCCTTTCCAGCTTTCTCAGTCACCTATGCTTTTTCCATTTTTCTTATTGTTGCTGAGGTGCAGAAAATAACCTCTTGCTTTAACAAATCTATATATTTGAATTAAGCAGAAACTCCACATTTGGGGTGATCTTAATATCTTATTTTAAATAAAGGTTAAAAAAAATTCAGTTTAAACTATAACCAAGGAAAGCACGAAAGAAAAGAAACAGACAAATTGTCAATAAACGCACACACAGAGTATAGACTCAACATTGTTGTTGTCACACAACTTTTTACTCTATTTTTTAATAGGAAATGGAGAACCTGTGAGAGAAGTTGTTTTGCCTGAGAGGTCTGGACTGATTAGAAGGAGTGTCCCAGCTCTGGCACCCCTCAGCACAGGTTAGTGGCTTCTGCAACGACCTGAAATAGATAATTTAGAAGGGTTTTTGTGTCTCTGTGCTGCTCTCCATTACCCAGGCCTCTTTCAAAATAGATTTATACATGTGTGCATTGCAAAGAGATTTCCAAATTAGATTACTTTTTTTTTCCCCCTCTAAGTTACTTGGAACAACTTAGCAGTTAAAGGAGTGTTTGTTAATTGCCTTAAAAGAGGTATTTCCTATTACCACCCTGCTCCTTCTGGAAAATATATATTTAGCCTGATTTTGTCAGTGTCATATATGTTGGATCTTTTTTAAAACCTGATAACCAGATTACTTGGGAAACTGGAACCCTTCCAAGACAGCCGTTTCAAGTTTCTTGGTAAATAGTCTGTACATTGTATATATTTGCAAAATGTACATTATTTACTTTATAAAGTCTTCTGATCTTCCATAAATCTCTGCTCACAGAGTAAATTTTAAGGCACTGTTTCCCACTTCTTAGGAGCTGGCCCCTTCCTCTCTGTAATACCACACATGAAGTCACATGGAAAAGGTTGGCGCGGGATGTCTTTGAAGTGCGGCCATCGGACATCAGATGGACCGGCTTTCCAAAGTGAGAAATATAAATTATGTCTGTTTATTGTCTCCATGGAAGAAATTCAGTGCTTTGTTTAACGTCTGTTCTGAGGTGAGCACATGCTTGTCTCTGTTTTCACTGAATGACACCATTTCAATAATGTGAAAAAATGGTTGAAATGGTGAAATCCTTTTCTTTATATGATTTGATTCTTACATGATTTGATTCTTATATGATTCTTATATGAGCTTGCAGGATGAATTTTTGCCATTTTTGGTGGTGGCAGCTTTTATTTTTTTTTTTTTTNCTATTTGAATGAAAAGTGTTTCAGGATAAGAGCAATGATCCTGTCCTTCTGTTTCTCTTGGTTCTCACTGAAAGCAAGCTGGTGGTTCAGACAAACTAAGCCTGCTGTGCCTGCCTTCAGCCTGAGCAGAACAGGCAGATTGCAAACCAGCCTGTGTCTGAAAGCTGCCAAACTGTGTGCAGGCAGTACCAGCCTGAGCTAGCAACCCCTGGACATGAAGATTTGCCGGGTCCTTTGGCTGATTTCAGTGTAGACATGCTCACAATCCTGTGCTGTAGGACTTGTCTCTGCAGGCAAGGATCACTTTACCATCCAAATGTCAATGCTCACCAAACTGTGGGGAGCTGTAATAGAATTATTACAGAATAATTCTATTTTATTTCTAAGAATTATCTCTTCCATCAAGAGAGTAGACATCACAATGTGGGTTGACAGTGTCTCTGTGAGAGAACCAGAAGCTGAAGCCAAATCTCCCATAGAGTCCTCAACTCTTGTCACATTATGGGGTATCAAGAGAAATTTCACTGAAGGAAAAGAAATTATGTTTCTTCTAAATACCTAGAAAAGGCTGAAAAATGAGGTATGAGATCCTGATAATTCCCACTGTTCAGCAGGTATTTGCCCACTCTGAAATGTCATTTGGACTTAAAAACCAGCATCCTTTAAATAGAGCACCCCTATTCTGGAAGAAATGTGTTTTAAGCTTCTGATGCAAAACACCTCAAGGTTGGCAAAAATTCAAAATCACACTTAGGTCCATATCCAAATTTTGTACTGTTCCTTAATAAGCTAAGCCAAGGACCCCTCTCTTAACATCTGTGGATATTGGGGTATTTGAAATCCAACTCCAAATTCCAACTTAAGCCACGGTCTAATGTAAACAAAGTTAATGGCTTGTCAGCATGGGGCTGTAAAACAATGTGGGTACTGTCATAATATTGATGTAAGGAAACTTGAAATATATAGCCATTTTTCTGAATATAACAGTGGCTTTTGCTCTTAGGGAAAAGTCATTAAATTAGTATGTCCAGGTTATGTAGCAGCCAGAGAAAATATACAATTGTGGCAGCCAAGAAATTACATGGAAAAGAAATTGTGCCTTGACCCATTGACCACAGTGCCAAACAGTGACTGCCATTTACTGTTGTATCATCTGGGTTTTAGACCCACTTGCTACAGCTCACAGGCAACTGTGGCTGTGTGGAAATAGGAGAAACATGTTTTTGACCTACACTTCTCAAGGGATGACTTGAGCCAGGCAGAGAGTTTGAAAGAGTAAGGAAAACAAAAGATACTGTACTGGAATATATAATCTATTTTTGGTTTGTACCAATGAGTTGTTGTCAGCAGTATATCATTAACTGGTGAATCAAGGTCAGTTTTAAAGACTCCGGTGGAATTTCTCAGGTGACATAATACAAACTCAAAGTGTGGTTATTGTTCATCTGAAATCTAAAACTAATATGGAAATTCCCTAAGGATTACCTTCTAAAACAACATAAAGTAATTTGAACTGACTTAATGATTCACAACTGTTGAAAAGTAAGCATAATTCACTTTGCAGTGATCTGTAGAACTTGTGCACTTTTATGTATTTCAGCTCATCTCTGTGATAAATTCTTTTAGCTTCTGAATTAATGTCAGTATTCTTTTATTTTCTCAGAATTACCCATCGGTTTATAATACTGCAATTCCAAAAAGTATTTTATATTTAATAATCCTTATGCATCTTTATTGTGCATTTTTAATCTACAGGAATTACTGTTTAATATATTTTTAGTGTGAACCTTGTGGCCAAAGAACTTTTTTCATGCACAGAAACAGCAACTCAGTGTAAAATGTGTGCTTGGACACATAATAATTTTGCTGAGTTTTTGTGAGGTGTGCTCAGAGACCATGCTCTGTCTGTACTGCTATTTTGATTTATACCAGTAAATAATCTCACTATGCTTGTCTGTGTTACATTAAACTCAAAGTTGTACATGATGGGATGAGTTCAGATAAAGATTTGGACTGATTCTGGAGCTTTGGAGAGATAAAGCATTAATACTTTCCAAAACTTCAGCAATGATTTGGATTTGGGTAAGGGCCCATGTCTGATTATGTTTAAATATTTTGACATGCGTGGTATTCTATTTTATGAGATAGAGAGATCATAAGTACTTCATTTGTGCTGTTAGTCTATACTATGGAAACAAATGACATGTTTCACCCATATTGAAGAAATTCAGGATGAAAGATCTCAGAGCAAACCATGTTAATGTATAACACATACAAAAAATAGTACAATTAAGAATTTACAGATGTGGCTTGGGGATAGGATAATTACAAGAGAAATAATGTATTTAAACCCAAGCTTCCAAATTAGTCACCAAGATGAGCTTTCAAGGCTTTTGTAAGCAAATATTGTGGTAATATACCACCACTGTAGTAGTGAGGTTGAAAGCAGTGGTGGTAAAAGTTGAGCAGTTTTTCTCCATTTCTCAAATTTGAGGCTGAACAGTCTATACTGACCCCATCTCTGCTGAACTGGGATTCTCTGAAGCCTCAGGTCTTGTTCAGTGTCACCAGCTGTGTTTCTCTCTGGATGCTCATCCTGATATGCAGCTTGATTTTTGTCCTGACACTGATTCAGTCAAGTACACAAGTGTCCAACCTGCCCTTTGGTTGCTGTCAGTCTTAAAAAAAAATTCACAAAACTTTAAGTCCCTTGCAAAATTGTCCCATAATGCTTCAAACCAAGCAAGTAGAAGTTCTGCAAGGTGAGGGAAAAGAAGGATTTAGCTAAGGCCCTGGTTTACCAGCACACCAGAGGATACTGCAAGCAAAATCTGAAAAAAATGGAAGTTGATTTCAATAATTTCCCATTGCTTTAGGAGGCTTGATATATTTTTATCCTGTTTATACATTGTCCTTTACCAGCAGATAGATGATCACCTAGTCAAGAACTTGGACCATAAGTACAATGTCTTATAACACTTGCCATTTAGCTTCCTGCCAACTCACTTGAATGTTGACCAATGTGCTCAGTCTTTAAATTTAGCATTCCATCTGATTTATTTCCTTCAAGATGACCACAGAGAAAATGTACCAAATATGAGATGATGTTAAAAGTAATATTTTAGTTATTATGTAAACCTCAAGTTGTTTTTTTCTGAAATCCATTACTGTATTATAAAATATTCATATTTAATCTTGACCAATATTTCATAGAATCACAGAATGGTTTGGGTTGGAAGGCACATTAGAATTCATCCAGTTCTAATCCCTTGTTTTGGGCAGGGTTGCAATCTACCAGGTCAGGTTTCTCAGGGCCCCATCCAACCTGGCCTACAGAGTTTACTGTAAATATGGGTTATCTCTGCATCACACTTGGTGTTACCCATCAGAAAACACAGGAAATAGCAGACTACACTAAATCCATTTTCTTCAGCTCTGCCTGCTGATTGTGTCCAATATTTGGATTCTTCAGAGGTTGCAAGAATTGCTTTCTTCCTTCTTACCCTTTCCCTCTATTCCTCCTTTCTGATACTTAGAAACTGTCTTAAATCCACAGCACAAAAGGACAGATGTAACAATTAGCCTTGAAAAAGGCATTTCTCTACTCATATGTAGGCATATACATCACCCAAAGCAACAAGGCTGAATTCTAACTCTAGCTGCTAAATTTTACTCAGCTTTTATAAATCATTAGTTTGTTTAAACATTGTTAATTGTCAGATATCCTTAAGTGTCATTAAATCGTAACACATAAAGTTAGAGCACAGAATCATGTTTTATGTACATGTCTTTAAAATTAATGAATTATGAATAAACTCCCTAATTGCACTGAAGTACAGATGGAAGCAATCTCCATGAAATTATAAATAATCACCATGCTGCTGATTGCAACAAGTGGAGTTTAAGCTTGCCAAGCAGTCTTAGAAGTTTAATTAAATGTACTAAAAAAGCAATTTGATGCTTTAAAAGCCAAGCTGTTGCATGGCACTGAAGCAAATCAAAACTTCAGTTAGGTTTGCAAACCAATCTTTGCTGCTGACCTTAGAAATGCCAACATTCCCAGCTTAGAAATTTTATGCTTTGCAAGTTCAGTGCCTCAAATAAATATAAGACTTGACTTTTGGAAATATTATTTAGGTGAAGACATGCAGATAAGCAAGAATGATTTTCAGACATTATAAATTCACATGCTCAACAAGACTAGTAATTTTATATAGTATTGAGAGAAGAGACCCTCTGTACAGTAAGAAAGAGTAAGATGTGCCAGATGTCATCAGGCAAGTTTAGAGTTTATGGAGTGTAGACAAATATAAAGGAGCTTATGTTTAAGGTTGTCCCTTGACCCTTTATGACCTTCTGGATCTGTGAATCTACACTCAGAATAACTCGAGCAAGAAGAAAATTTTGGCAGAATCTTGGCTTCATAACTCTCCAGTGAACTATCAACCCTGCACAGACATGTGTAACCTGGTACTTTGCTCCTGACAGACAATTTCTTCCTTAGTGTATTCTTCAAGTGCAGCAGCTGAGCAATGCAAGGCAAATGTACTGCTTGGCTTGGTAAGTGAAGCTCAGATCCCCAAAGGAATTTATCTTTTATTCATTCCTGGATACTTGACTTGAAATGAAGCTGAACTATAAATGCTGAAATATGCAATATGAATAAACTCTATGCCACTGCCTCCAAATCCCACACTTCCTTGGTGAGTCTCTACTTGACTTCTGAGGTCTGTTTCTACTTCAGGTTTAGCTGGAAACAGCCCTAGCCTGAGAAGTTCAGATAGTATTATCATACATGTCTGGAGTCTTTTCACAAGACTGGGTATCCTGTATGGGTTTTTCTTCTAGTCTGGAAGGGTACAAATATCTTTGGTGGCTATTTATGCATGCCCAGCAACTTCAGATCAGGTGTCTTAGCTTGAATCAACCAGGAAAGTGAGCTGATGCCTCTGTGTTTGCTTTCTTACATAAACCTAATCAAGATTGAGGCAAAAAGCTTCATCCCCATCTGAGCTTTTGACTGGCTGCCTATGGCCCATTAAAGTGCATGTAATGCACAGAAAGATGATGGCTCTCACTAAATCCATCTGAGACAAATCCTAATGTGCTGACATTAGATCAGTGAGTAATTTCAGAGATGGCTTTTAGTGTAATAATGTACCACTTAGACCACTTGCACAGGAAGTGAGGAAACTGGTTTCTCTTCCTTCCTCAGACAAAGGGGCCAGGCCCATATTTCCTCATTCCCAGGAGTGTGAATGACAGCCAGAATTTATGTCAGGAGGGTTAATGGGGGAGGGCAGAAGCACCTCCTACCTCTCCAATGGGGAAATGGATACAAGATTTACTGTCCCCAAGAGTGAATTAGGAAAAAAGAAATAAACTCTAACTGTGTGATATGATGCTTAGGATTTCTTAAGAAGAACAGACTCACAGGTTTTGTTTCCCTAGTTAAAGGTCTATTTTGTGTTTTTCAGTAATCCTATTCAAATAACATTTGAAGGCAAAGTTCCATGTTGTCAATTGAGCATCCCTCAATTCAGATTGTCAGTAGATCTTTTTTTACCCTTGGCTTATACTAAACAGAAAGTGTAAAAATGTTTTTATAATATTTTTAATTCAGAAAAATAAAACATTTCAAATTCAAATGAGGAGGCTCAGGGAGTTATAACCTACAGTTATCTGAAAGGAGGTCGTAGCCAGGTGGGGGTTGTTCTCTTCTCGCAGGTAAAAAGTGACAGGAGAAGAGGAAATGACCTGAAGTTGCTCCAGAGAATGATTAGATTGGATATTAGGAAAAATTTTCTTAACTGAAGGACTGGTCAAGCATTGGAACAGGCTGCTGAGGGATGTGGAGAAATTGCCATCTCTATATTTGTTCAAAAGGTGTGTGGATGTGGCACTTGGAGACATGCTTTAGTGGTAAACACAGCAGGACTAGGTTAATGCCTGGATTTAATGATCTTTGAGATCTTTACCAGCCTTAATCATTCTATGATTTTATATTTTTTCTTCTGAAAAACATACAGTGTCTGTATGAATGAGAAATTAAACATGCAGATCAATTTGTTTTCAGAGAAATTGAGGATTATAATGTATATCCAGGACTGCATCTTTAAAACTGCAGCATGCCTTTTTAGAAGAACATGTAGAAATGGTTAAATTTTTAATTAGAAAAAGTAACAGTGTCATTTGAAAAGACAGTTGGTGTCTCTTGGTACCAAAGTTGTGATCTGCATTTACAGGGGTAACCTCTGAAGCACAACTTGGGTTTTTGTGTTGTACATGAGATCTGTAACTGGATGTGGTACATACAAGGAGCTTTTGGAGGCAGCACAATAAATAAATGGGAAAGCAAGTCACAATTGCTTGAAAAGATCAAATTTTCACATCTGCCTTGCAGGATATTTGGCAATTTCTTTTCTCTATAGAATAGGCTACATAAAGAAAGTACAAAGTTCTTTTGATCTAAAAAATCTCTGTGGGATTTAATAATTTATATCAGAATTTAACAGCACAGAGGAACCCTTTTTTATATACTGGAGTAATTTTGCTTTGCTTTTGTCAGATCAACTGTACTTGAAACAGAGACTTGCTATTAATGGAACTGAACTATATTTCAATGTCTCAGATGCTTTGGTGGCTTTCATTCTACCATATTTCTCTCTGGTTCCAGTTCAGCAAAGATCTTAAATACATTTCT
>WEIU01021492.1:748-12226 GCA_013389925.1 Aegithalos caudatus
CTTAACAAGCAGTAACGCTAAATGTCTTGTACTTGAAAATAGTTTCCTAAACACTGTGCTAACAGAATAAACAAACATTAGCAAAATGGAGTCCTGCTCTGATAAATATATGGTGCATTACAATTCTAAAAGAGAGACTCTCAGGCCCAGATTCTCCTCATCTGATTTAGACCAGCTCAGCATCATTAACTGACATGAATTTAAACAAAATGAATATGAATAAAATATGAATCTAAAGTTATTGATTTCTTGCCTCCTTAGGGATGATTTTCAAACTATGTTTCTTTTATGCCATATAGTGTTTCGAGATTATGATGCGGATTTCAGGCTTGGCATTGAGAAAAGCAAAGAATCTGCAACTTTCCCAGACCAGATATTGTCTACAGTCAAGGAAGCACTGCTGAAACAACATGATGAATCAAGAAAAGATAGCTAGCTAGTAAATAGCTAGGAATGCCTCAGGTGTCTTCTGAATGCTAATTTTGCATGGGTACATAAATGCAGATTCTCCTGTAGGCAGTGAAGGTCCTTCTCTGAAATCAGGGTTGACAATAAGCATTCTAAGTTGCTCTGAGTCTGCACAGGTAAGATATTAGTAATATTCATCTAATGACTGTTAGATGTATCTGTAGGTTATGCTGTAGCTTTTCTAAAATCACAAAAATATTCTTTGTACATTGTGGTCTGTTGCAAGTTGTCAGCTATATGGCAAGGCTCTTAAAGACACAAAGGCATGACAAAGGCTCAAAATCATGACAGGGAATAGAACAAGTGACTTGTGTGAATGCAACACGAGTCATCCAGCACCATTCAGGTTTGCACTTAGATTTAATGGATGTCTGTGCATTGAGAAAATATATTGTAAAAATATTCAGACTGGGAGGCACCTGTGGTGTTCAAATCGACAAACCTGGTCAGTCCAGAGCCAATGCAAAGGCTAGATCAGGTTGCTGAGGGCTTTGTTCAGTAGTGTTGAGTATCTCCAAGAAGGGAGTACTTCCCAAGAAGGGAGGCTCCTTCTATCCCGGTGCGAACATGATCTAGGTCTTTACTCTCTGTGAGTGTGCCTTCTTCAGCTGGGGATAATTGTCAGCTTCAACTTAAGTATTGTAGGACATCTTGCTGCTTGTCTTGTGCTGACATTAAGTGATCTGTGGCTTCAGAGGTTTTTAGGTCTTCTCTTNCTTCAGGACAAATATTCTTCTTCTGAATCTTCTTGAACTTTAGAAAATTAAGGAACAAGACTTAGAAACTTTGCTTAAATATACCTCTGCAAGAAATAAGGGTGAGGTGAAGTATGAAACCTTTTATGGTATATGCTATTTCAGCTAGTGGGTGGTTAAACACTTTCATGGTGCAAATACATTGTGCAGTATGTAGTGTACTGCAATACATTCTGAGGTTTTAAAGGAAGGTGACATACAGCTAAGAGGAAAAAATAACTCCAGTTCTCATGTTTTTGTCTTTGCATCTGATTTAGGGAGAAAGAGACCTATGAGTTAATCAGCTGCTGGTCTGAACAGCAGGAAAGGATAAATCCATACAAAAGTAACAATCTCTGCTAAAATGATGTTTACTTCTTATAAAGCAGGCTATTGATATGACTCAATATCTTGAATATTTCTCACCAAGAAAAATGGAGAAGTGCTTGTGTTGCACCGTTTTTATTTTTTTCTCGGGGGTTTTGAGGCTGTCGGCTTGGTCTTGCCATGTAATTCGGAGGCTTTTGCTTTCATTAAGTGACTGCAGTCTTCTGAGTGTACTCTGCAGTTTATTATTCTTGCTTTTGATTATGGAAATTCCTTTGAGATATTTAAATGATAACGCGCTCTGCTCTGTTTTGGAGCTATGTATACTACAATTGGTACCACGCTTTCTTGTAGTAGCTAAGAGTTGCCTTTTGTCCAAGTAAATCTTCCTTATATGGGCTGCAGTTCAGCACAAATCCATATTCTGACAAGACTTTCCATGCTTGCTATTGAAAAACATCATTATCTCCTATGAAGAAGTAAAAGAACTTCACCAGTTGTCTTTAGTATAAGAATGCTTTCATGCAGAGGCCTTATACCCCTTCCTTCAGAAAGATAAAGAAATGTGCACCCTCACAGTGATCTCCCAAGGTCTCTGTGAATCTGAAAATATTACATGAAAGAGGATGATGTGGAAGAACTACATTGGCTATAGTTCTTCTTCTGTCCTTCTCTCTAGCTGTCCAGGCAGTACTTCTGGACATAGACAACATACATTGTGATAGGTTCAAATAATCCATTACTTTAGAAATTTCACCAGAGGAAATTCCCCAACATGCAACATTTGAATATACCAAAAGTTGATGATTTTGCTTCTAGATTCCTGTTATGAATTCTCTGGCATTTTTGAATAATTTATAGTTGGTGTTTTTTTTGAATCACATATATAGAATGTGGAGTTGAACTCTAGCATCAACACCCAAATCCCATGCCTAAAAATCAAAACCAGCTTATGTTTTTAACATAACATAGGTCCTCTCAGAACTGGGTTAAAAAGTTTTGACAGCCCAGACTAGGATTCAAGGTTACTGTAAAATCTGAAGTTGTGCAGGTTTTGACAAGATTTGATATTTTGAAAAGAATATCCTAAGGACTTCTGAAGATGTACACACTTCATATATTTGACAAAAAGGACTGCATAAGCTGTATTTTCCAAGTCTCAACTGTGTAATGAGAATTTTCATCTTTGTTGCTGTCATATTTGTTTGCTAGAAGCAAATTGATTTTCCTTATTAGCTGAACATTACTGATACTCTTATTAAAACAAAACAAACAAAAAAACTCACTAGGTGAAAATACAGGAGACTAACTGTTAGGAACAGTAGGCTATCCATCTGTCTTCATCCTAATTGTAGGTGGAGGGAATTTTTAAAATTGCTCCCTTGCTCTGCGGTCTTCTCCTGGTATCTGTGGAGAAATAAGACTTTTGTTACTACAGTGGAAGCCATGGCACATGTACACGTTCTGTGTAGTGGGGGTGATTCCTGGATGCCACGTGACCAAAAACTAAGCAGCCTCTTGAGTTCACCCTGTGTCCAGATTGTGCTTTCCGTGCAGGAAGGGATTTGATGAAGAATTTCTATTCTGAGACTCAAACCTCAGAGAACATTTGAGTGGTATCTTGCCAGTTCAATCAAGAGTGTTGTAGTTACACACCCTGACCCAGCAAACCGTCTGTGGGATCTGCTGGTTGTTGGGAGGCTCTGGACTGTTTGACTCTTGTGGCTGTAACATTGGACCATGGCTAACAGTGCTGGATCCAGAGCTTCAACTTGGAGGCTTGTTTAAGCCTCATGGAGTAGTCTTAGTGTGACTTATCTACCAGTAAATCTTCTAAAATATGTCTTTCAGAATCTTGTAATTCATCCTGATCTCTCTATCATCATTAAATCTCTCAAGAAAGCTTGACTTGGGGCTTGATGGAGAGGTCATTTTTGAGATGAGATGGAAAATTCTTTTTTAAGAAACCCTAGTTAAAAAACATTCTTTTTTACAACTTCCTATTTTAAAAACTTATGTGATAATCACCTACAGTTTGAATAGAAGAAAAGTCTCCAGTATGACCAGAGTCTCCTAGAACATCCAAAATCGTTGTAACAATGGAATATAGTATATGGAAAATATATTTCATTGTCCAGTTTTGTTCTTCTGTATAAGCTAGTTTGACTACTTTGGGTAATTTTATTAGTCCATTCATGTTTCATGTCAAGATCTTTCTGACTGATAGCATTACAAGAAGGAAATTATTTTGAGGAAGAATTAAGGTTGATAGTACCCATTGAATTAGAATGGGAAAATATTCTGACTACAAAATTCATTCAAATTAGCTGAAGGGGCTCTGGGAGCCATCATAATACTTCCAGGGCATGTTTTGTCTAGGTAGAAAATTTGTTTGTTTGTTATCCTTCCTAACTCTGAATGCTTTAGAAATTCCCTTTAGTAAGCCCTAAGGGAAGTTCGCCTTGGAGTGTGTTTCTCCCCTGTAACACTTCCCTGATGCAAATTATTGATGCATGATTGCAATCTCCAATTGTGACAACATTTCTATGTTTTAGCTTTAATGAACCTACATGATAGTTATTTGGCAACATTAAGGCTCATTTAAAACACTGTATTGATGATTAAGTGGCAAATACCATTATATCATTGGGAAATCTGTCAGAAATAGTTACTTGTTTCCATGCCTTCAGCACATTCATCAAAAGGATAACAAACAGATACTTTTTTGAATTTTAATGAAAAAATTGTAGCGCAGACATGAGGCTTTAAAATTCAAAGGTCTATAAATAATGAATTTTTTCAGCAATGGTTACTGTTTCCTTATCTTTAGGAAAAAGAACAGCTATATGTTGTACTTTGTTGCTAACAGCATACTTTAATATTTATGAACTGCCAGTTTTCTATAGACAGAGAAATTTGGTAGTTGTCACTATAATGGTTTGTTATTTATATGTGTCTAAATTTTACAGAAGCAGAATACTATTAGTTTATTAAATTTGCACTAACCAGAAACCTCCTCTCTTACTGTTATATTCAACATAGAGCAACTTAAAAGCTGCAGAAGTGCCTGTCACCAGAAAGCAGCCCACAAGCCTTGGCTCAAGAGAGGTCACTGGCATTCTGTGTGTGTGTGTGTGTGTGCAGGACCTCAGCCTGCAGGCAGGAAGCAAATTAAAGAAACAAGGCTTTCTGTTCAGTGTAATTTCATCTCTTGGGATGAATGGAGTCATTGTGGCAATAACTAGATTATCTGATTAGGAGATGGATTTTACTGTAGTTGTGTAGCTCCATTTTCTAAGAAGAGTTAATATCTTTTGAGTTTTATGGATACTGCTGGTGTTTTGAGAGGCTTCTGAACATGTTACAGAAAGACTGTGATTCACTTCCTCTCAAGCTCAGTTTGGACACTGCAACAGTATTACATACGAGCACTGGTGGTTTTCTAAATTACTTTAAAACCTTTTAAATCTGAGAGTATCCCAGGCATCTGCACTTTTTCCCAAGTTACAATTAGCTTATGAGACTTAAGATTTATTCAATTCCACAGAACGACATTTCAGAGGTGTAACACGAACCTTCAGTATTTATTGAGAGAGTATTTTAGCTGTCTTAAGGTGTTTTTGTTTGGTTTTGTTGAATTACCAAAGGAATTGTTGAAATTTATCATTGCTTGACAGTGATAGTTGTGTATGTGCCCTTTGTGAAATGTGACCGAGTCATTATAAATATATACGCTCTCTACGTGAAATGTTACTTCACTTAAGCAGTGTCCAGATTTTTATTTTTTTTAATCATTTTTGCCTCTGGATAAAGACCTAAGTCATTGACTCTGTTCTTTTTGTAGGTGAAGAAAGATGCGTTGTCACTTCTAATGTACAAAATGTTGGCATATACTGTCTGCTTTATTACTAAATAGCTTTCTTCTCTTCCACTCCATCTTTCTAAATGTAGCTCCTCTGCTGCCATGTAAAAGGGTGTTTTTACAAAGTATGGATTGTTTGAATAAGAGCTTCTGAATCATGTTCTGCAGAACCTAATTTTTAGACATCTGGCACAAGAAACAGAATTTGGAAGGAGTTGTTTAAGTCACTTTAAAAGAGTGCAGAAAATAGGGAGGAAGAGGGCATCTCTGAAAGGCAATATAGACTTGTGTGCAGTGTAATCTAGAGCAAATAGAAACCACTGTGGTGTCTTCTGTCTGTATTTCCACTTTATTTTAATCTCTGCTCTCCTCTAGAGTATAGCTGCCTCAGCAGCTCCAACAAAGGTGGTTTGCTGTCTATTATCTAAAAAATACAAAATTTTAAATTAAAAGATTCCTGCCAGTTAGGGTTTTTTTTTTTTTATTTCAAAGAGTTTAGAAAAAGTAGCATTTCAGGGTTTTAGGATAGGAATTGGAAAATTTGCAGATTCTATTCTATATTTTCTTTTAAAAATTTATTTCAATTGGATGATTATATTTTTAGGTACCTAAAAAGCTTTGTAGTTCTGGCACAAAAGGCCACATTAAAAAAAATGAACAAAACCCAAATAAAAAAGTGAAAAAACCCCAAGATCCCCCCCCAGGCATTTCTCAACATTATGCTATTGGCTTAACTAAGGTAAATTAGGGTACACAAAGTCTGAAAGGATAGTATTAATGAGAATTAATTTAAAGTTTTTAATTTTTACTGTATTTACTTGTTGGATATAAATGTATTTACCTTAAAAATCTTTGAACAAGAGTCTACGTCATGAAAACAGTTTTATTCTCTTTGAGAATGAATGAATGAAATGTCCATTTACTTCTATTTCTTTCCACAGTTGCAAGACCTTTACCTGTTCTGTAATTTAGTTTTCATACTAGTGCAGAATATGTTACAATATGAATAATTTGAATTATGATTCACATGGTCTACTCCAACGTATTTTGGTATTCTATAATTCATGCGAAAATTTAATTTCCACACCTGTGTCCACAAAGACACTGTCATTGCAGATTTTGCAGAGCAATGTTTTTAGAAGTAGGTTCCCATGTGTGTTCAGTGATTCTTCCTGTGAGTACTGCTTGGTACGAGAGGTAAAAAGAAAACAAGGAATAGGACAGATGAAAAAGCAAAACTGTCAGAAGCAGAGGAAAAAGGAATTCAAACAAATATAGAGACAGTTCATAATAAATATTTGAGGTGCTAATTCAGATCATCACTAGCTGAAGCAGTGAAAATTGCATCTGTGTAAAACAGAACCTTACTACTTAATTTTCACACAATTCTCCTATTATTTGTGTGCAAATTCCTCCTTGGATGAGAGTACCTCATCTACAGTTGTCACTATATTCAATTTGAAATACATTCAGTGGCTTTTTGGGAATTTTGAACAAGGTTCACTGGGTCAAATACGAAGATGATTGTTGTTCAAATGCCCAAGTTTCTTGCAGTGTATGCTGATGCCTATGATAGATTTCCAAAGCAGAAGACTTGATGGATGGCAACATTCAAAAGCACAGTTCCTATGAGAGGTGCTAAGCAAGAAGAAATGTCTGAAGTGAGAGGCAATGGCAGATGTTTTTGTAATAATAGCAGTAAACACTACAATCAGTTTTAATGGAATTAATTAAGGAATTAAATTTTCTCCTCCTTTAGCATGGAGTAACCAGCACTTTGCCGTGCTGAGGAGCACTGCTGCTTATGACTTTGATAAAGACATGTTACCTGGGTGGTTCTTCGTATTTTTGTTAAGCAACAGTGACTATAATGCCTTCAAATGAAGGAGAGTTTCTTCTATAGGAATGAAGAGTTGTCTAAATGTAGTTATATGGAGATGTTCTGGGTTTTGTGCTTGACTCTGTATAAAGAAATTAGATTTGGCTGAAATTGCACTCTATATCATTCAGTAGAAGTAAGTGGTGACGTAAGATGTCTCAGAGAAAAGGTCTGAATACTGATGAATTTTTTTGTTTTGTTTTTGTTTCTCTTGAAGATGTGCCTTGAAGTATTGGATTCTTAAATCTGAGGTGCACTTTTTGGTGTCTTGTAAGGATTGGAAATTCTTGTGCTTCCACCCTCCTCAGTGGACCACAATTACAGCTCTTAAGCATCAGTGAATCCTAGAATTCCCACAAGCATCCCCTCAGAGATCTGTCTTTTAAAGACATCGGAAACAAAACCCTGTTCCTTGTTTGGTTTGATATTTTTCTCTTAGAGAAGTGTCAGTTACAACCTATTTCACTTTTCACTGATCACATTTTCTGACAGCCAAAGTGTTCAACTGGGTAACTTCTAATCAGTCTAATTGTCATCTGTTAAAGCATCCCAGGCTAGCTATAATGAAGGATCCCCAAACTGCAGTCTCCAGAGACATTTCTGTAGTGTTTATCTTCTAGTGTAATCCAAGTGTTCAGTAAAAATTAAAGTTGATGGGCTTTATCTTTGTTTCCCTTTGACTGACTCTTTATGATCAGCTTTTACTTACCTATATCCACAGAGCTGGATTCATCATTTCTTAAATACCTTCCAAATATAAATTTGAGTTTGGTCAGGTTGTAAACATAAGGAGGCAGGCAAAAGTGTAAATTCTTTTATTCAGAGTTTTTTTGGTGGCTTTTTGCTTGTTTTGTTTTAATAATGAGAACACAACATTTCAGAGTAGCAACATGGTTATTAATGTCACCCTACTACTCATCAGCCATTACAGACAGGAGGTTAGAGAAAAGAAAAAGCAAAAGTTACCATAGGCATGAAGAACAGGTACAGAACTTCATGGATCTTGAAGGGAATGACTTCAAACTTCCAAAAAATTCCAGTTTCTAATAGCAGCAAGGGCCTTTGTATTGGTGCTTTTTAAAGCTGGATGGGGACACACTGCACCACCAGCTTTGTCAGAGGCCCTTAACGATCCTTGATCTTTATTTGCCAGAGGCTCTTAATCATCCTTGATCTTTATTTGACAGATAAACGGCTCATACCTTGGTTCTTAATGCTTTGTTTCAAACTCTGAGAGAAGAGAGGGAAGTACAGCATGCTCTCTACTTCGCTTAACATAGATTTAGAATACTTTGATCTGGTAAAAATATATTGTGTCAAACAAATCTCTGTGAGGACTTTAATAAAGGGACCAGATACGACCCTAAGCGTTGTCCTAAATTTCTCCAATAAAAAAGGTCTCTGTAGAAGCACTGAGCAACGCTGTCAGCTGAGCTGAGCCTCCCTGCAGTGACAACACTCTGAACCTGTGGAAAATGGCTCTTCTCTATTTATTTCTGCACCTGCAGGATGTCCAAATTTTGATTAGATCTAATTAGTTGACTTTTATGCAATTTATGTCATGCAAGTAGTTAAAATTACTGATAGTCTTATCTCAGCTTGGGCACTAGGATCAAATATGGGCTCTTGTTCTTTCCCAGGTGAGTTCCTAAAGTCTTTCCATGTTTAAGGTTCTGACCAGAGAGGGGTAGCTGGCACTCATGCTGACACTCACTCGTTGCTGTATACCTGTAACTTGTTCTTCTGTGTGCAGGAGTATGTTTCCTGCTTAAAGGGCATATAATCACCTAGATTTTGATTGCCACAATTAGGTTTTTAGATATGGAAACTCCTTTCAACTCAGCATGAGGAATCTGGCAGTTTCTTGCTGAGAAGACTGCATCTGGCTGTGAGGCTCCCACCATGAACAATGACTTCTCTGATTTTATTGGTACTGTGATCCTTGTGGGTTGTTACTGTCCTTTGTATACTCTAGCAGTGTTTAAATATTAGTCACAGAAACAACACTGCTACAAAACTAGCTTGTAATTTGTCTTCTGCCAACTCCTGCTTCTTTTTCTTGTTTTTTTTTCTTCTTGCGAGTTTGTTGATCTCATTTTGTAAGGCCCAGCTCCATCTGAAAGCTGCTGATGATAAGAGATTATTTTTCAACTTCAGAACACAGGGGAAAAAAAGGAATGTGTGTGTATGTAGAAAATATATACTATAATGACTTCAAAAATGGGCTTCAAAATGGGCTTCAAAAATGCCAAAACTTATGATTTCTTATTTGGAAGAAGTGAGTCTGAGTCATGGCTGACATTCTTCAGTAAAGCATCTATTAGCACCAGTAAAGAGGCTGCAGTATTTGCCTTGTGTGGGAGAGAGTTTTATTCCTGTAGGTTAGTGCTTAGGAATAAATTCTAAAGGCCAGTTAAAAATTGTATTTGTTTGAAAATAGAGGTTTAATAACCACTTTCAACCAAAAGTTAGGTACTGCACCAATGCACAGTGCTATTGCTGATTTAGAAGAGGTGATGCCATAGTAAAGGGTAATATTAGAAACCTTTTCACTGTGTATGAAATAGCATCTGTTTCTGTGAAGTTGGTTTATTGCAAAAATTCAGTTGAATAAGCTTTGTTTCACAACTGTAGTCTAGTGGTACAGAAGGGATATTGTATTTTAGAGATTTGTGTATTTTTAATGTTGCCTTAAGGAGTCATAAAACGTGAACTTCTGTTGATGTAGTGATATAGGTTGGGCATAAAAATGGCTGGGTTTGTGTTTTGCACAGTGGTGAGAGATTACTCCTCTGAATGTGCAGGGGTCAGGCAAGGATTGTGAGTATGGAGATGCGTTGGATTGACTGTTGCAACTCCTCCCTCAGGATTTGATTGGGACTTTTCACCTTTCTCCTTTGACACTGTCAAGTAATTGTGCTTTTCATGTAAGGTTTTGCTGTGTTGCCTTCTCCTTTTTCTTAGCAATATTACCATTACTTCTGTTCAGAAGAGACAGATCTCTTTTTCTCTGAGAAAGAAGCCACAAAACTGCTGGATCTGAAGACCAAGGATTTCCATTTTCCATAAGTGTTTCTGGAGATGATATCTAGCAACTGAAATAGAGGAAAAAATCCAAGGATCCATGTAGCATGTTCAACCTACACATAGGAGCTGTATATAGGTGAGAATGGTCACAGTTCTGCTGTGATTTATGGCAAGAGTTGAACTGCAAAAAGTCTGGATGGGTCTGGGAACTTTAACCAAGGCATTTGGAAAGAGATTTCTGGATATTATTGTGCAAACTGAATTAAACTTTTTTCCCCTACGATTATGACATATTGATCAAATAAGAAAAGACTTTTTCCAGAGAGAAGCATTACAAGGGATTCTTGTACATGCTCTTAGTATTTCCTGATACAAACTCAATGGAAAGGCATTCAGTTCCTCTGGGGTAAGTCAAAATGAAAAATTCATCTGTGGCTTTTGAAACAAACTGACATAAACTGAAATCTGCTATTTATGGCCTTTCCATCTGATATTCTCCAGAATATGGCAGAAAATACAAAAATATTTAAGAATTTTCAGGGTTTTTTTCTGATGTGCCTTTTTTTTTTTTCTGTGAGTATTGAGTTTTACACACTGGTGTGTTGTTAAGTTACGGGAAGTGTAAGAATAGGTTATATATAAAAATTTGCCTTTCTTTGCTGAGAAGATGCTTAGCTTCTGATTTGATTATGTAACCAAATCTGGAATTTTAAAAAATATTATTGTTTTAGATGTAGGGTTATTAAAAAGTATTCCTAAATGAGTCTTTTATGCCTGAGGTGAAACTTAATTATCTAGAGAAAAAAAAAGGGGTCCAAGAATTGGTTTTCTCCTCTGAAGTCTCTTCACCTTTTCCCTGTGAAACTTTTAGTGTCAAACCTTTGAAAAATCAGGTCTTAAAGATTCTTAGATGTGATATAAGGCTGAAAAGCCTTTGATTAACAGAGAAAACAGATTTCAGTTGAAGTTTAGGTGTATATCTTGAACATGAGGTTACTTGGGTTTGTTATTTGGTATAGCTGTACTGGTACGAAGCCATTGGTAAGAGCTATACTGCTGCAAACTTTTAAGGTAGGCAAGAAGATAATCTGTCCTAGTTATGGTTATTTCAGCCTTAAAGTGGAGTAAATTCAACTAATTTAATACAAAGTGGCAAACTTGCTACTGCTGAATTCTTGTGA
>WEIU01021492.1:16588-31126 GCA_013389925.1 Aegithalos caudatus
TTAACCCCATATCTTGTCAAACCAGGTGATTGTGGAAGTGCATTTTGGAGGCTGCAGCAACCTGAGCTGTTCCAAAGTCCTAACTGCTGTCATTAGAGGCAGGAGAGAATTCTTTACTTTTTGCCTTCTTCCATTTATCTCTCCTTTAAATCATAAAGATTTGAGTCCAATAAAGAAAGTGAGTGACTCGTGGCTATCTCTCTTTTCTAAGCCTCTTAAAGAAGAGAGATGTGTGGTAAGAAAAAGCTATGTGATACTCAGGGAATTTTGTGCAGCTGAAGTAGTAATTCCCTGAAAAATAACACTTTACTTTCTTGGTACAACCAACTTAGAGAATAATTTTCTAGGTTGTTCCTGAAATTTGTTGCTTTCAAGACCTTCAGGGCTGTCCACTTCCCTATCTACTGTATTTAGTTTGTTTTTTTGAGGCACCTGTTATCTGGTGCTGCTGGCCTGCCTTGTCACTCATTCATTTCTACACAAGCACCTTTCTGCTTTCTCTGAGTGTTTCTCCTGATTAGAAGGTACTTCATATAATTATCCATAAAGCTACCTTATAATCATATTTCAAACCCTGTCTTAAGTTCTCTGTCACGATGCCTGTAAAAAAAAAAGTAACATTTTCTCACAGAACCAAGAGCACTGCTTATTAAACTGGTGTCTTATTGATCTTAGAATTTGCTGATCATCTGCTTTTTGTCTTATAGATTGCAACTCTTAAACATGAAAGCTTTGTGCAATATGTAGCATATTTGGTTCTTTGTTTATTAACAGAGTTTTATAGCACTATGAGAGTATAACTGACTAAAAATAATCCAATTTTCTACAGTGTTCCTTGCTTTGCCTATGCTAAATGCACAATCCTTTGGAAGCTACAGTGTATTACAATTTCAAACTCCTCCCATGCAAAGTGACAAGCCAGGTAAGAAAGGGGATGGTTCATTCTAGGACTTTTAGCCTGATGCTTTTGTCAAGAACAAAGCAATTTACTATATCATTTGGTATAACTAAATCTTGAATCAAATAGGTTTGCATTCATGGTTACTTTGTGGGCAACAGTATGGCTGGGGTATCTTTACATATCTGACTATTTCTGATTTTATTGCCATTTCTGATTTGAATGTGTAAAAATGTGCAAGTTCCTGATGTTGATGAATTCTAACATATAGAGATGACTTCAGCCCTGCCTTTAGAAATTATAATTCAAAATATGATATTATTAGTTTTCAAAATAAATGTACGTTATATTCACAGCTACGGCTTGGTTTCTTCTGTGTAAGATTTTACTTTAGAATTAAGTAACTGTATGTGCAATTATAGAATGTAGACAATTGAAATCTCATGAAACTGCTGTTTTGCTGATGTGGCCTGTTCTAGAGTGGCTTGACACACAGGGTGAAGTATGTACCCAGTTTGCATATCTCTGTTGTTGGACTCAATATTAATACCCACACAGCATGTGTGACATACTTCAGAAAGATCACAGACCACAGCTGATCCATGATAAAAGCAGATGAAGCAGAAAAATATTATAGAAATTCTCTTTTCTTCTACTGCTAAGGCTAATTCTTTATTTCACTGTGTTATGAAGGAGAATTGATACTAATCTGTCTGAAATGTCTCAGAACATGATTTTCCCCCTTGCTATAATGTGTAACTTCTAGCAGAGCACTTAATATATTTGTGTATAATTTGTGAGGTCTTGAAGAATAACGTATCTGGCAAGTGATAGAAGAACAAGAATCTTTGGTCTCAGCTACATTAATTTGCTCAAAGTTGCTGAGTAATTACCCAAGTGTGAGGGTTCTGTTGTTACATCAGGCTTTTAGTAAATTACTGTGATCAGACTCCTCAGAATTTGCCCAAAATTTGGCCATGGAGGTAGTCTAAGTTCTTGTGCCAAAGTTGTAGACTTGGCATAGTTAAGTCCAGAGAAATGTATGGCCAGCTTGCTAAAGACTATCTTTTAAACCTCTCTGTATTAGAAACAGCCATGGGAAAATTCCTGAGCACAGGAATACCAGATAACTGAAATACCAGAACCTGTAATTTTGTCTTTGGGCAGTAGTAAACAGGATATATGATATGATTCTGTGCTACAGTATCCTCAGCTATTTAGCCAAAACATCCACCAAAGCAGCATTTGATGTTTGGATAGTATTTCATCAGGTTACAAATGGATTTGATGGCTAAATATATGGTAAGGTGAAAGATCAATTGTAAAGAGATTTATTCAATTTCCATGTTACCAAATGTCTTAGTAAATTAATCTTACGTGTGTTTATCTGTCACCATAAAAATGTTACTAATCCCTAGAAAATGCTACTGTCTCAAAAGTTACTGTTTAAAAAAAAAAAGGTAAATAGTTTTAGCTCTTAGGTTTACACTAAAAAAAAGGAAATCTCTTTACTTCACCTTATACCGTGTCACCTGAAATAGGAAGTCTCTATTTTTTGCTAATTAATGTTATTAACAGCTTTAGAAACTGTTAGTTGGTATGGTCAAATGAAATAATTATTTTAATACCAATGAACTAATTATTACAATACTGCAATTTTGTGGTCTGGCATGTGTTAAGGTGCTGATTGACATGATCATGTGTTTGTGTAGATACCATTCCCTATAGCACAGTAAATTCTTCAGGTGCAGAGTTCATTAAATGATAGGGTAACTGAGTCTCAGCAGTATTTAGGGAGTGTGTCGAAGCAATGTAAAATTTTCATGGCTGCTCACTAGGGCTTTTATGGGGTGTGTGCAGTGTCCTGTATCCTGATGATCATCTGAATATTTATGTGGCTCACTAGGGTTACTACTGAATGCAGACAGGTTTCCAGGTGACAGCTTGGCCCTACTTAAATTATTATTACAATTAACATGCTTTTAGAATGACTTTCAAATCATAAGCTGAGTGTGTAGGTCTGTCAGTAAGCAAAGGCGTGTAGTGTATTTTTGAGATATAATTCACCTAGAAGCCCCTGAAAGTATATTCAGAATGGGGTATCATTTTCTGCACCAGCAAAGGTAATTTTATGACACAAGGCATTTGCTAGGACTGCCATTGCAGAGGCAGCAGGCTCCATGCCTCCTGTATGATGCTGGAGTTGCTTTGTGAGTAGGGGAGTATAAGACCTACCAGTGACGTGTGTGCAGTGGAGTTGTGCTCAGCAACTGCAACCCTGTGGCTGCAACTCTTCATTCTCTTCAATATATCCTGCTCTTTCCTGTTATAAGGCTTTTTTTTCTTATTCACAGCCTTTCAGGAACAGAGGGAAGGAATAGATTATTTTGTTTATGTGTGACAAAGAAAGGGACGCATCTTTCATTTTCCTACACTTTAACACCTGTAAAAGAAGAACATTCCAGTGTGGGAGAATACCACAAAACCCACCTTTTCTTGCTCAGTAGAGATCACTTATAAGATCTAATATATGTTTTCATCCTTCAAATATGTAATTCATAATTGCATCCTTCCAAATGTAAAACAGAGTGCTGTGCCAGAATACTGGGTGAACTTCAAAGATTTTTCTAAGCATAAGGCTGAGGTCTCTCCTCTGAAAGTCTCTTTTTTGTTAGAGTCCTTGACAGAGATGGCTACATGTAGCATTCAAAATGTGAAAAGAAATCCTGGTGTCATCCCTCTTGAGATCAGATTGATGCAACTCAAAACATACAGCTACATTAAATTTAATGGAAGCAACAGTAAAACTGTCCAAGATGCTTCATTCTCTTGAAGAGGATATGGGAGGGGGTAGTAACCTTGGAAGTGGGGTTTTATGACAATATTTTGGATTTGGATTTGACTTTTGGGCTCGTGACAGGGTTATTTTCATTGGGTATGCTTTGTGTGTGTCTTGCTTTCCTCTTGACATTCAAATGGAAAAAATAATATGTAAACTTGAGATTGGCAAACTTGGAATATCTCCTTCTGGAATATTCCTGAAGGGGTTTCTTTCATATAATACAACTGGCAGGGCTACTTCCAAAAAAATTGAGGGCTTTCAGTGTCTTCCATTTTGTATGTCTAAAAATGGTAATGAACTCTGTACTAGCAAAATGGCCTAACGAAATTTGTTTAGTTAAAGTTAACACCAGGTGACATAAAAATTATGTTTCTTAATCTTATTCTGTGCAGGGAGGAGAGAGTTGGCATTAAGTCATGTGATGCTGTTGGGCCATCTCTCTGCATTTCTTTTTGCTCTTCCCCTCCATCCCTCTTATACCAGCACATGCCAGGGAAACTTTGCTAGTCCATCAGATTAGTTTGGTTTTAAAGCAATGTAACTGAGAGCAGAATACATATTTATTATGCAACAGGCAAACCTCATATGTTTTGTTTTCTTTGCCCTTCCATTGCAGCAGAAACTTTCAGTTTTTTTAAGTATGAATTTCTTTCTGTTAATGGTTTCATGCCTCAGAGTGGGTCATAGTCATGTTGTCAAATTTAAGTTTTTTGGCTTCTTTGACCAGAACAGAAGTGAACCTTAAAATATTTACAGAAAAAAATTGCCATCAAACTTGAATTTTCAAAAGTGCTTCTCGATGACATGGGTTCATGGTCCCCATCCATCCAAACAAATGTGCCCACCAAAGAGAAATCTCTTAATTCTACCATGTGAAACAAAAGATCTGCAGTAGAATTGTAATGAAAAATGTTGTTTATACTCCTTAATACTTTGGAATGCATGTAGTCAAGATTAAGCTCTATGGCCAGTGTTTTGTTTTGTGAGTATGAATTACAATTCTGGTATCATCTTCATCATCATAATTGTGTTTTCCATGCCATTCTGGTACAATACCAGGTTGGCCTTAGCCAGCTGCCCACCCAAATGCTCTCTGTCCCCATTTTCAGCAGCAGGATGAAAATTCTCAAGGTTTTGAGATAAAGACAGAGTACCTTGCTATGTAAGTACACCCAGTATGCCACCAGTTGTTCTCTGCATCTTAAGATTAAAGGTGAAATCATGTTACTGCTAAAACAGATCTGTTATGGTGAGTATTCATACTAAATTTAGATATGCAAATCAGATGAAGTTAGGCTCATTATACAGAGGAGGAGCTTTTAAGGGGAATGCAGAAGTTAAATGCCCACTATCCATCGTACAAAAATACTGCTAGAAAAGTCCTTTTTTCATTTTGTCTAGCAGATGGCAAGGTTGAAGTAATGTAGAAGGTTTCTGCTGGTAGTGAGATTGCAGTTAGACATAATGCTCTTACTGAATTCAGGACAGGTTAATAGGATTCATTCCTGTCTGAATCCAGGTTTCTATGAACAGGTAAATGTTCTATTGTGGTTTTCATTTTCAGTCAAAATTATTTAAAATAGAAAAACTGATTTAAGAGTGTATCCAAACTAACCCAAATAATTCTGGAATAGCTTTGTTAGGAAGCAACTCAAGATACAACTGTGCCAACAGATCTTAGGTGGATATACCTTCAACCAAGGTAGATGGTGGGAAGGAGGTAGGGACAAGATGAGCAGCCTGAAGGTGATCAGTGTTCAAGTAATATACCTTGGTAGATAGTGTTAAGCATTCAATTATTAGTCATTTCTGATTAGAGGCAGATGGACTTATGTGATGGGAGTCAGTGCCCCAGACTACTGGCTCAATTGGCAATAACAGCAGTAAAACTATCCTGATTGCAGTATTAATGCAAAGACAAAAATTATTCGTAATGGATGTTAGTACCCTGTAGCTGATGAAAAACTTTCAGTTGAAGATTTTATGTTCTCTGCAATCAGTAATGGGATCCCACTTTACCAATGGCATTCATGCAGTGAAAATCTCTAGCACATCTCTAATAGTCAAAACAGAAGGGAAAAATGAGAAGGAATAAGAAGAATTTTGAGGGCTTTTTGGTGTAGATGTTTGTCTTAGCAGTACTCTGTATCTGTCATCATTGAGCTGTAAAAGAAAGAAATAGCTGTAACAGTCAGATATTGGAAAGTAAGTGAGCTGTGAGACTTTAGCAGATCACAGCCACAAAAAACAGTCTGAGCTGATGGCAAGTTGTCCTTGTTCTTTTCTTATGCTGGTGACATGCTCATTCTTCCATCTTCCACAGTTTTTGTTCATTTTGTTTCCTGTTCCCATTCTCTTCATAAAGCTTTTCCTCAGTGCTGCTACTTTTTTTATAAGTAGAACTGTTGCCCACCAGTAAGTCGATGTAGTATAATCTCATAATTGTTTCTTTTACTCTGTTTCCTTCCCCTCTGTTGTACTGACAGGCAGAAAGCTTTGCAAGGATTCAGGTAGATATTATGGAACAAGCAGACTCTTTTCCATAGAATATACTTTGAGGCCTGTGAAAGGAAATTAATTTAACCTGTGTGTCTACATATTCTCCATAGATTGTTTCTCTATGACTTTTATGATACAGTATGGAGGTCCACGCTATTTAACATCTTTTTTAGAATCTGGATGATAGGAAAAAATTTGCACCCTTTCCAAATTTGGAGGTTATACAAAATTGGGAGGAGTGGTTGATACACCAGATGATAGTGCTGTCATTCAGGGGAACCTCAGTAGGCTGGTGAAATGGGCTGGGATCAGCAAAGGGAAGTGCCAAGTCCTACACCTGAGAAGGAAGAACCTTAGGAACCAGTACCTGCAGGCAGGTGAGTGGCTGAAAAGCAGCTCTGCAGTGGAGTGGACCTTGGGGTCCTGACAGATGGTGGGGTGACAGCCAGCAATGCATCCTTGGGGCAAAGGAGGACAACAGAATCCTGGGCTGTGTTAGGAAGACCCTTGCCAGCAAGCCAAGGGTGGTGATGCGTCCCTTCCACAGAGCAGGAATGCTGTGTCATTCTGGGCTTGCCCATACAAGAAAGATACAGACTTCCATGAGTGAGTAGGGCAAGAACTGTGAAGATGCTTAGGAGACTGGAACATATCTACGATGAGGAGAGCCTGAGAAAGTCAGGACTGTTTAGCCTGTGGAACAGAAGGGTCAGGGACATCTCATAAACCTATATAAATCCTTTATAGGAGGGAATACAGATGAGGGAGTCAAACGTCTCAGTAGCACCCAGTGATACAAGTGACAATGGGCACAAGAAAACACTTTTCATTGTATATGTGGTCCAACATTGGAATAGGTTATGTAGAGAAATTGTGGGGTCTCTGACCTTGTTGATACTCAAAACTTGGCTGGGTACCTCCCTGAGCAACCTGCTTTAGGTAACCCTGCTTGAGCAGTGGGTTGGACTAGATGCCCTCAAGAGCTTCTTTCCAATCTAAATGATTCTGAGAAGAGAAATAGAAGCAATAATTAGGCTGAGCTTTGGGAGAGAATCTTTGGATTTAAATGATGTAGAGATTAATGATAGAATTGGTCAGAATGTATCTCTGAACAACAGAATGTCTCTCTTTAATTCTGTATACAGTTAATTTAGTGTAAGTCTTATTTCTTTTATCTGTCATCCCTTATGTCTTTGCTGCATTCTGATTTTTGTGCCAGGAGGGAAAAACCTAGTATGAAAAAACAGTGCTAGAACTGAACTCCTGCAGTTAAAGAAGGGAAAAAATAGTGAATGGGGGGTAGGGAAGGAATGTCTGGAACAGCTGTTCCCAAGAGCTTTTGCTCACCTTGAGCAGAGCTAATAAATATGACAGGAGCATTAAAGGATTATTCATCTTTTGGTTTTAATGTAAGGTTAAATGTATCTAAATGCAAATGTTTTTATCCAAAGACTTTTATGTTTCAGGATAATTCAGTGAACTGTGAATTAAAGAAGGTTTTAAGACTCTGGATCTTAGGCAAAATGCAGAAAATCTTATAATATCTGTTACAGGGTTTTTCATCTATACATCTTGAATTGTTTTGTAAAGGAATGATCACTTTCTTTTAATGGGGGTAAATCAAAGCAGACATAAATTCTAAGAACTTGCCAATATTCCCAGAGTGCATGAAGGTAGAGCCAAAACCAGAAAAGCTGATTTCTGAGCTCTCAGTGTGGCTCATTCTACTTCATGAAAAGGTTTTCCTTTCCTCTTTACATGCTTTGTTCTGAAGTAAACATGAATTGTCTCTCCCCTCACATGCTATGCTCTTAGAGCCAATATTTCTCCTAGTATTCAGCCTCTCAAGTGTACAGGACAACTTGTTTCTGTGCTTTTGGGGTTGGGGACCAAGCACCTTTTTGATAACAACTCAGGGATTAATGTTCCTAGATTTTCTGTGGTAGAAAGAAAGAAAGAAAAAAGTTGTCAGCCTGTTAGTGCTGGAGCTGGAATGATGACAAATATTTAATCTCTTTGCAATTTTGAAATCTATCTCGCTTATATAAGGGGTTAAATTAGCTTTTAGTAAATTATTTTCTTTATTATTTGATTGGTTTTTAATATTTGAAGGCCTTCTTTAATATAAAGGGAAGAAAAATTCAAAATAAGTCAATCAGAATAATAATTTAAAATATATTTAGAAAATGTTATTCAAACAGTTTAGCTTGTATGATTTTTTAAGGTGCTTTGTCCCCTTAAGACATTTGATGAAATTAAATTGAAAAATTCTGCAGTGTTGCTAAATGTCACCTGGAGTGTACAATTTCACATAGTTCTGCTTAACTTACTGGCAAGATATTTGGAGGACTGGGTATTTCAGAGAACATAAATTCTCCTGCTTTGTCTGTTCCCTCATAAATTTTTTACTTTTGTGGAGTGATTGTGACAACAAGCACTTACAGTTTATCTGTGAAGGTGGAATCTGTGGCTCATTTAAAAATTTTTAATTGTTTTTATAATTCCCTTTTAGAGCAGGACATGCTTGGCTTCTCCCTGGCTCCTTCAGTGATGTATTTCTTTCTTCAACCTGTTTTTCTCTCTGAAAAACAGGAATGGTGATGCCAGTCTGGCAGTTACACACTACAAACACAATTTCTGTGGAGTGGGGAAGTGTCAGTAGAAGTAGCATTTTTACTTTTATTTTTGTTTCTGCCGAGTGAAGAAACTTGCAGGGATTATGCGTCTGATGCTTGGGAGTCCTGTTCAGGTCAGACTGGCAGGTTTCCCCTTTGGCACTGTAGGTTATCCAAGCCTCCTCTTCCTCATGCAGAGGGTAGGAACAGTATTGGTTTATTGCTTCAAGTGTCATTGTGTTACTTATGATAAGAAACAGTGTTCAGGATAATACACCTGAATCATCCTGATGCCTAGGATGATATCCTAGGCCAGACAGAAGCGGAGTCCATGCAGGGGTAGAACATTCCATTGAATACTCTAGGTACCTATCCAAAATCTGATGTTAGCACTCATTCAGAATTGGAAGACTGGAAACAGATATGAAAATTCAGCTTAATATCAGATTTCTGCCTTTATCAAAAGGATATTTTAGGCCTTTTTCTGCTCTATTCTTTTGCTCATTCTGTCTTTAGTGCAATTTTGTGCATGTTCCTACAGCAGGTTGTGGTCCCTGATTTTTCCTTTTACGTTAGCTGTGTGCTCCCAGCTTTCTTCCTTTAAGTGGTACATCACTGACTATACTGAATACATCCATTTTTGTCCTTAGAACTAGCCCTTCTCCAAACACACACACATCCCTCTGTGACATGTTTCAGCTCAGATCCTGAAAGGCTGGCCAAAAGGAAGGGGCAGAGGGGAGGCTACAATAAGAATGTGAGTCTGGAGGAGATGGAAGGAAATACTTTTTTCCTTTGCTTTCTGACAAAAATCCCATGTTATGCTGCATAGTTATGTAGAACTACAGTTCAAGATCCCAGTCCTTTACCAGGGAAAGTTACACTGTGGAAGAGTGGTAACATATTACTATTGTAGTATAAGATTGAGGTGTACAAAGCCTGATTCCGGGACTCACACGTCATTACCCAACACAGAGCTGGGGAAGCTGGAACTTCTTGTGTTTGATACACATGAACCCTTTATCTCCAGTTGACCCAAAGACAAAATGATGGTCAAGCAATTGTCTTACACGTTAGAGAGAACAACTCAAGTTTTAGCACAGAAAGAGGGAGAAAAAATGTTTCAAGTTGTCTTTAGCTAATCTGTCTGGGAAGGTAAACAGTACTAAAACTGCTACTTGAACTTTCATATTTCTTCTTTTTTTCTGTCCCATATTTCCATGCTCCTGGTATTGAATTATTATTCAAAACCTTATTAATCATTAGTCTTCATGTGCAAAGACAGTAAATCAGAATTTGTGGGATAAATGTTTTGTGTCATCTTTTTTATTTTTAAGGCTGATGCTGACAGAATATAGGTATGGGATTAGAAAAGTAAAAAGGGAATACAGCATGTGTATGTTCAAGACGAAACATATGTTATGCATTATGTCACGTTGTCTTGGAATAGGCCCAAACTCTCCCATTATTTTAAGTAGAGCATGAATGAAATTACCAACTAGCCCTTCCAAAATTGTGGAGGAATAACTTTGCATAAACCTCTCAAAAATACTCATGTATCTTGTTCATTTTTTTTTCCATTTGTGCTAGCTGAAATGTTAGAACCTGTGTTTTCTAACAATTTGTGAGAGGTAGTTGAAAAGCAAAAAACTGGTGCATTTTTTAGAATGGATTTTTCAGCTGGTGTTACTATTTACTCAGTAATTGTCTTCCTACTGACAGCCTACTGGCAACATTTTCTTTTCCCAACTGCCTTTCCAAGTCAGGGCTCTTGTCTTGATGCAACTTTTGGTCTACCTGATGCCTATAATTAGCTTCTAAAGGTACTATCCATGTTTTCTAATGTACACACAACTTGACCTAGAATAGTAACGCTGAAATCGCATTTTACGTGTGGCAGGAATTATAAAGTGAAATGTATTATGGTCTAATGAGAAAACTCAAGAAAGTCTGTACTGACAACTTTAATGTCAAATCTGTGGTCTTATATCCTTACAGTAAGTGTTAGATCTGTTTTTGTTACCAGCTCAAGACATTTAGTCCTAAGACATAGGATAAACGAAATTCCTGAAGAAATCCCATGGCATGGTGGCACAATAAAAATCTAATATTAAAGAGTTTAATGTGTATGAATATTGGGACAACACCATGTACCCCATCAGCTCATACATTAAAAAAATCCCAAGATTAAAGCCTTCCAGATGGTATGAGAAGTGTTTTCATAGCATGGCTATATGTTTAAGAAAACATGTAGTTCATTTAACTACTGTATTGAATTATTGACACTCCCAAACAATATTGGAAATCATTCCATGGAGGCAGAAAATAAAAAATAAAAGAATGTCACATGGACCAAAGAGGACAATTTATTATTGCTCATCAAAGGGGTGTAGACAAGCTCTTTGTGTGGAAGCTAAGCAAAGACAGCCAAACAGAGGGAGTAGTTATGTGAGAGTATTTAACAGCACTTTGATTTTCCAGAGATAAAATTAGAAGTGCCAGACTGTTCAAAATTTGCCTCTGCCTGTCAACTTTCTATGAGGACCACATTTCAGAGGGTCATTTTAATCAAAATGAAAGACACATCCTATTAGGACAGCTTTGCTGACAGATTATTAAGATGAATTACTAGCACACACTTATCCCAGATGCCTTGTTGATGTCAGTTAGTAGGAGGCATTGGGAGGACTTACAGTATATGCTTTGCTCTTTAAAAGCAATTTATAATCAAAGTTAGCAATTCTAACTAAGTGAGAAGAGCTTAATCCTAGAGCTATCACCAGGCTTTACTTTCAGATTCCTGACACATCTACATTAAAACAGTTTATATGTAAAGTTAATAGGGTTTAGGATATTTCATTATGTAAAACAATCAGCTGTTTTTATTAGAACAACCACATATCCTCTTTGTGGAAAAGGCAGTGGTGTAATAAAATGGAACTTCTAAGTTGGGTCAATTTACATGTTTTCATAATATCTATCAAAATAGTTCTGAGTGACTATTTTTATCCTGGACAGCAGCTGGTGGACCTTTGGTCTGACTAGATAGTGTGTAGGCTTTGATGGTTAGTGGCTGTGCCTACTGTCTTGCTCCCTCTCACCCCCCAATTCAAATTTATGTTGACATTTTTTTCTCTCAAGGCAGTCAATATTATATTGTAATTAACTGTGGAAGCTGGAATATTTGACAGGTATTTAATGACAACTTGCCACTTTCAAATATGATCAGTATGCTGCCATGCTTGAGAAAAGATCTCATTGCTGCATCTCCAGTTAGAAACAAGAAAAAAAGGCTGTTGAATCTGCCTTATGAGAGTTTCAGGTGTTTTACCTTTTTCATTTTCCCCAAATACAGACCTTCAGGCTTATTCACTAGAATATCTATGAGTCAGTATTAGAAACTGCTACGTTAGGGAATGCTTCTCAAGGTATGTATGTCTCTCTAAATAATACAAAGCAAGAGCAGATATTTAATTCAGAACACATCAATTCTCTTCCATTTTAGGACTGGCCATGTGAAACTTTTTCTCAGCGAACTAGGGAAAATGAAAGGTCTGTAAAATCAAAACAGTTGCTAAAAGTACATATGATGATAAGAGAGTAAGTGCTTTTTTAAAAAAAAACAAACATTAAATGAATTAGCTTCTAGGAGTATGTGAAGGAAGCAGATTCTAGGTAGGAGGCATGCTAATACAATACCATCATCTTTTTCCCACATTTTGCATAAGTGGGATAAAGGGATACCTTTTTGCAGTGGTATCCCTGTAAGCTTGTTGGAAATACTGCTGCATCCCATAGTATCAATACTCTCTTTTTCCCTTCAAAGCAGGGCATGAAGGCATGCTTTAAGAGCACAACTCCCAGGGAAATTGTGGCGCTGCTTGGTCTGGAATGCAGATCTTAGGTTCTTACTAGTTCTGTGGAGGTCTGTCTGCACATCAGGAGCCAAGGGAAGCATTTGACAGGTTAGACCCCCCTCAGAACATTCTGCTTGCATTTTTCATCCTTTTGCAATGAAGTTGCAGTACGTGACTTTCTAATTTCTCTTCTAAATAAGAAAAGTGGTCTGTCAGGAACTGCTCAGTTGTTTCTGATAACTCCAACCCTATGCTAATCATAACTCTGGCACGGTGTTTCTCCATCTGTGTGGAAGAAAAGAGCATGGGAGGGAGTGGGTGGCAGCAGTGGTGAGGAGACACTAATGCTACCGCATTTACCGTAAGCAAGATTTCATTGGCATACCATCACACATTGTTATTGTGATTAATTGTTCCCCTCAATGTGCTTAGTGTATCCTGATGCAAGAAATAAAAGGAATGACAGGCAGTCTTTACCCTGCCTTTCCCTACTGTGGTACCTGAGAATTCTCTGGCCTTGTGGCTGTGCTGTTTGTACCTTCACTGGATTTGTAGCATATTTATTTTCTACAGGGGGAAAACCTCTGTCTTGTCTAGAGATGTGCTGGGGATCATGCTTCTTCATACAGAAGCTTTTAGCTTCTGTTTTGTTGCCTGTTTCCTTCACAGTGGAGGCTCTGATTTTTGTTGCTGCATTGATGATCATCTTTGGAGAAACCTAAGTCTAATAGCACATAGTAGAAAGAAACAAAAAGGATAATAAATTGTTATATTGTCCAATTTCATGGCAAAAAGAACTTGACTCTGATGCCTTCTTCACTGAAGCTTAACACAGGACCTTTCTAAAGTTAGAGTGAAAAGAAAGTGTGCTTTGCACAAAGGAAATTGTGGGGAAAGCAATCAGTGTGGTAGGACTGATGCTTTTACTGCATTTGTGATGGAATGGAACACAGAGACCAAACATTCCATGATGTGAAAGGCTATGTATGAAGTGCTATTACTGTCATGATGATGACTGAATGCATGTTGAAATTACCTTTACAGGAATAGCAACAAATAATCTCTGTATCTTCCCCTCCTACTCATCCAAAGCTCTCAAGGCTGCATTCCTAATCAATGAAAGGCAGGCATCCCACACCCATGCCAAGAGAAATAACCTGAACATGCAAGCTCTGCTTTGGATTAAATGTTAAAGTCATGTACCCTATAGTGTGAGGTTAAAAGAATTGAAAAGATAATGATAAATTCAGTTATAGTTCTCTACGTCTACCCTCTTGTCCCGTTACTCAAATTCCAGTGTTGCAAACAAAATTCTCATTAAGTGCTAATGATTATAATCATACAACTCTTTATAGCATATCATTGTCAATAATTACATACACACGTTCTTAAGTTGGAATCTTTCTTTATTAAAAATACATTTCCTTTTAGGGGCTTCAGTCACATGAATGTGGAGTGAAAGTAAATTAGGCTGTAGCAGGCGTTGCAGCTATAGTTACTACTTCTTCCATTATTGCAAGTTATTATAAGCTTGTATGATTGAAACTGCTATAGATAAGCATGCAATAATATTTTCACTGTCACCATGATCACTGACTGAGATAAGAACTTGATGTTCTATTTTTGTTCTGGATAGAGAAAAACAAGGAGGGGTAAATGGGGGGGAAAGGGCTTCAAGTCTTGCAATGATATGCAAGGAAAAAAAATTTCCAAGCCTAAAGGAGGCCCACACATACGTCAATGATGACACGCAGCTCTCAGAGGATTTAGTGTTAAAGGGACGTCTGCTAATTTTATTTGCAAGAGAGAAAAGAAAGCATGCACATT
>WEIU01021492.1:36362-62847 GCA_013389925.1 Aegithalos caudatus
AGAAAAAAAAGAAAAAAAAGAAGAAAAAAAAAAAAGATGGGTTTAGTTAGGTTTACTTGTACCACAAGGGGTATGGAAAGTACAGAAGAAGGAAGTATTGAATGTATATTAAAATATTTACATAAAAAATTTATGTACATCTGTGTTTAAACCATGACTCCTTGAGAAGGATTATGTTGAAGTGGCTGCTGTTCTGATGCAGCGTACTGGACTTTGAGCACTGAACCCTCTAAGACAGAGGGGTGTGTGCGTACTGTGCAGATCCTAGCACGCTGTACAGTTCAAGCATATCTTCTGTCTATTTAAGGTAGAAATTTTTTTCATTTGTGTGTCTTGGATTCCTTTTTCTGTCAAATGACAGTACTTATTTTAGTTGTTATCAGATTTCTAACTAGCTCACAGATAAGAATAACTTTTCCCTAACTGAGAAACGTGTAGGTTTTATAGCCTCTGTTTTGTGTCATGACACATTTAAAAATCACTTGAATTTTCTAATGAATATGAAAATTAAAAGATGGATTATTTCAGGAAGATATGTCAGTGTTGTTGACAATATCTATTACCTTCTTTGTGCCAATGCGTTGGCAAGTTTAATACTGCATGACCTTGAAACTAGCAGACTAAAGAGTACTGCTGTTTGCAGTAGAGGAGACCTGATCTAGCAAGCACTGTTTGGCACCAAAGTAAATGGGACATAATTACTTGAAATACTTCTAAAGGAATAAAAAAACCAAACCATTAATTTTCCTCCATGACCAACAAGACAGGCATTAGTCCACAGAGGTTCTCCCTTCCCTTCCTCTTATGTCGTTTTGTTTTGGGGCAGGTCTCTGTCCACTGAAGTAAGTGCTACTTTGCAGAAATCACGACACACTGATTAATTCCTCAGTTGAGGCACAGCCTGCTGATTTGTAATGCTGTCTATTCATACTCATTTCAAATGACTGTTAAATCAGAGCACTGAACACCCACATCTCTGCTGTGTTCCTTCAGCAATGTTTAACAAATTGGTTCCCCAGAATTCACTGTTCCCTTCCCTGAAGAACTGCTGCTTCAGTGAGCACGTAATCAGTCCTATGCCACTGCAATAGTGACATTCACCTCAGCGAAGTCTGTTTATAACTGAGTGTTTAGTATCCCCAGGTCAAATCACAATTAGCCACCTCTGCTTGCAAAAGTTGTCATCGCTTTTTTTCTACAATTGAGCAAGGCTCTGCATGTGAACGTGCATGTGTCCATAGTATTGCACTTGTCTTCATTTAAAAACAAATTTGATGGTGGAGGAGTATTTCCTCCTAATGGTATTGTGGCTCTCTTAGAAACTGTATCTAAACTACCATGCCAAAAATGCTCAGTAATTATACAAATGATGCCTAGATGTACTTACTGTACCTTCCTGTAATGTGTATGCCTGAAAGAACTGGGGGATGATGGTTTTATTGTGTCAGAAGGTGTAATCATACAACTAAACCTTAAAATAGCAACAAATCTAGCTCTAGAAGGAGATAGTAACAGTAACTGTAATCAGTGTATTGCTACATAAAATTGCATGTTTGAGTGCTGAGAAGTTTGAACTACTTCCTGTGTGTTTAAGTATAGGTACAACTTATAGCCCACAGTAATTTTGTTTACTGCCCAGAACATGTTTCTGGATGTGGATTCCATAGTCTTTCACAGAATAGCTACTTTCTCTTTAAGCTGATGGGGCTGGGGAAGGGGAAATCAGGCTCAATGTGTGACAAGAAAAATTTAGACTCTGCAAAAAATGCTGGATTCTACTAGACAGTGTAATTAATTAAAAAATTTAAAAGAAAGGGCCTATGGAACTCTTTAAAGCACAAAAAAGGGACATTTATCTGCATTATGTCTCTTGCTGCAGTTCACATTTTCTGCTGGCTCTGTGTCAGTAGTAGCTTATGATTCTGTTAGCTTTACACAGAGAGAAATCATACCTACATGATAGATGTCACTTGTGGATTCTTCTTTGTCCTTCTTTTCCCATGCACTCAGACTGCAGTGTATTAGCAGGTTATTCTCTTGTAACATTGCGAGATGCCTGGCAAATGTAACAAAGGTAATTGGTAAATAGGTGTATATTCAATTTACAAACAGTTCAGCATACTTCAGTATTCTTATGGCTTCTGCTTATGGCAAGAAAATTGAAGTGAGCAAGTAGATGGCATGAACTCTGAAAAAAGCCCAAACATCTGCCTGATTTTAATGAGTGATGCACAGTAAGATATGTAAGACTGCAAGAGTAGCAATCATGCTTCTGTGTCATGGAATGGTGTTAATTCAAGAAATTAGTTTTAAAGGGGAGGTATTTGGTATTTTATGCTTCAATGAGTTGGTGTTTCACAGAGATATTTGAACTAAGGAGATAAACTTCATAAAGATTTGATACAAATGGACTTTTCTCTGTTCACTTTCCACATAATGCCCCTCTGCCATAGTTTTGTTGAACAGGGAAACCTGAAATTAAGTTGTACCAAAACACACACTTGCTGTGTCAGTCATGTTTCAGTAAAGTAAATTCAGAGGGAACTTGTGGAAGATCAGCTGGAGAAGAGTTTATGAACTGTAGGTGTTGCACCAGTCATCACGGTGGTGTTCACCTTATCTGGGCCTTCTTGGCCCCTTAGGTCATTAGTTATGGAGTCTTCAGTTGCTGATTAGCAAAGCAAAGAGACTGTGGATTAGCAACATGAAGGGAGAGTGTGCTGGCTTGTAAAGTCCTTGGAAAATACCTCCTTAAAACTTAAGACTCACTGCACATTCTTGTTCAGTGTGATTTTTTTTTTTTTTTTTTTAAGGATCTCTGTTTTCATATGTTCCAGCACAACTGTGAGAGTATTCTACTTGCAGGGACTTCTGCAAAGGACTAAAGAAAAATAAAAAATCTTCACTGTGTCATAAGGGCTTGTTTCAAAGTACAATTCACTTTTTGTTCTTTTGTGGGCTTGGCTTGTGTTCTTTGTGTGAACTCTGGGTACTTGAATATATTCCTGTAAGTATTAGTTCATTCTCTTTTCTACTGATTTTTCTTCTCACAGAGTGAGCTGATCAACTTAAGGAAGGTACTTGTATATAATTTTTGCATTGTCTTTATGTACACAACCTGTACATAATAGTGGTCACAATTGCTGGGCAACTATTGTGTACTTTGACAGCATGCACTGAAAATGCTGGAGTCTCTCTCTTCAGTTTTAATGCTGTATCTCAGATTTAAGCTTCTTGCAGCAATGATTGGCTTCATTGCTGATTCATATGGAGATGTAGTAGTCTGTTTTGCAATGCTGACTTGAAATTGTTACTGTAATACAGACCACACAATTTCCTGTAAGAAAAATTAATAAAATATCTGTCTTCATTTCCAGGCACTATCTGAAAAAATAATAAATCAGTGTAACTCTCTCTGTAAAGTTATAAGATTTATTAAAGACAGCAGCTTTGTTCAAAGTAGCAAAGGTGCTATTTTGCTATTAGTTCTGCTATATGTTGTTCTCAGGTATGACTTTGTTTTCCACCTAGAGGAGTCCTGAACTTAAACATGTTTATTGTGGTTTGTTACTATTGGAGGTATGTATGTTCATATCACAGAACTCTAAACTGAACGTGAGTTAACTGTAAATTTTGACATTGTCTTAAGTATAGAGCAACATACAGACTTAGGATAAAGGTGTATTAATCCTCTTAAAAGTGGTTGAAGCTCAGATGACTTCCTATTTAACTTGCCTAGGCCTTGAGAATGATAAAATCCTTAAATTTCTGGAGTCCTGGAATCACTTCAACCAGTCTGTCAATACATCATAGAAACTGATTTACTTACATATTGAACTTTCCCTTGGCCCTTTTCAACATGTGTCATAGGAAAAGAAATGAACTGTCACCTGGTGTACATATATGCAGAATCTCAAAATCACAGAATTTCCTGAATTGGAAGGGACCCTTCGGGATCATTGAATTCTATTCCTGGCTCTGCACAGGATCACCCCTAGTCATACTGTGTGTCTGAGAGTGTTGTCCAAAAGCTTCTTGAACTCTGTCAGCCTTGGTGCTGTGACCATTTCCCTGGGGAATCTGTTCCACTGCCCAACCACCCTCTAGGTGAAGAACCTTTTCCTGCTATCAAACCTAAACTGTCCCTGACACAACTGCAGGCAATTCCCTTGGATCCTGTTACTGATCACTACAGAGAGAGATCAGTGCCTGCCCCTCCTCTTCCCCTTGCGAGGAAGTTGTGACTGCAGTGAGGTTTGCCCTCAGTCTCCTCTTCTCCAGGCAGAGCAGACCAAATGACCTCAGCCACTCCTCACACAGCTCCCCCTCCATGCCCTTCACCATCCTTTTTTCCCTCCTCTGGACATTCTTTAACAGCTCAATGTGTATTTTATGTTGTGGCACCCAGAGCAGCCCCCAGCACTGGAGGTGAGGCCACCCCAGTGCAGAGCAGAGCGGGACAATCCCCTCCCTTCCCTGGCTGTGCCTGATGTCCCCAGGACAGGGTTGGCCCCCCTGGCTGCCAGGGCTCAGTGACTCACATTCAACTTGCATGGACCAGCACCCCCAGCTCCCTTCTGCAGTGCTGATCTCCAGACTCTTCTTCCCCAGTCTATATGTACATTCAGGGTTGCCCTGCTCCAGTTCAGTATGAGGGAGCTTTAACATTTTCTATTTGTATCTTCTTACTAATATTGTCTTTCCCCCCTTTTTCAGTGACAATCCTTAGTTGCTAATGTATCCACTGCATAGAGTTGCAGGTAAGTTTGTCAACTTACTTTAATTTCTGTGCTGAATCAGATTGAATCTTCTGGATTGTAGCCAAAAGACACCTGCAAACATTTTTTACTATCTGATCTTCTTAGTCCCTCTGTTGTTGTGACAGTTTGTTTCCCATGGTATCCAGATTTTTTCGCTTGTGATGATAAAGAGCTTCAGCTCCAGCTCAGTTTCCAGCTGGTTCCTCTTGTCAGGTTCATAACATAGGCAGTGCACTTAACCCAGTTATTCAACTATTACATTTGAAAACAGTTTTACTGAATGAAATAACAGCAATGCTTCAAGCCTCAATTAAGCCACTGTGTTGTGTTGTTTCTGCTAATCAGGCTGGTTCCTAGCAGGCTCTCTTGGGCCAGCCTCACCATGTCTTTTATCTTTTATATTAAATCTAGGACATGGTGTGATGTCAAGGACAGCTTGTCATAACTGGACTTTACTGGGTTTAAGATGCCTGTGTCTTGGTGGTTAAAAGAAACGTGACCAGGGAGAAGCATGTGGATTTTGGTAGCAATCCCTATCCTTAAATAAGGCAGACAGCAGGTGCTGGTCTAGGGTTTTGTGACATGGCTGATGGGTTTTTTCAGCATCTGCTATCAAGTCTGGCTTAATCATTGGACCAGGTCAGTTGTTTGAAATGGTAAACTATAGCTTTCAGCAATTTGATCCTTGTAAACGATAAAGTTCATGCCTGGGTTTTGTTGTGAAACTTGCCCCTTCATTGTCTGGCTTTCTTCTTGGATACTGCAAATGGGAAAAAGGGTTTCTGTCAGCTCTTACCTTGGCATTTATGAGATATAAGGATAGGGCCCTGGTGAAATGGGAAAAGCTATTTATTATTGTACCAAGTCTGATATTCTGCTAAATTCTTCTTGAACAGTCTAATTGTATCCATGTTCATTTTCTCAAAGGGATGAGAATTATATGTGGGATTAGAAGGATTCAGGGAAATTTTCCAAAGTCAGCCCTTGAGAGTGTACAGGGAGAAACTCTGTATGTTCTTGTAAAATGATATACTGTTGAAGTGACTGGGGCTTGTTTAATCTTCTGGCCTTGCCGGTGTAAATGTTATGAAATAGTATTTCATGTGTTGCTGTGATTTCTGGGGTTCAAAAAGAACTGTCTATTGGATCCTATTTTGGCTATCAGCAAGAAGCAAAAGCTAAGGACTTCCCCATTCATCTTTACAGCTCTAAAATTTCTACTGGAAGGTGTTAGAAGATTGAGACTGTGATAAGGCTTTGTTTTCTTCACTGTATCTGAGACCTTTGCTATCAAGAGGTTTAGAATCTTGTCCCTGGCAATTATGTCACTGGCTTCTGCCCTGTTATGACTGAAGAGGTTTTTTTCTCTTGTGTTTATAAATATCCACAGGATTAACGTCAAATGGAATTGGGGAAAATATTGCATTGCAAGGGACCTCTGAAAGTGTTTAGCCATGAGACCACTCTACAAATAACTGTACTAAATACAGAAGCCTTAAAAGGATGTGTGAAAACACCTTATGATAACATAAATGTTAAAAAGCAAAATAAAATAACCCCTGTGTGTATGCATATACATTTGCATGTGAAATCATCTAAATTCCTCCTCTCCAAAGTGAGCAATTTTGATGATCAAACAGGTTTTCCCTTACCCACATCTTTGCTGCTTGAACAGCGCTGATTATAATTAGTCCCTTATGCAAATAGCCTTTGGAGGGGAAGCGTCTTGGAAATGGGAAGGAAGTGCCTTGAGAAAATATCAAGAGGTAAAGAGAGGTGTCCAGATCCTTGGACATAACAGGTATTTGCACTGCTGGCAAAGCTCACAGACCTCCTCTGTCATGTGGATCCATTTGTTTAGGCCTGTGCCTGCATCTGTCACAGGCAGGCACAGAAAAAAGGTTGACAGGTTCCCCTGTCAACCCTGCCCCCACATTTGCTCACCCTCCTAAAGGCAAACAAACCAACCCAATGTGGACTCAAGGAGGAATGCAGATTGGTAGGGACCCCTGAAAGTCTCTGCTCAGCCCCCTGCTCAAAGCAGGGCTACCTCCAAAGGGCACAGGACCTTTTCCCATGAAGTCTTGAGGGCCTCCAGAGATGGATTTTTTCAGCCTGACTCAGGGCTTATCCACCACCCTCTTTGGGAAACTTTTTTTCCCCAATTCCCAGACAGCTCTGCCCTTGCTCCGACTTGTTGGCTCCTGTCCTTTTCCTCTCTGCGCCTCTGAGAAGAGTCTGTCTTCTCTGTGCTTCTCTGCTCCTGGCAGGTATTTGAAGGGAAAAATTCCATTCCCCCTGCCTGCTCTTTTCCTATTGCTGCACCACCCTTGGGCTCTGCTCTGGATTTTCCCCAGGCTGTCACAATTGATCTTGTTCCAGTAGATCCCAGATGTGAACACACAGAGTTGCAGATGAAGCCTCACGAGCTACTGAGCCGAGGACCACCATCCTTTGTCTGTGCTTGGCAGCCACACTCGTGCTCAGGACATGCTTGGCCTCCAGCACGGCAGGGATCCACTCCTGACTCTGTTCTCCCTCTCCCTGGCTGGGCCCCAGCCCCGTCCCTGCGGGGCTGCCCCTGGCTGCAGCCCCAGCTGTGCCTTGAGCATCCTGGGCTTCCTGGCAGGTGATCCCTGCAGCCGGCAGGGCCCTCTGAGTGACAGTGCCAGAGTGCCTCTGCAGGGCTGGGGCCTTCCAGCAGCCACCAGCTCCCTCCAAGTCGGGGTCACCTGAGAAACTCCTCAGGGCAGGTCCTTTTGTGCTGTTGATCAGCTTGTTGCTGCAGATGTGAAGCAATGGCAGCTCCAGAAGTGACTCTTGCCAGGAATGGCACTTCTATTGGCCTGTCAGTAGGACTTTGAACTGTCAGCCAACAGCCTTTGAGCCCAATGGTCCAGGCAGTTATTCAGACACCTTGGGCACTTCCTTGGCTTTTATCAGCAAAAATGACAGCTGTCATCATCAGAAATCCTGGCAGTGTTTCCTCAAAGATCTTTAGTGGGTGCCACCTTTTTCTCTGTGTTGTTTAGATTTAGCACTATGTTCACAGGGATTTCTGGGAAAAAACTTTCTAGTACGCTGGATTCAACTTTGACCAGAATAGTGATTGTGGGTTCACCTTGCCAATGAGATGATTATGATCAATTGTTGTCCTTTACTTTGCATTTCTGATGGTAGATGACAGAAAATAATAACGTATATTTAGGAAACGCAACACAATTGTAAAGCTTGGAGACATGACTAAACAGACAAGAAATGGAAATTATGCCTCTATTTTCACTTATTTCACCCCAATTTCTTTTTGTAGCACGTAGCTGTATATGAGAGCCACTTAGACTTAGTGTTTCTTAGGCATAATCAAGGAGCAGTTTTTACCATTCTGCTAGGTTATGTTCCCTAGTTTTGGAAAACCATATGTCCTTTTGGCATGACTAGATTACAGGTATTACTTATCTAAAAGTAAATAGGATCAGTTTACTGTTATACTAGCTTGAGGCTAACCCCTGATGCAGGAGTGAGGTGTAATGGATCAAGTATAATACCTTGCACTGATATAATACCTTGCACTGTTGCCCCTGACCTCAATCATGAATTGGTGCAGGTCTCTATGAGTTTCTTTTTTGATAACCTGCTTCAGCAGGATTCAGTTGTTTCTGAGGAGCAGCTGCCACTCTTTACTTTGGATAATGTCTTGCTCCATTCTGATCCTGCTGTCTCCTGTGTGGGAGAAGCTGGCTGGGCCAGTGAGTGTGAATCTTTTATGGGACCTTTAGTTTCCCTGTACAAATTCTGGGATGTCCCCTGCCTCAGTAGTCCTGTTGCTCTTTTGCAGTTGGAGAGGCTTCGGATGATATGTTTACTCAGTGGCAGTACACTCCATTGGGTGTATACATAATTTTGTATAAAACATTTCAGCTGAGGAAAATAGTTTCATCTCTGGAAACTGTTGCAGACTTCTACTTGGTTTTTGTGCTTGGAGTTTGTTTTTTTGGGTTTTTTTTGGGGGGGGCGGTTGGCTTTTTGTTACTGTTGTTGGTTGGTTGACCTGTTTTAACAAGAGAATCGGCAGAAGAAATGTTGCTTGATGGCTAATTATTTCTTTGCTAATATTTGTTTCTTCTGTTAATTTCTTCCTCGTTAAAATTTCAAAGCCTCATCTACTAGAATCTTCTAGAGACCCTACTACCTCCTAATTACAGTTTATCTTCAAATCCCTACAAAACAGATGTAATCAAACTTCTATTTCATGTCCTGGTGTTTGGGGACTTTTTTGAGTTAAGGTAGATGTATGGATAGTTATTCCTAGATCTACTTATGATTTGAAAAGCTGGCTTCAAAACTTACGTGAAATTTACCCTCACAGCTAACTGCAGAGAGAAAATAACATCTTGTACCTTCACTAGGATATAATTTAAGGGCTTTTGAGGTCAATGAAACAATTTCACTCACACTCTTTTTAGAGTCACCAATAAAGTAATTTATTTCTGATAGAACTGATGTTTTATTGGGAGTTGAATCTTTCGTACTAGTGTGACTTTGCTGACATTATGGTGTTCTCTCTCTGTTTTTTCCTCATTTATAGCTTTATTAAATAGCATATGAATTTACTTAGCTGCATTCCATGAATTCCAGTAGTTGCATATCATGCATGGTCATCACTTGTAGGCAAGAGCCTTTTTCTAGGGAAGTCTAAAGATGCTTTTAAAAAAACCCAACCAAAACTGGGGCTTTTTTCATGTGCTAGGTTAGTTTAGGTTGATGTTGCTCTCTCAAGCTGTCATACCTATACACATATTCATGTTGTAGAAAACTTCCTTGGTTCCAAACAGTTTCTTGCTGTATATGGACTTCATTTTCTGCAAACAATCATTGTCTCATCATTCCTATACAGCTCTGCAAAGAGTTGAGACTAAGAATGTCTTTCAGGAGCTTAGGGATTAATACAGGCAATTCTATCAGAAATTGCTCTTCATTAAAGAGTGATGTGACTAGGTCCAGGAGAATCAGAATAAAAATCTTTCCTTCATGGAAAATGCTATTTTCATTTAAATATGATTTGGTTTTATCATTTTTTCTTTGTGTTCTGGGAAAAAACCTTTCTGGAAATAAACCACAAGAAAGCTCCCTTGAAGCAAGGTTTTGCTACTTCTTTCTTTGCCTTTTTTTTTTTTTTTTTTTTTTTTTTTTTTTTTTTTTTTTTTTTTTTNTTTTTTTTTTTTTTTTTTTTTTTTTTTTTTAAGTTTATATAGGCTTTTATATATTACTCATCACCATAGTTTCTCTGAATGCTTTCCAGAGGATGCCAAGTGATGCGCATAATATCTGACATATGCGGTTTATCTTTCTGCTTGTCTTCCCAGAAGGAAAATTCTAAGTGCAGTAGTGTGTTTACTTTTGAAGGACATTTTATAGTTTGAAGGAGATAGTTTGTCTAGCCTTTGACTGAAATTCCTGTTACCTTTCTGACAAATCTTGCTGAACTACTGGGCAGTCAGTGGCTGCTACCTTTTGCTGTTAATTCTAGGAACAGACAGAAGACAATGTTAATTAATGGATTTCAATATTCATTCATGTTCCTTTAAGGAACCTTAAATGTCAGCTAACTTCCCTGTTAATAGAGGAACAGTAAAGGAAAGAGTAAGGTGACAAAAATCCAACTTTCTGGTATTAAATTGTTCACCTTAAGATACTTACTGTTTATATGATCTCCTAGTTTCAACTAACAGTCATATTGTACAACTGATGCAAGACCTGCCTTGTTTCCATTGTATGGGGAGGGTATATAGTCACAGGGAGAAGAGCCATGGCTCAGGTGTGCCACTGGCAGGACAAATTCCATGTCCAGACATGTTTCACTTGCATTGCTCACACTTTTTGGTAGCAAGACACTTTAACTTATCAGTATTGAACACATGCATTCAAAATGTTTTTTAATTTTAAGATTAAGTCACTGTTTTTAGTAATGGTCTGTCTAGATGCAGGGAGCTGTATCTTTCATCATGATTAATATTCAGCTATACCTGTTCTGGCACAGCAATGGCAATTCTTGATGATAATAATCTCTCTCTGTCACCAATAGCATGAACTTCACCTTCCAGAAAAGGAGGAATAAAAGACCCAGACAGAGCAAATGTTAGAAAGTAATTTCTTATTCTTAAGGTTTTCCATGGTGTTCATGTACATACTAACTTTAAAACCTGTTAATATTCTTACACAAAGCTTGAATTCTTCTGCCTTTCTGAGTTTTACATTATTTTTACTTTAAGCCTCTGGTATTCATTACACTATGGTTTGGTGCAGAGCCACGCTTTGGAGTCCAAGAAGGCCATTTTGCAAACTGTTAAACTAAGAATTAATCTAGTTTTTGTAAAATCTGATGAATTTCCCCGCTTTTCATTTTGTTTCCAAAATTATCCTTGCAAACGGAGCGTTGGGATGGTAGCTGCCGAGATTTCTTCCTCCACACTTCCAAAGGTTGAGGATGAATCATTGTCTTTCCTGGAGGAGCTTGGGGCCTGGCAAACCTAATGATTCAAAGTGAAGCCTTTGCAGACATTACAATACTACAGCATTTTTAATCCCTGCTGTCTGACACAGCTCTGGGTTGTTTTCTAGAAGGTTAAGCTGCTAACTGGTCTCTGAAATGTGACAGCTGACCAGGAGTTATGGTCTAACTAGAAGTACCAATCGTGGGGTGGGAGTCTGGTAGTGAAAAGAGGAGCAAGAGGGAAGATGAACCCAATGAACAAGAGGTTGCACTTCCTGTAGGTGGAGGTGCTGCATGGAAATCAGGGATTAGAGGGCACAAAGGAGAGATGGAGTTCTAAAGTCAGGTGAAAGAAGGCATTTATGGAGAGTAAGGGGGTGGTCATAGGATGCCAGTATTGGTCAGAAAAGGGACGAAGAAATAGTTTGCACAATATGGAGGAGGAAAATAGAGGTGACAGTCTCAGTTATAGGTAGCATGTCCTGCTGAAATGTAGAAATAAGTTAAATGCCTTCCAATTATTAATTTATTAGAGAAAGACAATTGTGATGAAACCCTGCTACAAGGATGAAAGGGCTTTGTGATTTTAGCAGTGTATATATGGATCTGGACTTATTTTTTTGGTGAGTTTTTTGTTTAATCTCATTAATATTCTAGGAAGGTCATTCTGGTGGTGTACTGCTTCTGTATGAAATTCCCTTCAATCTTTACAGTGTCTTCTATCATGAGATTCTCTGGAAGGATTTGAGGGACTGAGTAGATAATACATTAATTCAGGTAAACATTTATTATGTTTTTCTTTTCAAGAATGAGAGAGTAGTTTTGGCCCCAGCACATCCTCAGTGGATTTATTTCACACACACACACTATTGTGAAAGGTCCTAATTTATTCATCTCATGATTGAATTTTATGTCCTTTCTATTGAAGTTATTCTGCAAATGATGCAGTCCGTTGGATTAAGGGATTGAGAGTGCTGATTAGGATTTGTTACAACATACTGTCTGAAAGGAAGAATTTCTTGATTTAAAGCTGATAATCTGATAAGCTCCAAAAAATACTCCTAGGTGCCTCTTTTTAGTACTATATGCTTTTCACTTACCTGGCTGTGTGCATGTAGAGCTCTCCTCAAAGCAGGTACTTTTTACTTTAAGGGCTTCATCTGACACTGATTTGTACCAAGTAGTACCCTACTGACAATTGATATCATACAGAAGGTTGACAGACTGGGTTTTAAATTAGGATGAGAACAAGAAGGGATCGCAGAAAAGAAAGAACTATTAAAAAAGGGGCAAGAACTAGAAGTTAAGATCACACAGTCATTTGGGATTTCAGTCACCTTGAGTTACAAAATGTTCTTTTATTCATACTGTTTTAATTGGAGTGTTAAACAGTTTAACAAGAACACTTCACGCATAAGTCTTTTTAAAAAAAATAATTTTGAAAAGACATATATTGAAAGGGGTTGTAGTGAGATTGCAAAAGAAACTTTATGAATATGGGACTATGGGAAGCATTGGGATACATGTAATTTACCACTGCACTGTCTAGGCAGTGGATTCTTCTCTTCTTTTGTTCCTCTTTTAACCTTCTTGTATTATATGTACTTTTTAGACATCACCTTTCAGCTTTCTATGTGCAATTTCAGGCTTTGGTTCCTGGATCCAACTGTGCTTATTTGGTTTGCTACCACCAAAAAATGTTTTCAGATCAGTTAATTAATTTCTGGTATTTTTATCCTAATGGATATGAGTATGCAACTTATTATTACTGTCACTTGGCGTTGAAAGGACTTAACACATCAGCCCTGAGGCTTGGGATTCTTCTATGTGCCAGCACTTGTGGGAATCACTGCTCATTTCTTCACTGTGCTATATGCCAGAAATACTAGCATAATTCACCTGTGTGGGGTTTTTTTTAGGAATGCTGTTTCTTGTATGTCAATACAATTTACAAGTTAAAATCTGTGTTTCAAACAAACAGAACTTGTGCATATTATATCCACCTTTTATTACTTTATCCTTCCTTTCTGGATTCTGGTTCCATGTTTATGAATTCCAGGTCTTCCTAATGTTTCTATAGACAGATCTCTACCTGAAAAGCTCTGATCTCCCATCTGTCTCTTGTATTTTCACAGTTGACATACTTGGATCATTACTTGCGTCCTGTTTGCTTTATTATTTGAGGTTCTGAAATATTTCTGATTGTTTACCTCAGGGGAGTGGATGCCAACCCATGATATAATGTCACTGCAGAAGAGTTTTTACAAAGGGAAGGTCTTTCTTGTGTTTCCCTTGGTGAATGAGCTCTGATTTCTGTAGCCAAGGGAGTTCTGCATTTGAAAAGTTATGAGTGTTCTACCCCTAAACTAATTAGATCTACTTTACATTTAGATGGTTCCATGGTTCCAGCTGCCTATGGACCTTGACACCTAAATGCACATGCTGTTTCACCTAAAAAAACCCAAACACAAAGCAACTCTGCAAAAGTTTATCTTGAGCAGACCGGGGAGATCTGTTCATAGCATGGTTAGACACAGGCAAATTAATCCCTGGTGTAATTTGACTGACTCAGCTGCAGTTGCAACAGAGGTTAATTTAAGTCTCTTTTGCTTCCTTTACAAAGCAATATGAGGAGAGAAAAGAGCCCACAAAAAGCTTCACAAATAGGTTCAAAAATTGCCCAAGATCTACACAACTGAAGTAGCAGGGAGATGAGGGAATGGGGCATTAGGTAAGAATATTAACTGCATTTTTTTTGTACTGGGATCATTTTACAAGTATGACCTTAAAAAATCTCTTATTAACATTTGTATGACTTTCCTTCCTTCTGGCCAAAACACAGGATCTTTGACCATTTGTAATTTTACGCTACCATGTACAGTTAACATTTAAAAGTACCCAGTTGTTTAACGCTGACTAGTGTGTACTCTCAACTACCATGCTTTTAGCAAGAATAAGATATGCAAGTGCAAAACATTTTACAGGAGTTTGGATTAATGGGCATGATTTCATAGAGGATCTTTCTGTTTTCTTAAATATTTCACTACAATAATCTGAAAATAAGACTAAGTGCAGCCTCTACTACCCTGAGTGATGAATGTAGCATTTTTTCTTAAGATGCTGACCCTGATGCTATTGAAGAAAGAAACTTAAATAATGCAAGACCCTGCTGTTAATATAGCTTTTTCTTCTTCCTTGTATAAGTTTCATCAAACATGTTACATATTCTTGGCTGGATAAATTGGTGGGGAACTTGGATTCCATAACAGTGTTATAAATTATCCAGCTTATATCAATAATCCTTTTCATTCCACGCACGAGAGTAAGCATGACATCTATGATCTCTTTAAGGGTATTCCAAGTTCACCCAGGTGCTGAGAGATGGTGATCTTTTGCTCCCCTACCTGTCCTGGTAATAGCACTTAGGGTCAGGGAGCTCATTTCATCAAAACATAATGGATTTGTTATTGATTGGGGTTGGATTGATTTTATTATTCCCCCCCTCAGAACTGCTCTTTTTTTGGCCAGTGCAGTTTTTGAATCTAGATGATGGCATGCCCAAATAAACAAACTGTTGCCAGTGATGAGGAAGCAGTGAGATCAAGAAGGCAGGGAAAGTAAAGGATCATATTTTCAGCATTAGCATTACTGTGGTTAATTTTTCACATTTTGATGCTGTTCATTAAATTATTCCAAAACAGATATTCTACATATCTGCCTAATACAACATATAAAGGTAGGAGTATCATTATTTTAATATTTGTCACAAACTTTACTGCACGCAGATCAGATCTTAGCTGACATTTCATTGATTTGTACAGCTGTTATATATCTTGCATGTCTGTGATGTATAGTTATAAAAAATCCATTTACTTTGCATATTTATTTCAAGACATTAAAATCAATACACCATATTCTGTGCTAAAATGACTATATGAAGTGACATTTTTACTTTTTGTTCTGTCTGCAAGTATGTAACCAATTTTTAGAAACTTGGGGGTTTTTTACAGAGAATATTTTATGTGTGTAGGGAGCTGTTAATGACAGTTTCATTGGAAGACTTGGTAATCTCAGGGTTATTTTACCACCAAAGCCCTAGAAAGGAATTAATTTTGTCTAACTTTAAGTAGTCCATTTTGTTGTTTCCCTGCACCTTTGTAAATTGATTTGAGATATGTTTCAAGTTCCAAGACATTTGATAAAATATTTGCTAGTACATGATAAAAATTATCTTCATGATGCTGGACAAAATCCTGCAAGCTATTGAAAAAGCAAAACTTGGAGACTCTTGAGACCTGGCCTTCTGAATAGTAGAATCCTTAAGTTTGGAAAAGACCTCTAAGATCATCAAATTGAACCATTCACCCGATACAACTGTGTTCACGAACAAACTGTGTCCCCAGGTGCCACATCCACACACCTTTTATAACACTAGCAGGCATGGCAATTCCAGCAATTCCCTGGTCAGCCTGCTTCAAAGCCTGACCGGCCTTTCAGTGAAGGAATTCTTCCTAATGCCTGACATTCTTCCTGGTGCGGCTTCAGGCCATTTCCTCTCATCCTGTTGCAGGTCACCTGGGAGAAGAGGCTGACCCTGACCTGGCTACAGCCTCCTTTCAGATGGTTGTAGAGAGCAATAAGGTCACTCCTGAGCCTTTTTTTTCCAGGCTAAACACCCCCAGATCCCTCAGCTGCTCCTCACAAGACTTGTGCTCCAGACTCTTCACCAGCTCTGTTGCCCTTCTCTGGAAGTGCTCCAGCTCCTCAATGTCCTTCTTGTAGTGAGGGGTCCAGAACTGGACACAAGATTTGAGGTGCAGCCTCACCAGTGCCAGGAAGAGAGAGACAATCATTGCCCTTGTCCTGTTGGCCACTCTTTTCCTGATAAAAGCCAGGGTGCTTGGGATTGTTGTGATCCAAGGGCAGGACCTGACACTTCACCTTATTGAACCTCATACAGTTGACCTTGGGGCATGGATCCAGTCTTTCCAGATCCATTTCCAGAGCCTTCCTACCCTCCAGCAAATCAACACTTCCACCCAGTACAGTGAAGGCAATTATTTTAAATGAGTCTTGATCATCTTTTGGAAATATAATCATATAACCAGAAGAGAACATTTCTGACACAAGAAACTTATTGTGAGTCCCAGCTTATCTGACTTTTTCCCTTATAAAAGATAAGTTATCTTCCTGGATCGAAGGGTTATATTCCTTGAAAGGAATCTGAGTAACTGGAATAATTTTGAGGATTTATGCTTTATTATCCCTGTGCATCAGGGGACCAGAGATTCTTGATGTTTTTCTGTGGGTCAGGAGGAATTTCTCCTGCCCCTTTGACAGTGAGGCACAGGGCTGTTGCAGTGGGTGCCTGTCTTGAGGCTTGTCTTCTGTTGTGCCCTGAGTCAACTAGAATGGTTTCAGCTAGAGAGGAGCTGAAATCAGGGTATATGGCTGTTCCTTGTTACACCAAATTATTACCTGATTGGTGTATTTTTGTTTAGACTGTCATTGTCTTATTTAGGCTCAGCAGGAAATTTGCTCTGAAAATAGTACAGCTGTTTGTTGTTTGATTTTTGTGGATTTTTTTTTTTTGTTTGGGTTTTTTAGCTGTATGTTATGGGTTTTGTGGTGCTGTGTAATAAAAGTCAGGAGCCTTTTCAGATTTACTCAAAGTGTTATCTAAATAATCCAGTGCCATTTCATGGGCCTTACTCTCTTCTGCTCTGTTCCTTTTGCACATTAAATTTCTGTAAGGGTGTTTTTGTGTGTGTGAAATACATGATTTATGGTGTCATCTGGAACAGATGTTGTGGATAAGATATCTATAGTACTTACCGCACAATTGTGGGAATCTAGTCTCAGTGGGCTAAGGGATCATTTCCACCTTTATGGGAGATTTGTTTGCCTAAAATTTACCTGACATGGAACTCTACCACCTCTCCTTATACATGGAAAAAAGATGAGCTGCTTCTGCATGGAGTATGGAGATAAAAAGGTATTTCCTTCCACCACCTGCCCTCCTCCCTATCCTTTGTTAGTCCCTCCAATTAGAGTACTGTTTCTAGAATCCATGGGGGAGCCAAGGGTAGTAATTTAGAGGCAAATATAAGATCACACTTAACCTGCCTCACATCTTTGATGTGTACTTGCAGAGAATTCTTGCAGAAACAAGTACAACATTATGGTGTATGAATTGTTGAGGAGGTCTCCATCACAGCCATAAGAATCAGAGGCTGTGGGGCAGCCTTGGCCTGGGCTTCCTTTTGGGATGGGAATTACCTTGGCATCCTTCACGGCATTTTGAAGAAGGCACAGGGAATGAAAGCTACATGAGGATATTTCCAAACAGCTTCCAGCAGTTTTATCTGTGATAGGCGATAATCAGTGGCTGTTAAAGTCTGAATGCAAAAAAACACTCTGGCTGAGATTTGACATCATCTTTCTGTATGGGGGATAAACAGAGAAATATTAGCTTTGATCTTATAAAAATATGGGGGCTGGAGGCTGGCTTTTAACCGAAGGCATTCAAATTGTATAATTCCCCAAATACTGTGTAGCAGACACTTGTCACTTTATAAAAGCAGTAAATAATCCTATTATGTGCTATAGTTAAATTTATAAAAGCTGAGATGCAGACCTAATTCAAACCTGTTTATTCAGAAAAGCACAAACTGTATTTTGAGATGAAGTCTGCACACACTGGATTCTGAATCCATAGAAACAGATACTGCATCTTGCAGTGAGAAAAGCTTTTGTTGAATCATACTGCATCACATAAGGAACATAATGCATTGGATAAGGACGTGTATTCAGTGGTCAGTACTCAATTTATGGCCCCACCATGGGCTTCCTAGAGTAAGTGATCTTTGAGATGCTTGTCTTTTTTTAGATACAAAGTACAGCAAGAATCTTAGAATAAATTGTGGCATAAAATACATTAAAGGTTGGAAAATATTCTTGTCACTTTTAAAATGTGTAAGCCATCCTTGCTCTGTAAACTGTTTTCTGGTGATTGATGGCAGGTGGCGTGGGGCTGTTAGCTGATGGAGTCCTTAAATAGAACACCAGACAACTTCAGATATACCTGACATTGGAAGGCAGGGCTTATCAGCAGCTCTGTCTTGTTTTCTGAGGAAAGGGCATAAGTAGTATAGTATAGGAAATATAGATATTAGGAAGTTTCATTTTTTTCCCCTGTGCAACAGTTGGATCTGAACAAACTTTGATCACGAATGGGCATCCAGTCCTAGTTGCTTAAACAGAGGCAAATGATAGTCTAAAATTTTGTGTGTAGTTAAAAATGTCCTGGTAATCAAAGGCATAGAGTGCATACAGTATTAATGTACTCACTTCATCAGTACTCAAAATTACTTCTGATTTAGGAATTCAAATATGAAATTAAACCACTTTTGTTTTGATAGAATTTATTTTGGGCCATTCTAAGTGTCTTTTGGGGTTTTTTTTCTCTTTCATTATGTTTTCATGCTTAGGGGGTATTTTTTGTTTCTTTTTTTTATTATATCGGTGGACCTTCATGTCTTGCGGCCTTTAATGTCTTGATAGGGTAACATAGCACTGTTCTTCTCTCTCAGTTGTCACCTGCTGTCAGCCTTCACAGCCACCATCATCTGTCTCTTTTCCTCTCCTGGCTCTTTGCCACACCACAAGCAACAGTTTTGATGCAATGTGGACTAAAATGGCAATGATGGACAAAATGTAACTTGTTTTTATATCCAGAACAAGCAGCAGGCACCGAAAGTTCATCCATAGTACTTGAGATCAGCACTTGGCTGAAGATGTACTAAGTGCAAAATGCTGTGCACCTTTTCTATCATGCAAACTTATAAAAACCCCCATCTGGATTAATTTAATTCTTAATGACCCAACTATTTAGTTATAGCTTGAATTCAAGTTTTTGGCCCTGCACTTAATTTAAAATTAAATGGATTCATAAGAAATGTCTTGAACAGTATCATCATGTCAATGAACAATGGAACTGATAAGTGTTGAAGTGGAAATCATGTTTGTGGGAGATGGATGAAGTCCTCTGGGCTATGATTAGAGTACTTACAAACCTTTGTGTTTAAACCTGCATCTCTGCCTGCCTTTCCTGTTGTACAGATATTAGCAACACTGACAATGCTTCACTTACTCCTTAGCTTTGTCCATGCCAGTCCAGTGTCTGACCACGATCAGTTCTTTTTACATATTATAGCTATCCATTGAGGGTCATTCTATTAATAAGCACGTTTCCAGTTGGGCTAGATTTTGAGTAAAAACTACTGTGAAGTCTCCTGCTGTGCTTTATAAAGGTGAACAGGTTTCAGTGGTGGAACAACCCCTAAGGTAGAGCCAATTTCTGCATTGTTGTAGCAGAACAGAGCAGTTATTCCAGGGGAGGATACTTTTTGTCTGCTTTCTGCAGTCAGTTGAACAGAGGTCAGATTTGTTGGAAGCTGCTTAATTGTACAAGCAGCACTGCTCAGACCATGGAGCACAGCTTCATGCTGTTCTCTCAGCTGTCTGCTCCTTCTGCAATGATTGGCTCTGCTTCTTTTCAACTGTGAACATCTCGCTACAGGCCTTCCTTGATCGTGCTGCCTTATGGCTCGAGACCAACGTGTGGGCAATAATCACCATCTGGAGGGAGAGTGAGATGCAGGGCCAGCTGAACTTGGCTCTAAGTAGTGTTTGAAATGGGGCATGGGAAGCTTTACACTAGGCCACTGTTCTATCCTAAAAATCCTCGTCCTACCCCTGTCCCCTGGCAGGCAGTGGCTCTGCAAATACCTACAGGAGCTATGGGAGCTGCTGCTACTGGGGCAGGAGCAGCTTGTACTGATCAGCCACTCCAAGCAGGGCATGCCTTCCTTGCTTCAGCCAGTTCCTGAGGGTGCTGGAGGCAAACTGATAAGGAGTAGGAACAGCCCCTGCACAGAGCAGCCAGATAACTTTAAGTAAGGGGGAAGCTTTTGCCTTAGTAGGGGACCTGGTGGGCTGTATTTTGTCTCTGCAAAAGACAGTGCCCCTGCTGAGTTTGGGATTTGTGTCCCCATCTAAAATACACATATCTGCAGAGACTACAGGTTCCAGGGAACACAGTAATGCATGGAGAGTATCTCAGTGCCTTTGAGTGAATGGGTGATTTCCCCATTGGTTAGTTGGGATGAGGGCTAGTATCACATTCTTGTGGGGGTTTTTTTTTTGTTTGTTTTTTGTTTTGTAATCCTACTTAGGATGCTTCCATAACTTAGAAAGAAAAATAAAGTTGTATCGAGTATCATACTACTAGTTTCCATTTGTTAAAGACATACTTCTACATCAGAAATAACTTACTGCCCCGTGGCTTGTCTTATTATCTGCCTGTTTTCCTTTGCTTATCTGGGTCCAAGAGTATTTGCAAGGGAGAGGCAGGAAAGGAATGCAACTGCTAAGCTCCGTATGGCCCACATCACTGCCTGGCAGCATTCTCCAGCTGTTAAGATAGATGTTTTATATACATGGAAGTAGAGGTAGATTGTTTTCTTTGTGAGATATATGGTTTTTTTAGAAAATGCATGCTTCTCATTATGTGAAGTTCTATGCTTTTCTGAACAGAAGCATTTGAATTATGTTCTAACAATCCATCATATATCCTGTTTTTCTGATTTCAGTTAAGTTGTGATAATCTAATATGTTTTTCTGAGTACCAGAGGTAAAATATGGCACCATCCATATTCTTCATTCTGTATAGATACGTACCTGAAAAGTAATTCTTTTTCAAGAGTAGGAATGCCTATACGCTTGATAAATATATCCTGAACAGCAGTGAATAAGCTGCAGAAATTTTGAATTAATTCTGATATGTTTTGTCAGAAGTACGGACAAGACTTGCTCCCTTTTGTTTTCTTTCTCCTGTTTTCTCTCTCTCTCAAAAGGAATTCTTCTGCTAGGTGCTTTGTCACTGCTGTCTAGATTTTCTTTCAAGACCTAAGATGTAATGCTCCTTCAGGAATGGAATTAAATCACCTGAATGAAAAGCAAAGGTACCTCACATCATCTCTGATGAAATCCCAAAGTAACTAAGTCTGGGTACGCCAAAACATGCCTATCTGTTTTCCTACATTGGATTTCTTAATTTTTGTAGATTAAGTAGAATGTTTGATTCTTTACAGGTAGTACTGCTGGCAAAATTTGTCATTTTATTTTCTGTAGGAAGATCCAATATTTTTAATTTTGTGAAAGATGCTCTACTCAAGCTGCAATTAGCATGAATTCAATCTGCCCCAATGTTCCTGAATATGTGCAGTCCCAGGATTAGAGATTGATCAGAACTTCTCCTGCAATTTCCCCTTGCACATATCATGCATCATGCCAAGTGTGAAAGAAAGATTTAGAAGTACAGAAGGAAGCAATAAATTAGAACATATTCCTCCTGAAACCTGAGACATTTGAAAAATGCTGGAGAGTTCTTAATTTTAGCATCCTCTAATATTAGTAAATGGTTATGAAATCCACTTTAAAGGTCTGTCTTCTAAACACACTTGGTCTCCTGATAAATAATGGCCTGCTACCTCTGTGGCATTATTAATTTGAGTAGCAGAAGCTTGTACTAAACTGTATCTAGAGCTCTCACTATTAAGTATGTTCTGCATAAATATATATATATATATATTAGTAGCCTAGGCACTTTTACTGTGACTTCATACATTAAACCAATGGTAATGTTGTAAAACTTAGAAAGTCAAAAGTTTAGAAATACTGCAGTCGATATTCTCTGCAATCTTAAATTGGTATTCATGTGCATAAACATAATAATGCACTATTTTATTGTATTCTTCTTTCCTCCAAAAGGCTCTAGCCTCATTAAATACATGGAATAAAAATGGTATAATTCACTCTTGCAAAACAAGGTGTGTGGTAAAAGAATGAAGGGTTTATTAGGAGAATGATGTCATGAAAGAAGCAAATAAATGCCATTCTTATCCCTTGTAGTCTTTTCCTGCATCCACCACAAAATAATTTGGGGAAGTTTCTTAAATTTTTATAAGTTGTCACTTATTACAGATCTTACTTTCTACAAACCTAACTCAGTGCTATAAAAGTGCTGAGCTCTCACAACCACAGCTGATGTCTAGTGGAGTTTTTCTTCAAAATAACAAGTTTTTTAAAAGGCTATATAAGCAGATAAATAAAATCATGTTATCAATTTAGGATATAAATTCTTGTGGTTTTCACTTCTGCTATACCTTGCTTACTTTGTCTGAAAAATGGGGACAGTAACAAAATTGACTAGAATAGCTGAGGTGTTTAGGGGAGCATACTGTAGAAAAAAAACAGGAAAAAATTAGCAACTCTATAGTCAGCATTGGAAATACTGCTGTGTAAGTAATCTGTGTAAGTAATAAGGGCAAGGGGTAAAATTAGGGTAAAAGTAACCAAGGGGGTATAACAACTCACAACTCACTGAGGTCTATCTGTATATAATAAGACAGGAGTCCAGTTGAAAAATTCTATGCATATAATTGATAACAATATCATAACATCTATGTACAGTAGAATTGAATTAAGGCTTCTGTTATTGCCTTTTCTGAACCCTTGACTCTTCAACTTGATGGCCTTTTTCACCTTGCATACTTTTTTTTCCTGTAATGAAAACTTCATACATATAAAATTTGTGAATATAAGAGTAGGTATGCATCTGGATATAAATTCTAAATTTTTATGGCGACCTCTTACATGCAAAGAATATGCAGTGTGGACATATAGACAGTCTTTATTCCAAAGGAAGTCCCCATTTGTTAATGTTAATAACCAGCTTGCATCCATGCTGAATTAGCAGCTGCAGAGAATCAGGATATTGGAGATGATGCTTCCCTCTGGGTTGCTACAATAAACTCTTGTTTTGGTGCTTTGATTTAAAGCACTGAAAATATCCAAAGGAAAGTGTCAGGACACCGAAGGATTCTTTTCCATTTGCAGTACAATGGAGAAAATATTCTTAGGCTCTCCAGGGAGATAAATATGAGATTGCAATACATTAATTGTATTTAAAATGAAAGTGTGTTGAAAGCTCTCTATTGAATATTAAGTAGATCCTATTTTAATATACCTCAGATCAGAGTATAGGATTTTCCTTTAATACTTTGCAAGCTACTGCTTATCTTAACTACAGAAGACATTCTATACTAAGGCTTATTTTGGCTATAGATTCAAGGGTCTAAAATGTCCTGTAGGATGACTGAGCTGCTGTAGTACTTGCTGAATGATTCATTGAACACTGTTCACATCATCTTCAAAGAAAAATACTTTTCCTTTCTGCTCAGTGAACAGAAGCAGCTGCCGTGAATATGGGTATTGACAAGAGGCTAACGGAATCAAATGAGTAATATGCAAAGGGAAGAGAAAGCACATCTATTGTGTTCATGCAGGAGGTAATAAGTAATATTGCTGTAACACCTACTTTTCCAAATGAAAATGGTTTACATTAATATATACCTTATATCCAGTTTGAGCCCAAGGTATTTTTTTAGTTCATACACAGTATAGGATCTATATGTGTAAGCAGGAAAAACATATACAGCCAAGTGAGGAAACCCAAATGCCAGAATTTGCCAAACTCTGGAAATTTGTGTATCATGTAGCAATCAAATGAAGCACATTTCAAATAATTAAGTACATACTATTTTAATAAACCATTTTGACACATAGAATGCTATGTACTGTTTGAATCCAAAGCTTCAGGGCTAGATTTACAACCTTTGTTATTTTGTGTTGATGCAGTTACTATCAGATTGCAACTAGTATGGCTTTTGCTGACAGTAGCAGCAGTAAATCATTACTCTGTGGGAAGAGTAATAATGGAGAGCTGCACAGCACCACAGCAGGGACATCTATCCTGCAGGTAGTATAGAAAAGCTTCTGGATCTGGGAACTGGAAAATCAAGCAATTGAGATTTGAACCTCATATGTCATCATTGGTGGAGAGGAAGATGTACAATGTAAAGTAGAAAAACCTAAATTCCTTGATAAGAGCTTCAGCATCTCTGAAACAGGATGTTTCATGTGTTTGAATTGGGCCAAATTTGGGCATCTTTTAATGGAATCAGAAAATACACATATTATTTTCAGGATTGCTAAACATTAAGGTCCTCTTCTGCCTACATTTCTAGAAAGACCAGACATATGACTGAAGCTGCAAGCTTGAACATCTTCAGGATAGATTCATTTGGCCAGGTGCTCCTGCCTGCCATACAGAAGTGAGCTGGTATCATTACATCAATTACAAATTATCTTAACCAATATCAATTTTCCAGTAACGTTTGTGTTGAATTTTGAGTCATCTCCATAGTAGTTCTTTTTCTTCTGCTGAGTGGAGATGGGAAACCTGCAACTTGTATGACCCCCAGCACTACCACCAGCACTCAGCTGTAAGAGTGCCAGGCCTTTATCCAGGAATTGGGACGGTTCAGTGTTTCAATGCTCTGTAACACTTTTCTTCTAGAGTAGACTTTTACAGCATTGCTGGCTGTTATTCATTAGTCTTCTCTCAGACACACTAATTTTCACCCTTTATATCAAGCCTTAGTGACCCACCCTGTAGAAGCTCATCCCCTTTATACAGTCTTCCAGTTATTATGCCTGAAGCTAGCAAAGTCAAATGATGTATGTTTCAGACAGGCATCTAATCAGAGTGATTTGTAGGTACTCTGAGAGGAACCAAAGTCCAACCGGTGCCCCAGTGATAAAAGCCCACTGATTAATCCCAAGGCTCTGCTTTGCTGTGATTTGCCGTTTGTGCAGAATAAATAAAACATGATCCATTTCACAGTCAACTGCTGGAAAACAGTTGCTTGTTAAATTCTCTCACTCACAAAAGTGAGGGAAAGAGAACATGTTTGGGATTCTACCCCAGTCTTTTTCCCCCCAACTAAGATTGTTGATGGGTGGGTTTGGTGTTCCAGAAATGTTTCCTAATGACTACATAATTTAATATAGTAGATGCTGGTGGATTGATTTAATTTTTTCTAATCGGTTTAGACAGGATTATATATCCATCCATAAATAGCTTTAAATGCATGATAAGCATATCAAAGACCTGGCTGGCAAAGAGAAAGCAATCTTTCAGAGAGGCCTGAAAACTAAGAAACTCAGAATGTGACCCGCTGCACAAGCTACTGCTTTGTATCTATGAACGTTCTTTTTTTTCTTGAGAGACCTTTTGCCAAAGGAGAAGCAAAATATTTATTCAAAAAGAATTTAAATTCTTGGGGGGTTTTTTTCTTGCTAGTTTATTTACAACCCCATTGTTTTATAAATAGGGCTAAAAAATTGTCTCTTGGGAATAGCGGCTCTTTCTTACCTAGTCTCCCTTGCACTGTGCAATTGGTTGTATTCTTTGGTTTCAGAATCAGAAGTGATTTTCTCTACCATAACCAGTAAAGAAAGAAGATAATAGGTAGTTAAAGAAAGAGACTAGTTTGCCTTACTTTTTTCTATTTATTGTGCCTGAACTGTATGTAAAACTGTTTATACACATAGAAGGGAACAGGACAGTACTTACTGCATCCTAAGAGAGAAATATATTGTTGAGGAAAAGCAGTCCATTGATTTTGGGGGGATTTTTATATGCAAGCAGTATTTTGAAGAATCTAGTTTACTGTTAAGCTTCCTTCATGGTTCAGTGAGAGCTGACATCCTGAATCCAGGATACTGGTGAGACATTACAGACTTCTTCATACAGCCAAATGTGAGATCTTTCATTGCAAAGATATTTGGCTTTTTGTGAACTGTAGGAGAAGACAAAAGAAAAGGACTTCTGTGCTTGACAACCACATGACTGGATGATATAAGAGACAGTGTTATGTTTGGAGGAAAGAGTGCAGAAACAGCATGTTATTTTATGGCTTGAAGCTAGAATGAGACTCTTTTGCAGAAGACAGGTACTTATTATTTCTCCGATCAACTAAAGCTGTTGTTGGGTACCACTGGCCAGTGGTACCTTTTACTAATGACAGCAAACCATGACTGGGTGTGTCACAAAGAAATAAATGAGAAATAGAAAATTGTATTTTTCCACTAAGTGATTTAGTAGAAAGGTAGATGGAAAAAGAAATAAAACCACCATGATTCTAAGAACTGTAAAAAAATGGGCTGGCTTTACTTTTATGTGTACCCTGAATTTTCCATTTCTTTTATCCTAAGTAGTGCTGTGTTTGAGAATTAAAGGTCTGTAACAATCAGTTTAGTTTGACAC
>WEIU01021493.1:19896-32408 GCA_013389925.1 Aegithalos caudatus
TCCTCACGCCATGTCCCAGGTCCTGTGCGAGTGGCTCAACCGGGACGTGAAGCTCTCCCGGCGTGTCGGTGAGTGGGGCGCCGCTGTGCGGGTACGGGCAGGCTCTGGCCGTGGGGTCAACGGGGTCAGCGGGGTCAGGGTCAGGCCGTCGTGCCAGGGGTCCCGCCGTGGCCACTCGCCTTACGGGCCCGCCCCCTTCCCGCGTCCACGTGCCTCCGCAGGTACATTTTTAAATCTTCATGTGCAAGGCAGGAACTACGGAATCGTAGCTCTGTCAGAGTCTGAGAGCTTCAGGACCATCCTGTCCAACCACGCCCCTGTAAATCCTGACCCACTAAACCACCTAGCGCCAGATCCAGACACCTCTTGAGCACCTCCAGGGATGGTGATTCCAGCACCTTCCTGGACAATATATTCCAATGCCTGAAAATTTTCAAGCTGAAGTTAATTCTCCTCAAGGGGCAAGTGCTCTCAGAAGATGGTAGGTGCTCAAACTTAAACTGCTAATAAGGACTCTAGAGAATGAAAATTAGTATGTTTGGAAAGTAGTGCTTTGTTTTTAATGCCAGGTGTTGTGCTGCCATTGAGAAAGTGTTTTTTTCTGCAAGGAGGGAGCAAAATCCTCAGGAAAATTAGAGGGATGGACAGTCAGCAACTGTATAAAGTTTTAACAAGGTGCCAAATTCTTCATCGGGGATGAGGCAACCCTTGTTATGTGTATTGACTGGGGAAGGAGATGCTGGAGTGCCATGGAAAGGGACCTGGGGCTCCTGGTCAGTGGTGAGTTGAACACGAGCCAGAAGTGCCCTGGCAGCCAGGAGGGCCAGCCCTGTCCTGGGGGCATCAGGGACAGCATCACCAGCCGGGCAAGGGAGGCGATTGTCCTGCTCTGCTCTGGGGCGGCCTCTCCTCCAGTGCTGGGGGCAGTTTTGGGTGTCACAATATAAGAAAGGCCAATGCTATTGAGAGAGCAAACTATTAGAGAGCATCCAAAGTAGTGTCAAGAAGATGGTGAAGGGTCTGAGGGGAAGCTGTGTGAGGAGTGGCTGAGGTCACTTGCTCTGTTCAGCCTGGAGGAGACTGAGGGAAGACCTCACTGCAGTTACAACTTCCTCATGAAGGGAAGATGAGAGTCAGAGACTGATCTCTGTGGTGACCACTGACAGGATCCAAGGGAACTGACTTGTGTTGTAAAGACCCAAGTTGTGTCAGTGGAAGTTTAGGTTGAATAGTAGGAAAAGGTTCTTCCCCAGGGGGTGGTTGGGCACTGGAGCAGGCTCCCTAGGGCAATTGGTCACAGCACCACCCTGACAGACCTAAAGAAGCTTTTGGAAAACACTTTTGGGCCCATGGTGTGTGACTCTTGAGGTTTGCTGTGCAGGGCAAAGAGTTAGACTAAATTCTGATGGGTCCTTTCCAACTCAGCATATTCTGTGATTCTGTGATTGTATGAAGAAGAGGAAATTAGAGCTAGCTTTTTTTTTTTTTTTTTTTTTTTTTTTTTTTTTGTTTTTTTTATTTNTAATTTGTGATTTGTATGGAAAATGTAGTAATGATAGTTTATAGATATTTTCACAATCTAAGTTAGAATTATGATGATGTTTGCATTTTAAGACTGAAAATTAGAAATTACTGTGTAAAGATGATGTTGCAAAATGACAGAAAGTGTATCTATTTGTGATTTGAAAACTATTACTGCTAGATCAATCTCCTAAAATTTCTTTGAATTATTTACTAAACTTTGGACGTAGTTTGTTGTAAATATAATAACAAGTTTTATTAAAATTAACATTTAAATTCTTTTAATTATTTTATTTTAAAAATCCCAAACAATCACAAAACCCCCAAATTTAGTTCCAGGATCATTTCCAGAAGAATTTTCTACTGGCTACCTCCTAGGAGAACTTCTACACAAATATGGTCTTCAGGATGACTTTAAACATTTTTCACAGAACAGGTTAGTACATATGGATAACATTTGGTCTCCTGTATAAAGTAACAAGTCTCTCACGTAAAGCAGGCAAAAATATGTATTTTCTCAGCTAGGATTTGCTAATGTAGTATAAATTTTATTGAGATTTAAGATATTTTTCAGTAATTCAAAAACAGCATATATTTGTTGCATGAATTGATTTTGTATTTCCAGAGAAATCAATCGTACTTCTTCAAGAAAATTATACATTTTAATTGTAATTGCAAGAGTACCAGGTTAGACTAAAGGTTCAAAAAACCCTTTCAAGGATGTCTGTAAGACTCGGGGTAGTGGAAATCTTCCCATTATTGGTGTAGTGTAAGGAATACAGAGTTGTGTTGTGGTGGTGACCGTAACATCTTCACTAAAATGAAAGTGTTGGAGAAACATATACGAAACTGAGTGGAGCTCTGGCAGAAGATTATATAAGAATCTATAGGTTCACAAGTAATCTGGTGTAATATCTATAATCAAGAAGAACTGTAAAATGGCAAGTTGAAAAATCTTGTGCAGATCTGTGAGCATTTATACATTGATGATGCAATTCATGATGTTGGCTTATGCTGTGTTTTGTCAGACCATGGTCCACATGTACATCAAGAGTTCCAGGCTGTACAAAATTCTATTTCTTCTGAACCTCTGCTTTTTTGTCCTTTGAGCTTCTCATGTATTCACACCCTTTCCTATTCCAAGTCCCACCAAATTGCAGGAGAGCAGGTTGGGCACAGCTAATAAAGGCAGCCAACAAAAAGAAATTTCTCACAGCAGTTTTTGCACTCTGTTTCTAGGACTTATAGATCTTTTAGGAATTTCTGGGATCATTGGTAAACCCTGGGTAATTTGTAAAGTGTCTGCTGTTGCTGGAAAAAATAGCTTCAGGAGTTTTTATTTCTTCTATCAAGCTCTAGCACCTTCTAACAAGTTTTCTCAATTCTTCCCAGTAAAGGGGTGTTTTGACCTCTTGTTCACGCAATTAGAAAGGTGCACTTAGTGAAGATGCACTTCAGTAGGTGCAAGAAGCGATTGGAAATTCTGCTGTGAACAGTTTATGCATGCTTAGCGAAGATGGGGATACATGACAGGGCATGATACCCAGTACCAACTGGAGCAACTACTCAGAGTGCTGGAGGCCTCAACTTGAATTTCTCTCCAGTGAAAGGAGTCAATTCTCCCAGTCTCAGACTGATGGGAGTGCCTTCATCAGGGGGAGGTGGTGGCTTTGCCTGCAGAGGTGTGTGCTCACAGAGGAGCTGTGTTACCAAGTCAAGCTGCTGCAGAATGAGGTCAGTGTGCTGGATCATCTCTGAGACTCCAGATATAGGAACCTGGGCCTGCAGCTGTGCTGAGGGAGGGGCAGGCAGAATTGTGTTAGAAGAAGGTGACTGGCAGCTGTGACGACTGTGAGGAAAATGAAGGTGTCTGCTCCTCCTGCTGAACTGCAGCTGCAGAAAAGATTCATTGCAGTGGTTGCAGGTGAGTGCTGGTGGCTCTGTGTAACGAAATGTCTGAGCAGGCGAAGTGTAAACAACCCTGGAACACCAGGAGGAACAGGTGGGGAATGCAGTGGGAGATTTTTTCCAGCAGGATACGGAAGTGCCCATTGGCTGACCTCACACACTAGCCAGGGAGATTAACTGCATTCAGAAGGTTCAGTCCAGAGCTGTAAAGGCTTGTCCAGCCTTGCACTAATATTTCTGCTATTCTCTGTGGACACGAAAGATACTGCCGGAGACCAGGAGCCAAAAGCATGAGGGCCCAAGTATTTATTTTCCTCGCTTCTGCTGGTGGATGGGCTTGATGAGGAATGGATAGGTTCTACAGGTCAAAAAATGGTTGTGCAGCTATTGTGCACAACAGGGAGTTACTTTTCCTAGTCATAGGATCCTCTTTTGAGAGGGAAGACTGCTAGGAAGAGATGGAATCCACCTGACCAAGCTGGACAAGGAAAACATTGCCACCTGGCAAACCTGGTGATGAGAGCTTTAAACTAGGAATGTGTATTGATAAAGAGTTTTAGTCTCAAACAAGAGAGGAAGTGATGGCCTAGACTGGCAAGCAAGAAGTGATGTGAAAAAGAGCAGGAAGACAGTGCAGAAGGCTGCCCACCCCAAGTGTGTGCATGCAATTAAGGAAGTGCTAAGAAGACATAATTTTGGGTTTTTGCAGGTGTCTCCACAGCAAAAGAAAGGCTGTGGAAAATGTAGACCTGCTGGGACATGCAAAAGATTAAGGTATCCCAAGGTCCTGAGACATACAGGAAAGTCTGCAGCAAGAAAGATTTACCCATGGAGAAGAAACAGTTTAAGGAACACTTAAATAAATTGGAAATGTGCAAGTCCATTGGACCTGATGGCACCTACTTACGCAGACTGTGTGACCTGGCTCATGTTGTTGCTGGGCCATCGCAAAAATCTTTGAAAGTTTGTGGTGATGGGGGGAGTCCCTAGGACCAGGAGACTGCAACTGCTGCTCGTCTCTTCAAGGAGTGCAAGGAGGGATAAGAAGAGATTTACTGGCCAGTCAGCCTCACAGAACAAAAAGTTAAGAGCTTCGCAATCCATGTCAGATGATTTCTGGCAAGAGGGCTCATCTTAACCTTAAATCAGTGGCAGAAAAATGCTCAATAATTGTAAGCTTCAGTTAAGTGTAAGTGTGTAAGAAATAAAGCATCGACTGTTACAATGAGAATTATGAGCTGCTGGACAGTTTAATCCAGAAATAAGATGAATCCTGTGTTACCAGAAGGTCTTCAGTTAAAATTAGGCATTTCTGTAGAATTATGCTGGATCTTGGCTGACCTCAAAAGCTTGTTGGTCCATGTGAAGGAACTATTGGGAACTCAAGCAATAGAGCAGTATAGAATGCATGATCTTTGGACTCAGACTGAAGTTATGGATATGTCTGATTAAATTTGATGTGCCTATTGTTATAAACTCATAATTTATTGTTCTTTGGTTTTACTCTGTATATCTGTTGATCTTGAGTGCTTCTTCATGAGAACCTACATATCAAGAGAAATATTAGTCTGCAAGCCAGTATTTTAGTTTCAAATATAAATTGCTCATTTAGAACATAGACTTTGTTTTTAACACTGCTTTAACCTGTGTGTCCATTTCTTTCTCTTGGAGAAAAAATATGTTGAAATGCTGTAAGGGTTAATAGATAATACAGACCATTTTTTTGTAATTTCTTATATTTTATCTAGTGAGAGTTTGAGTGATTGATATAGCTAATATAGAAACTTCATTCAAACTCCTTTTGTGTTTGGTGGATGGTATGCCATTAGCTGCAATTGCAGATTAGCTTTTGATATTAGATGCATTTTCTGTGCATGTGTACCATATCAGAATTTATATAATCCAATGTGGTCTTTCTCTTTGTAAAGAATTATTCATAGTAATGAATGCAGTTACCTGTACAGCATTATAAAACTTAAGCCAAAGTGTGTATCACATTATTTAAAGAAATCCTCTATAGGTTGGTTTTCTTCTCCTATCTTGGTATAAGTGTCATGAACATGCTTAATGCAGCTAGTTGGAATTGAAAATGAGTTTATGTTCTGTTTTTTTTGTTGTTTTTAATCATGTAGAGGTGCAGATGCAAAAATTAACAATTTTTCTCGCCTGGAGCCCACCCTTCATCTGCTTGGTGTGCAATTTAATGAGAATATGGCTCAAGACATCATGACAAGACAGCATGGGGCTGCAAGAAATCTTTTATATGAATTGTATATTGCTTTGGAAAAAAAGAGGAAGATAAAGCTCACCGGAGTAGCCGTGGAAGCAATGAGACCTTCAGCAACTACAAAGCTTAAGTCTACTGAAAGTGGAAATCGAGAGGTAACAATGTCTGTTTTGTATAAATACAAATTCCCTCTCTACTTTGTAAAACTCCTATTCAAAACCCAGGAAAAGAAGCAGTTCTTTGCTATGTCTTATACAGTGGGTTTGCATAGCTTATTGGGAACTAAATTGCATATTGATCTTGTGTATTCTGTGTTTCTTTGTTTTGGTTCATTCAGTGTTGCCTGCTCTGTTTTCAAGATTTCTCCAGACTTAAAATATTATAACAACAAAAGCTAGTAGTTGTTCAGCAGCTGCTTTCTTACTCCTTTGATGAGTACAGATTGCAGACTGCATTGCGGTCTAGATATCAATTCAGACTAATTTCCCCTCTAGGAAACCTATTTATAAATATGTCAAGCTCTGTGCCACAGTGGTTTGGTTCATTCTGTTGCATGCCTCTCCATATATTTATACAGCACTCCATTCTGCAATAATCATATGCTGAGAAATACAAAGAGAGGAAAAAAAGGGAAAAGAGAGTATCTAGGATGAAGTCAGTATTATTGTGGTAGATTCTGTTAAAGACCTCCTTCTTGTTTTCAGTAGTAATATTCAGTGTGTCCAGACCATTATTTGTTATCAGGAAGAGGAGTTTAAGAAGGTATATATAATGAATTAAATTCAGCTGGGAGAAGTTTAACTTTTTTTTTTTTTTTACTGGCCCTATTTCTGGAAAATAGCCTACAAGCAGAAAGCTTACCAATACGTGCAAAGATAGTAACGAAAAGTCAACCTATCCCTTCAACTGTAGAGGGATAGCTTAAAGAAACTGAGCAACTGAGACTAGATTCTGTCTTTAAAAAAGTTCAGAATGGCATTTGCATCATGGAATAGTTGAGGTTGGAAAGAGGCTCTGGAACTCACTTAGTTTATCCCCCCTGCTCCAGGCAAAACCAGCTATAGCAGGTTCCTCAAGACCTTGTTTGGTGGGGTTTTGAATATCTACAAAGCTGGAGACTTTCAGTGAAGAAATGCTTCTGTATCTCCCCTGGTGCAGCGTGGGACAAATGCTGTGACTGAAGTGTGATGTGGATGGCTACAGGCTGTTCAGAAAGGACAGGAGGATAACAAGAGGCTGAGGGTTTGCCCTTTATATCAAGAGGTGGATTGGATGTGAAGAGTTTTCTCTGAGGGACAGATATAAGCAGGCTGAAAGCCTGTGGATAAGAATCAGAGACCAGAACAAAAAATGGAACCCTGTAACTGGTGTTTACTACAGTCTGCCTGACTAAGGCAAGCCTATTTGACCAAGTCCTGCTGCAGCTACAGGAGGCATTGTGCTTCCAGTTTCTTGTCCTGCTGGGGGTCTTCAACCTCCCCAACATCTTCTGGGAAAGTAGCACAGGGAGATACACAGGGAGCTGTAGGCAGTCCAGGAAACTCATGGAATGGAAGATAACTTCTTGAGCCAGGTAATAGACAGCCCTACCAGAGGGGATGTGATATTGGATCTGATGGTCACCAATGCAAACAAGATAATGGGGACATCAAGACTGGAGGCAGCCTGGGCTGCAGTGACCATGGGTTAGTGGCGTTTTAGTCCTGAGGTATCAGGTGAGGAGTAAAGGTAGATCCCTAAACTTCAGGAAAGCAGACTTCCAGCTCCTTAGGGAGATAGATCATCTGAGAGGCTGCCCTCAGGGACAAGAGAGGAGAGCAGAGGTGGCAGATCTTTAATGAATTCTTCCATAGTGAGCAAGAGTTAGCAATCCCCAGGAGCAGAAAATCAGGCAAGGAAGACGAGACTGGCATGGCTGAGTTAGGGAACGGCTGGGGAAAGCAAACACACAGGCAGCTGAAGCTGGGCCAGTGAGCTGGTAAGAGTATAGATATGAAGTATGTTTGTAGGGATGGAGTGATGAAGGCCACTGCAAAGCTGGAACTGAACTTGGCAAGGGAAACAGAAAATAACAGGAAGAGCTTCTACAGGTACGTTAAGCAGAAAAGGAAGGTCAATAAACAATGCTGGAAAACTGGTAACAACAGAAGAGGAGAAGGCTGAGATACTCAACTTTTTTTTTCCTCATTCTTTGCTTCTCACTCCACAACCTCTTGAGTGGATGGACAGCAGGATGGGAACTGAGGGATGGGCTCATGAAGTGGGCCCATGGGAACATAATGAGATTAACAAGGCCAAGTGCTGGTGCTGCATCTGGGTAGGAACAACTCCCAGTACCACCACAGGCTGGGCATGGACAAACCCAGAGCAGCCCTGCCCAGAAGGACCTGGGGGTGCTGGTGGGTGAGAGGCTGGACCTGCCCCGGCCATGGCACTCACAGCCCAGAGAGCCAAACGTGTCCTGGGCTGCATCCAGAGCCCCGTGGGCAGCAGGGGAGGGAGGGGATTCTGCCCCTCTGCTCTGCTCTGGGTGAGACCCACCTGGAGCTCTGCATCCAGAGCTGGGCTCCCAGCACAGGAAGGACAGGGAGCTGCTGGAGCGAGCCCAGAGGATGAACACCAAGATTTTTAGAGTAATAGAGCACCTCTACTATGAGGAAAAGCTGAGAGAGTTAGGATTGTTCAGCCTGGAAAAAAGAAGGCTTCAGAGTAACCTAACTGCAGCCTTCCAGTACCTGACATAACTGAAGGGAACTTAAAAGAAAGATGGGGAAAGACTTTTTATGAGGGATGGAGCAAAAGGAAATTTGGAACTGCCTTCATACTGAAAGAAAGTAGGTAGTAGTAGTAGTAATAGTAGCAGTATCTAGTAGACTAGATACCAGGAAAAAATTGTTTACTTTGAGGGTGGTAAGGCACTGGCACAGGTTGCCCAGCAAGGTTGTGAAGGACCCATCCCTGGAAGTGTTAAAGGCCTGGTTGAAGGAACCTCCAGAGCTCAGNTGAACACCAAGATTTTTAGAGTAATAGAGCACCTCTACTATGAGGAAAAGCTGAGAGAGTTAGGATTGTTCAGCCTGGAAAAAAGAAGGCTTCAGAGTAACCTAACTGCAGCCTTCCAGTACCTGACATAACTGAAGGGAACTTAAAAGAAAGATGGGGAAAGACTTTTTATGAGGGATGGAGCAAAAGGAAATTTGGAACTGCCTTCATACTGAAAGAAAGTAGGTAGTAGTAGTAGTAATAGTAGCAGTATCTAGTAGACTAGATACCAGGAAAAAATTGTTTACTTTGAGGGTGGTAAGGCACTGGCACAGGTTGCCCAGCAAGGTTGTGAAGGACCCATCCCTGGAAGTGTTAAAGGCCTGGTTGAAGGAACCTCCAGAGCTCAGAACCTCCAAGAAGAGCAAAGAGCCCAAAACTCTGAAAAGGTGATTACTTACTTTTTTAGACTTCTAAAGAAGTATTTTCTGAAGGTTATGTACTTAATGAGTTAGTTAGAGCCAGTGTGAAGATTTTGTGAGCCTGTGCTACACATCCATGTTTATAGAAGAACAAAGAAAAGTGATGTGTGTGGAAATACAGCCAATATACTCTTAACAAGACCTTTAAATTCTTCCTCTTTAAAAATCACTTAACTTATGTTAAGTTTAGAGTATTTGCATATTGTCAAGCATGGAAAATATTTATAAAGTTGAAGACAAAGTGTACATACGACAACTTGTGTGCATTTGAGATGTCCTTGTAAAAAGTTTTGTGTCATTCTTCTTTTGTGTAGCTATTCTGATGAAGTGAAAAAGGAGGAACAAGTTTCTTTGGACACAGGAACACTCGTCCAAAGGAGAGTTTATAGTTCATATAGAGAAAATGGCCAGTTATCAGGGTGTGGAACCACACTGACAAAGTAATCGACTGATACGTATTTTATGTGGTTAATGAAGGGAGAGAGTCTTGCTGTGGTTATTTAGCTGTTCTATTGCCACTACATGAACAAGAGGGAAAAATAGTTCCTTCATGTGTCTGGAAAAGAAAATACAAACAGTAAAACAAATTTTTCAAAATAACATTTTAAAAGAAAATCTTGGAATATCTCTTTTGCTGTATTATATATTTTTAACTATCTTTGCCTTCTTTTTATAAAGACTGTTTTTCTTCTCTATTCCACCTTTACCTGCCTTTGTGTCTGCACTTTATATGAGTGTAATTTATATGTTTGTTACTTCTTGATCATCTGTGCTGGTGTTATCTAATGTGTTACCTAATAGTATTCTCAGTTTCTGTACCAGGAAACTGGTATTCTTATTTTCTGTGCTATATTCAGACCTGAAACAGGTACCATACTGGAACTAGAATTCAATGAAAACCCTTAAAAGCCTATAAAGCACCACTCTTCTGCTCAACTCTGGAGCCTGATAATCTCTTCCAGTTTCTTCCTGGAACATAATTTTCAGTTTAATTATATTTGCTTCATATCAGCATTACCTAGGAAGGAGACAAAATGAAATAATGGCCAGGATTCAAACAGCTGTTATACAGATTCAAAAACAGCCATCAAGACCCACCATAAAATCTTTTGAAGCCAAAAGATTCTTAAAGAAGAAAAGGGAGGCAGAGGTAAATATCATCTGTATTGTTTTAATGTTAATTACATCAACTCAGACCCCTTGATTTCTGGGAACATTTATGTCTACCAATATTGTACTTGCACCATCCGAAAGTTGCTGACTGTCAAAATTATATCAATTCAACCAGTGAAAATTACACTGAATATTTGCATGATTATGATTTTGCAGGTTTTTTAAAATAAGAATTGGTTTTATGTAAGAAGTTTCATATTGAATAAATACCCTAGATAGGTAGTAATTTGATTGCTCAGAGTAGCTACGAGTCTACTGGAAAGAATACATTAAATAAAAAAATTAATGTTCCTTTTTGATTTGTGCATGATACCATTTTGCACCATAATGTTTGAATTGTTCTCTAATACAGTATGAAACCGTCTGCTTATTAAATACTAGTAACAGCTGAAATTGACGATAACTTTAAATCAAGAGATGCAGCAATTTTAAAAAGTCTGCATTATCTAGTACCAAAATCTTCTTGGACTGTAATTCAAATTCATGGATTGTATTGTCGTTAGGGGTGCAACTACTGCCACTTTTTATAAATGGGCAACAGTAAGAGAAATATTTCAATCTAGAGTTTAGTAAGGCAGTTACTTGAATAACTATCAGGGATACATTCAAGCTACTAAATCTAAAGCAGATGATGTTCCACAGTAGGGTATTCCCTACTGAATTCCACAGAATTATTTCAATTCCCCATATGATGAGAATCATATTCTCTGCTAGAGCCCTATGGAAAATCAGAATTATCCTGCAGAAAGAGCAACTGCAAAATTCTAGGATTTTCTTGCTGGTGGAAGTAGGTGTAATGAGGAAAGGGGAAGAGGGCAAGGAAGTGAATAGTGTAAGATGGAAATCATCCTGCCTTTATTCTTGGTTAGCTGATGCCTATATTCTCAGTGTAAGGACTTCCATTGTACTAACATGACATAAAAGTAATTCCCTAGTACTTGCTCTACTGAACCTTCTTTATGTTGCTTTGTGAAGAGAAAGGAAACATAAAATTTTGTGTTACTTCTTCAGAACGTGTACAAGGAGATAGAAAAGTTTGAGAAGTCTATGACAGGAAATGCCTCTGCAGTACACAGCTGTGTGACTGACAGGTAACATTTGGGTGTTAAATTATTGAGAACAGGCAGGATCCTACCTCAGGTGTCTGCTATGTAGACAGCTTCTTGAAGAAAGAATAGTGTCTCATTTAGTTTAAATTGTGGTTATCCTTTGAATGAATGTCACACTAGCACTGATTTAGTGTCTTTAAGTTACCTTTAGTTATAGTAGGCATAGCTCACTACTTTTTGCCACATGTGCAGCAAGAAAGGCTCAAAATGCTTATTTTCTTTGTTCATTCTAGTCGTTGGGTTGGTAAAGGTCAGTTAGCCTTGCAACAACATAGGAATGGTTGTGAATGTGCATACACAATAACACATTTCAAAGGTAAAAGAAGTAGCTTTTATTCTAAAACTTATCTGTATGTTGATATATTTGTGAATAATCGGAAGTAATTTTCATTCTGTCACCCTTAGTGATATGCATACCCTACTCAGAAGATGTGATGCCCATGCATACTGTTGTGGATGTTTTGTGTGTAAACCTGTGATTAGTAACTGCAAAACTACTCAGTGTGTGGCTATACTGAAGAGTAACCCATCTTTCTTTGACGTGCTATGCCATCCTAATTTCCTGTTTCTGTGGGATTTGGCTTTGTATTGACAAAGGAAGTAATGATTAGTTGGCTCAAGTCAGTGCTGGAACCTTCCCCCGGACCTAGTGGACATTGCAGGGCACAAGATCTTCAAGAAGTAGCCACAGAGCCCAGAGAGTGATCTACATTTGTTAGACTTGCACATATATATACTAGCATCTGTATGAAGAGACCCTTAAGAATGGTAATTCCTATCTTTCTTTTTTCAATCAGTGATGTGCAAGTATTGCAAACACAAAGGTTTCGAGAAACAAGTCTACAAACTATACCAGAGATGAAAGCTGAGCTGTTAAGTATTTATTCAGATGATGAATATATAAGGAAGATTCAAAAACGTGTAGAGGAAGATAGATTCGCTAGAGAACAACGAGCAAAGAGACGACGAAAAATGCTAGTGGATCAGTTAGCAGCACACGAGGCTCAAGAGGTGGGAATTTTTATGTTGAGATACATAGTCTGTGCATTTAATTAGTAATCTAAAATACAAATATGAAATGAGTACTTCTGGAAGGCTGAATAAAATTTG